>CM053623.1:298797001-298813591 GCA_028646595.1 Phalanger gymnotis | reverse complement strand
AGGGCAACCAGAATGTATGCCATCTTGGAGTGGGGGGGGGGAGGAAATGGGGAGAAAATTTGTAATTCAAACGCCTGTGAAAATCAATGCTGAAAACCAAACATGTCAAAAATAAATTAAAAAAAAAAAAGAAGTAGCTAGATGGCAAAGCGGATAGAGCACTGGGCCTGAAGTGGAAAAGACCTGAATTCAAATCCAGCCTCATATACTTACCAGATGCATGACTCTGGGCGAGTCATTTAAAACTCTATTTGCCTCAGTTTCCTCCAATGCAGAACAGGGATTAATAACAGCACCTACCTCACAACATTACTGTGAGAAGCAATAAAATAATAGTTGTAATGAAATTAGGATAGAGCCTGGTGCTTAAAAATGCTTATTACATTCCTCAAGTGCACTAGTCTTAGCTGCAACTAAATCTCAAGCTCTTAGAGGTCAAAGATCTTTTTCTGCATCCCTTCCAGGTTGCAAATTTGGGTGACTGGATAATGCTGGTATATCCAGAACAGCAGGAGAAGAAAAGAAGGTTGAGGACAGGGGGAGATAATGAGTTCTATTTTGGACATGTTGAGCTTAAAATTAAAATAAATTTGAAGAGGAGGAAATGCAGTATGTCTAGATTTGGTGGCAAAGGATTTGAATCCTGGATTTGATTCTTACTATCTCTATGAGCTAACATTTGTCACCACTAAGAATATTCAAGAGAATGTGTGGTAGACTTTAAAGGCAATGAAGAAAAACGTTCTGGGAAATGATAACATCACTGGGACAAAGATGCCGAGTATCCAAAAGGGGGTGATCCACATTTGGGATACAATTTCAATTATGTTAATTAATCAGTCAGTCATGCAACTTCGACTTGAAATCTTGAATGACTGACAGATAGAGAGACAGATAGGCAAAGAAGAGGTGAGACCTAGAGCCTGTAAGAGGTCTGAAAAGAGGTAGAGGTCTGAAAAGGTGACATCATTCAGTCAGTCAATAAGCATCCAGTGAGCTTCTACCATTCCGGGTAGAGTGTGGCACTGAGGATACAAAAAAAAAAAATTAATAAAAGGCAAGAGTTAGTCCCTGCTCTCAAGGAGCTCAAAGAGGGAGACATCATGAAAGTAATGATGCATAAAGAAGTTATTCATAAATACCAATAACCAACAAAAGGAAGGCACTAGAATGAATGGAGATAAGGAAAGGTTTTTCATAGAAAGTGGGATTTTAGTTGGGACTTGATGGAAGCCAGGGAAGCAGAGCTGAGAGGGGAGAGTATTTTAGATGAGTAGGCTCAAGTCAAATTCAGTGCGAAGCTGCCCTGCACAGTGTAGGTGTGCATACTCTGTACTCTGTCATGAGGCTAATTTGATTCTGACCCAGTCTCATCAGAATCAGTGAAATGGAATTCTAATTTAGACTAGCACAGCACTGCCTTGGAAGGTTGCTCTGGTCTTGAGTTATTTCTGACTTAGACCAACCTTGCAAAACTAGGTGAGTGTCTGAAGGATCACTGGCTTGAAAATCAAGAGAACTGAGTCTAGTCCAGGCTTTGCCAAATAATTAACTGTGTAATCTTAGACAGGTCATGCATTTTATGTCTTTAGGTTTGAATTTTTACCTCCAGCAGAGGAGGGGCTTGTATTAAATGATCTCCAATGTCTCTTCTTGCTCAAAATCCTATAAACCTCAGTATTATTAATCTGCCTAGCATGAAATAACAATGAGGTTTACAAAACAAAAAAAAAATTATATACTCAAGGACATCCTGGGGCATGCTCAGATCTCTCAGGAATTTAGAAATCAACCTCAATCTTTGGTTGGTCTAGAATAGGAATATTTGACTGACTGATTTTGGGGATGCACTAATATGTATCTGGGGCTATGTTTGCCACCAATGTTCACCTCATTGTTAGGATGGAAATTTGCTAGTACATGGAGTTAAGGGAAGGAAGGGTATGAGGTAGAGTGCCTTGGACTGAAGATTTCAAGAGTAACTGAGTCAGGATTAAGGATATACAAGAACAGAAGATGGCAGTGATCATAAGCAATGCAGTGAGCTCCTCCTCACTAACAGATCTAGAAAATGTACCAGACCAAATCCTGATGGGGAAATATAGTCACAGTGAGTCATCTGTCCAGCCCAGGTCTGCATAGGGAAAGAGACAAGGAGGTTTGCATACATTGCAGATGGATTGGGCCAGGAGCATGCTTCACCACGAGCCTTCCAGTGCCCAGGGAGTGGCTATGCACCAGGGTAAGAAGTTCTAGGACACTGCAATCAGGATAGGTGCCAATGGGCAACTTTATCACTCACGACTCAGTTCTGGGTAGAAGATCCAGGGCAGAGTGAGAAGGAGACCTGTACATGGTAGGTAGCAGCATTCCCTGGTAGGAAAGTCATGGATGGTATACAGAGAAATGAAAAATTCATAAAAAAGCAGCAGCGCGACTCAGATCTCAGGTGCAAAGCAGGGTCTCATTTCCTATTTCTAACCCAACTTAGAGAGGAACAACTAGGATAAGAATCTCAGAACAAATGGGAGCCCATAATCGTGATACTTCCAACCAGCAGAGCTTTCTAGCTGCCTGACAGGGACTGAGTCTAGCAGCAGTCTACTTTTGGTCAGACCCAAACCTAAGTCAGGAACTTGTAGAGCTCATCAGATGGGGGTGGGGTGGGGGATGGGGGGTGAGCCAAGAACTAATTAGACTTTGCCTAGATCAAACCAATTTGGAAGCCCTGAAAGTTTGCAAGTCTCCATCCTATCTTTGAGATCCTTGAATAAAAAAAGACTCAGTGCAGCAGGAAGCAGCAAGAGGACCTTCAGAAATGCCATAGAATCCTGCCTAACATCATGTCTGAAGTCAGGAAGTAGGCTGGAAGAATGGGTAAACAAAAAAGAATGAGTTATTATGGTGGTAGTGCCACTTAAGACACAACATAGAAGTAAATGACTCCAATACATCTACAAATATTGCTTCAAAGAAAAACATAGGTTGGGCACAAACTCAACTAGAATTCCCGGAAGAGATGATATGAGTTTAAAAATAGTTTTAAAATGTTTTTATAAATGGAATGAGAATACCTGAGGGAAAAAATGGAAAAGAAAAAGCTATGAAAGGAAGAAGTGAAAAGAGAATTAACAGCCTGGCACTAGAGGAACAAAAGTTGTCCAACAACAAATGCTCTAAAAATAAAAATGGACTATATAAAAGCCAATGACTCCATGAGGCAACAAGAAATATTAAAACAAAGTCAAAAGGCTGAAAAAATAGAAACAAATGTAAGACATCTCATAGCAAAAACAACTGGAAAATAGATAAAGGAGAAGAAAAAAAAAATTAGAATCATTAGATTACCTGAATGCTATGCCCAAAAAAGGAGCTGAGATATCGTATTTCTAGAAATCTTAAATGAAAACTGCCAGAGGGCAAAGTGGAAATAGAAAGAACCCATCAGTCACTTCCTGAAACTCAAAAATACTATAGTCAAAATCCAGAGCTTCCAGATTAAAGGAAAAAAACATTGCAAGCACCAGAAAGAAAGAATTTGAGTACCAGGGAGCCATAGTCAGGATAATGCATGATTTAGCACACACCACCATAAAGAGAGAACCTACAATATGATATTCTAGAAGGCAAAGAATATGGGCTTACAGTCAAGAATAAGTTAACCATCAAAACTGAGTATAACGCAGTTGAGACAACTAGGTGGTACCATAGTACATAGAGCACTGACCCTGGAGTTAGGAAGACCTGAGTTCAAATCTAGCCTCAGACACTTACTAGCTGTGTGCCCCTGGGCAACTCACTTAACCTCTAATTGCCTCAACTGTAAAATAAGGATGACAGCACCTACCTCTCAGGGTTGCTGTGAGGATCAAGAGGTAACATTTGTAAAGTACTTAGCACTGTGCCTGGCACACAGCAGGAACTAGATAAATGCTTATTCTCTTCCCTCCTCTCCCTCCCCCTATGAAACAGAGGACCAGAGATGCAGAGAAACTTTGAAATATAACTACAGGAGTGAAGTGAAACACAGAAAGGTAAACATGAAGGTTTAAACAAGGATAAACTCCTTGCATTAAAATAAATGATAATGCATCCCCTCTGATCTCTAACATCATTAGGGCTCACAGAACTTTCACAGAGCTAGCCCAATTAAATAAGGCTTGGGAGTAATTCTGCTCTGTCTTGATCTATAGAAAAGGATAGGCAAAAAGGGTGAAGATGAATAGACTTGCGGGTATAGCAGGGGGCAGGTTAGGAAAAATTGTCTTCTAATCTGATGTACAAGTACACATTTATACAAATGAGGAGGGGTTGGGTGTGGCTGACACTTGAACCTCACTCTTATGTGATCTGGTCAAAAGAAAGAAAAAAACATACGCGCCTGCGCATATGCACATACACACACACGAATTGGGTGAAGAAATATATTTCATTCAATAGTGAAATAGGGAAAGGAGAGAGGGGAGGAAAGGGAATTCAAGTGTAGGTAGATTAAAGGAGGGATTAGTTCTAAGAAAAACAAATTCTAAGAATGGATAAAAATATTTGTATCACTTTTTCAGGTGGTAAAATCTAAGGGGTACCCATAAATTGGGGAATGGATGAACAAGTTATGATATATGAGTGTGATAGAATACTACTGTGCTGAAACTTTTAGTATAAAGACCAACCAGGATTCCAGAGGATTCATGATGAAACATACAGCCCACCTCCTGATCGAGAGGTGAAGGACTCAGAATGCAGAATGAGAAAATCTTTTTTAAGACATAGCCAATGTGGAGATCATTATGATTGACCATACATGTTTGTACATGATTTTTGCTTTGTTTATGTTCTCCATTGGATAAAAGAGTTCAGGGTTAGGGTGGGAGGGTAAGAAAGCTGATCTTAGCTAATTTAAAACAAACAATATATGTATTTATATGTAAAAGAAAACTTGAGAACCCTGATCTATAATACAATGCTCAACTACATTTCCTAAGGACTCCAGATGAAATGTGCTGCCCACCTCCTCAAAGAGGTGATACACTCAGCACAGATTGGTACATAATTTTTTTTAAAGACACAGCCATTGAGAAATTCTGTTTTGCTTGACTCTACATGTTTGTAATAGTAGTTTTGTTTTTCTTGCTTTCTCAGCGAGGGGAAGAAGGGAAGGATGTGGGAGAGAGAAAAGTTCGACCTTTGAAAATAAAATAAAATTTAATGTAAAAAGATATGCAAGAATGGAAAATATCAAAAAGCCAAGACTTGTCCCAAAATGGATGTTTGGGAGGGGAATCAGGGACTTATGTAAAGGTGTTCTATGTTTGGTGGAGGACATTATTAACCTCTTCAAGGATGGGAAATGGAGGAATACCAAGGAAGAAAGCTTACCAGAATAGGGTAGAGCATACTAAAATTCCTTTGGGAATCACTTTCAAACAAGTCTTGTAAGTGACAATTAGTAAACTCAAACTATTTGTGTATACATAGTGAGTAACAGGTTCAAAGAATTAGGTTAAATAGGTCTGCTCTGGGCTGGAAGGTTTTAAGATTCCTTCAGGGAAATATAACTTTATCCAATAATGGTCCAAGGTCATCAATCTAAAGCCTGACGGGAATTCAAAGATCATCTTGTCCATCTCCCTTGTTTTGTGGATGAGGGAACCGAAGTCCAGGGAGGTTGTGAGTGCCTTGCCAAGTTACACAAGTAGAAAGAAACACGACTTGACTCATCAGAGGCAGGATTTGAATCCAGGTCCTCTAACTTCAAAACCAGTGTTTTCCCACTAGAGCTGGTTTTTCAAAATATAAATTGTTTAAAAGATTGGAATTTGGAAATTCTAAAAGAAAATCTATTATGTGAAATCTAGTCCAGTCAAACGTAGGAATAAATAATAATTCAGAAGTAGAACTATGTAGAATTCTCGGTTTTCCGGCTCTTGGCTTCCCTGATACTTGTTCACTTCTCTTTATACCAGCAGCTCTCTTAGTGGGGAGGAAGGAGAAAAGATAACTCTCAAGTCTCCCATTAATCACACCCCCACACCAAAAGCCAGAAGAATTTTTAGACTGCTTGTAGCAACATGTACTTCTATAGGAAAAATTACTTGACAAAAAATGCTCCATTTAACTAATGGTGGTTGAAATAAGATCAATGTCTGACTGGCACATTCAATCAGTTATTGCTGGTTTTCCCCCTATTGCCCTGAATCATTAAATCAGTCCCATTTAAATCTCCCCCCAATCTCTCCCTCGCGAGCGACTGCAGCCAGATATTTAAAACTGGTGCTGAGTAAAGATGTCCAAGGACCCAAATAGTGCTGTGTGACACACTTCATGGCTGGGACAATTCAGCCAGTCTTTAAACCTTGTCAACCCAGGACAATAGTTCTTTATATTAATGATGAGTGTTTCATATTAGTGGCCTTGAGCCCAGACCTTTCTTTTCTCATCAAAGAAAAATCCTTGCTCATCCAGACATTTCAGCCAAAACCTTGTTGCTCAAAATGCAGCTTTAACTATATATAGGACTATGATATAGGATAGCTTTTGGAAGACTGTTAGCTATAATAAGTCATACAGAGATAAATCGTGATTTCAAAGCATAATTCATATGGCATGTTTAATATTTATGCCAAGAGGAAAAAATGTAAATGGGCAAGCATTTATTGCTTCACCATTTAAATTATACTGACATGCTCATTTTTGCTGTGGTGAGCCTTCTTTCAGGCTCCAGACGAGTCAAACACCTTCAGCAACCCCCAGGTTATGGGATGGTCTTTCCGACCTCTTGGTACCATGGCAGCCGCCCATATTGATCACAAAGGGTTACAGGTTCTTCCCCTTTAAATACAGACTAGGAAGCTGGGGTTTCTAAGGCACCATTGGCTCTCCTTAACTCCCTAGGAGTTCACTCCCATGATGAGGCAGGAGGTTTGATGCTTGATAATAAAACTCAGACATGACTTTCGGGAAAGAGAGAGAAGTGAGCCTTTCCTGGCACACCTTGCTGAGTCAAAGGCAGGCAGCAACAAGCAATAGCCTTGAGGAAGCTACATGTGTTTATTCACCAGCCTCTCCCATCAGGTGTTACCATAAAGAAATTCGTGTACATGGAATAACCAGCTGCTGTTAAAGGGGATAGTGAGGAGAACAGTATAGGCTATTAAAAAAGTTAACAGGACCAAAAAAAAAGAAATGAAGTTTAAAACGTTCTGTTCATTCATTTTCCCCACTATGTACTGTTTCTCGACATTGTAAAGGGTTTTTCTATTTTATATCAAGGGTCTTTATATTTTATATCATGGACCCCTTTGGCAGTCTGGTGAAGCTCATGCACTCCTTCTCAAAATAATGTTTTAAAATGCATAAATTAAAATACATAAAGAAACCAACTATGTTGAAATGCAGTTTTCAAAATATTTAAAAAAAAAACAAAAAAACTCAAGTTCACAGGCCTCAGGTTAAGAGCCCTTGTTCTCCGTAGGGAGGGCAAAGCAGAAAGAACATTATCTACCTTTTTCCATAGCCTGGAAGGGAGGCATTATGTACAATAAGAAGAGAAATGCCTAGATTGAAACTAAGAGAGAGCAAATATATCTGAGTTTTTCAGGGAAATTAAAGGAAATCTCACCCTGTAGTCAGGCTATCATTAGGGAAAATGAAGGCCACCACAACTTTTCCTGGGGCTAGGACAGAGGTGGGGAACCTGAGGCCTCAAGGCCACATGTGGCCCTCTAGGTCCTCAAGTGTGGCCCTTTGACTGAATCCAAACTTCCAAGAACAAATCCCCTGAATAAAAGGATTTATTCTGTGAAACTTGGACTCGGTCCAAAGGCGGCACCTGAGGACCTAGAAGCCCACATGTGGCCTTGAGGCTGCAGGTTCCCCACTCATGGGCCAGGAAAATCTGGTCATCTTCATACTAGTTCAGGAATTGGGGTTAGAAATTGAATTAAATCTCTAACCTACAAAAATCTCCCTAAGATGACATATCAGACCTAACTAATGAGCCATTTAGCTAAAATAATAAGATGTTCTTTTCTTCCTTTTTCTGTTTTGTATTGATGTCTTAAGAGTTTGCTATGGCAGGAGGGACCTAAAGAGAGATAACTCAGGGAGATAAAGCCACAACAGCCTTAATGTCATAATCCAAAGCAAATATCCATGTGAACGCAACAACAACAACAACATAGTAACAGTTATGTCTACACGGAGCTTAAAGGTTGGCAAAGCACTTTTCACACCTTTTCTCCTAGGATCTTCATAATAACCTGGTAAAGTAGGTGCTACTACTATTCCAATTCTATGGATGAGGAATGCAGAGCTAAGTGGCTTTCTTAGGGTCATAAAGCTCTAAGTGTCTGACACAGAATTCAGACTTGGGGCTTCCTGAATTCTAGCACTCTACCCCCTTCATCAGTGGTTCTCAAAGTGGGCCTCTGGGCGTCTCTGAGAGCCTTTCAAGGGGCTCTATCTGGTCAAAACTATTCTCATAATAATACTAAGATGTCATTTGCCTATTAAAATACTCCTGACTTTTCCAATGACATATCTGTGTAAGGTTGAATTTTCTTCATATACTTCCACAAAACAACGTATTGACACATGAAATGGAGAATATGAAAATCCAGCCATCTGCTATTAAGCCATAAATTAAAAAGATTTGAAAAAAAAAAGCTAAACAATTCCACTCCTCACTATTTTTTTTTGGTTTTTTGGGAAAATACAATTATAGTACATTTATCTTATAGTACATTATTTATCTTAACATGTAACAGGTTTGTTACTTTTAAATTAAGAGATATTTTTAAATTATTAGTTTTAATTTCTAATATAGTAAATACTGACAGAGTCCATAAACACAAGATCATGGGAGGGATCCTCAATAATTTTTTAGAGTGTAAAGGGGTTCCTCATGAGGCCAAGAAGGTTGAGAACCACTGCACTATACCGGATAATAGTATAACATGTAGTAGTACTGATAGCAAACAGTCTCTAAGAAACCACATCCAGCCCCCGTAGGACTTCAGGGAAGGTCTCCCAGCCTCTGCTGCTGCGAGGAATTTAGGCCAAACACTACCCCTAAGTCTTGAAATTTATTTTTTTGCCCTCTCTCTGCTACCACCAAGTGTGCCCTCTAACTTTTGGTCCCCAAACCTTGCCCTTTGGCTTCAGCCCTTATCAACTAAGCTTGGCTAAAGTCTCTGGTTGGCAACAGGCCTAACAGTAGAACTATGACTGCCCCTGGGGACGTGGAGGGAGCAGGGAGGGGGCAGCCTTGGGCAAGGCAAGGACACAGATGGGAGAGCAAGTATGGCGGAAATGAGAGATTACAGAAAAAGAGCCCTGGGACTTAAGCTGCAAGATAGCTGCCTGAAATGGTACTTTACATAAATATGAAGAAATTGGGCTTCTAAAAAAATAAAGGTGAGGGGCACCTAGGTGGCACAGTGAGTAGAGCACCGGCCCTGGAGTCAGGAGGACCTGAGTTCAAATATGGCCTCACACACTTGACACACTTACTAGCTGTGTGACCTTGGGCAAATCACTTAACCTCAATTGCCCTACCTTCCACCCCTCAAAAAAATAAATAAAGGTGAGTGGATATAAGTGATGGCCATCAGGTGCCAACACAAACTGCCATAGGGAGGTGGCAAGGAGGGAGGCAAGAGTGGGGAGAGACAGGGACAGAGAGAGACAGAGACAGAGATAGAGAGGCAGAGGCAGTGAGAGGCAGAGACAGAGATAGAGATAGAGAAAGAGAAAGACAGAGACACAGAGAGAAAGAGACAGAGTGATAAAGACATAGGGACAGAGAAACAGAAAGACAGAGAAACAGAGACAGAGAGAAAGACAGAGAAACAGAGACAGAGAAAGAGAGACAGAGATGGAAACAAAGACAGAGAGAGACAGAGAGAGAGAGACAGAGATGGAAACAAAGACAGACAGAGAGAGAAACAGACAGAGAGGCAGAGACAGAGAGACTTTTATACAAAGAGACAGAGAAAGACAGAGATAGAGAGAAGCAGAGAGAGACAGAGAGAAAAAGAGAGACAAAGAGAAGATGAGAGAGCAGGAAGGAAAAGGAGATACATAGAGAGAGATAGAGTGCAGAAGAGAGAGAGAATAATGCACATTCACACATACCACATACTGCCACCCACATGCTTCCCCCTGCACCTGGAGGAAGGAGAATGTAGAGGCAGCTGCCACCTCTGTCCAAGAACCCGCAAGCCGGATGGTCTGAAGCTGAGAGGCATGTGGAGCCTTGTTCCTGCTAAGTCTACCACTGCTGTCACTGTGTGACCCCCCCAACTGAATGAAAGGCTGAGCTGTCTCTGTGATCTTCCCCAGGGGTCGAAGCAGACGGGGACTGTGTATCTGCCAGAGATTCTTCTACCTCCAATGAAATCAGGTACTTACTATATGCAGAGACTTTTTGCGAACATGTCAGGGCTACATAAATGCTGGCTCTTATGATTTCCCCATCACTAGGAGTGAGGACAGAGAGGAAGCAGGAAGAAGAGGTCTGAGATTAGTGGGGGAAAAAAATGTGAGAAGGAAAGCCTGTTGTGCCTCTGGGTAGATCAAGGAGGGGGCGGAAGGGGGAGGAATTTCTGGTAATGGAAACTTTATAGGCCCTTGGAGTCCAACCCATCATTTTAGAGTTGAGCCAGAGACAGAGAAGTGAAGTCACCTGGCCAGACAGTGTCACAGAGCTAGTAAGTGTCTGAGGCAGAATTTGAGCCTGAGTTTTCTGGACTCCATAGCCAGTGCTTCCCTGTTCATTAAGCAGCAGAAAAGGGATTATATGAATCCTTGGCAGCAACCACTGTAGCTGATTCCCCTCTCCCTAGCTGGGGAAGGTGGAAAAGAACACAGGTTAGATGTACAAATCCAGAGTCATCAAGCCCGGTTTTTTTTTTCCTTTAAAATCTATTAATAAAAAAAAAATGATTACAAATACTAAGAAGAAAAATAAAATTTATTGAATGAAGAATAAGCAAAAAAAAACCTCACTGAATAAAGAAATTCTATAATATAAAAACTGAAAAACAAAAATAATACTAGAGATAAAAATTTTGGAAAATAATGATAATAAGGACTAGGTCTATGATTTCACCTGTAAAGTTTCACCTCTGTCACTGAAGGCCGAGAACCTTCCCTACACATTATAATCTTAGAGTTTCCCAGAATGCTCAGCAGTTAAGTGACTCCTTCAAGGTCACATAGTCAGTATGTGACAGAGGCTGAATTTGGACCCAGGTCTTCCTGGCAAACAGGTCAGCTGTCTGGAAGGTATAACACACTGACTTTCCAAAGGATCCTGCTAGGGCTCAGAATAAGGAAGCATATTAAAAGAATGAAAGGAAGATTTAATTTTTTTTTTTTTTGCGGGCGGAGAGAAAGGCAAAGGAATAGGAACTGATCAAAATACCAAAACAAAAAATAAAAATCAATAAAAGGAAAAAGCAGAATAGTCAGAATCAGGAAAATCAATGGTGAATGAGAATAAAATTGAAAAACATTTAGAAAGTAACAGAAATTTTTAAAAATCAATAGCAATGCTCAGTGAAGTAATGCAAGTAAAGGTGAGGAAATCAAACTTTAAATTAATGAGGTCCCTGCAGGGCATTCAAAAAGAAAAAAGAAAGAACTGAATTCTAGATAATTGTATAACTGAATAGAAATTGTATAATAGAAAGACTAATTCTAGGAAATTCCCCAGGGTGGTCAAAAACAAGAATTATTCCTCAGTTTATGAGAATCCAAAGAACTTGTCATGAAGGAAAAAATTCACATCTCCAAAACACAAAGAGATCAAATTCCAAAAGGATGAAAGTAACTATACTAAGGGTTACTATATTATATTTATTATATAATTTATTATATTATGTATTTACTATATTATGAAGGCATCTATATTAAAGGTTACTATATTATATTTACTATATAATTTATTATATTATGTATTTAGTATGTTATAAAGGCAGTTATATCAAAGGTTACTATATTATATGTACTATATAATTTATTATACTACATATTTACTATATTATAAAGGCAACTGTATTAACGGTTACTAGTTACACTCTCACCAGACCTTTCAGGAATGAAATTAGAAAGTGCTTTCAAATTATTGCAATAACACAGAAAAGTAAGCAAAATGTATGTGTATATATATATATATATATGTATAATATTTATATATTATACATATACATGTATAATATACACGTTTTGAAAGCATGAGATTGAACAAAAATATTATATGTCATTAAGAATGCGGCCAGAACTTCTCTGTTTCATGTGTTTTTGTCAACCTCTCATTACTCTGGCTTTTCATCTCTTATCCCTCACTTTCAGGACATGACCAGCCACTTCTCTTTAGAAAATGGATGGAGGGCAGTAATAGATGTGAAACAGAACAGGTCTGCTTGGATTTCTATGGTGATGTGTTATCAGGGAAGCTAGGTGGTGCAGTGCATAGAAACTAAGTGCTTACCAAAGAACACAGAGAAAGTCAGCCTTTGAGACCCAAGTCAAAGGTCACCTCCTCCCTGAAACCTCCCCTGACTGTACACAGCTCAGGTCCTGGCCAGATGGGTAGTGCAATGCAGTGAGTACTGGGCCTGGTTCAAATCTGGCCTCAGACACTAGCTATGTGACCCTGGACAAGTCACTTAACACTGTTTGCCTCAGTTTCCTCATCTGTCAAATGATCTGGAGAAGGAAATGGCAAACCATTCCAGTATCTTTGCCAAGAAAACTCCAAAAGAACTGAAGAGGCAGACACAACTGAAAATGACTGAACAACAACATGTATGAACTAAGGATATCTTTGATGAAAAAAAAATGAAAAAGGAACAAGAAGGACTTCATAGACAATTTACTACAGCAGACCACCACATTTTTACAGTTCAACAACTGACTGAGAACTATGGAGAATGTATCCTATTGTGCCTACTTTCTGTTGACAAAAAAAAAAAAAAAAACTATTAGATCAAAAGAAGAAATTTAAAATAAACTCAAATACTGCTTACCAAAACTTTGGGGATATTGCCAAGGCAACTTTTGGAGAGAAATTTATAGTGCTGAGTGTCTATATAAATAACTGAAAAAAAAGGATGATTTACATGAATTAAGTCTGTACTTCAATACATTAGAAAAAGAACAAAATAAAAAGGAAAGTAGAAAAGATGACATAAATTATAAAAGCAGAAATAATGTTTCTGTCTTCTGTTTTATTGAATTTATAAATAAAGCCAAGAGTTGATTTTCTTAAATACCAGAAAAATCAATAGACCATTAGCAAGTTTAATGAAAAAATGGAAACAAAAAATTATCAAAATGTATATGGAAAAAGGAAAAAACTACAATGAACATGAAAGAAATTAAATATATAATCAGGGAATGAATACATTTGAGGTATTAAATGAAATGGACAAAAATTCACAAAAATACAAAATTATAACAACTGACATAATAGGGAAAAATGACAAATATCTCAATTGCAAAGGAAGAAATGAGACATCAAAAATTGTTCTTCAAAAAAAAAAAGACATGGCCCAGATTTTTCCACACTTTCAAAGTGTAAATAAATACATACTACATAGATTATTTTTAAATAGAAAAATGCTATGCTATCAGGTACTTTATGTGAAGCAAATATAGCCTTGATATTAGAATCTGACTGAGATGATAATAAAAACAAACCCCCACCAAAATAAGCCAATCTTCCTATTAATGAAAGATACAGAGAAGCTCCAAATTAAAATACAACATCCATTTGAGATAAAAACACTAAAAAATAACAACATGAAATCTAGAGAGAAAATTTTCTACAATAGGCTAACATGAAAAACACTGTCACTAAAAACAGGGATAAAGCAAAGCATTACTATCTGATATGATTATCAGAGATGCTAGGAATGGTAAGATAATAAAAAGAAATTCAAGGAATGAAGGCAGGTAACAAAAATGTCAAAATATAATCACAAGATGTTATGATCATTGCAAAATCAGTTCATTTGTTTAGCATAGTGCCTATCACATATCAAGCACCTAAAGTTTACTGACTGATTAATGCACTAAAAAAAAAGGGACAATCAGGCAAAATTTACAGGATAAATGATAAATCCTCAAAAAATCATTCATACATAAAACCTCTATATACATGAATTTCAAAATAATTTATAGGAGGAAAAAAACAGGAGAATTCATCTACTTAGACACAGCAGAACCTAAGAATAACTTTTAAATTGCATTGACAAAAATGAAGGAAGCTCTAAGTAAGTGAAGGTAAATTCAATGTTCATGGATGGGTTGGCACAACATAATGGAGTAAAAATCCTAAAAATTAATTTTAGATTTAGCATAATGCCAAGCAAAATACTGATGGGTTTCTTTAGAGAACTGAATAAAGCAATATTGAAATTCATATAAGAAAACAAAGGGAGACTTTGAGGGAAAAGGCCAAACCTCCCATATTGTAAAGCATAAAGCAAACACGCCATTAGCTACATTATCTTTTTATTAGGTACAAATAGGAAAGCAGACTAATGGAACACAATGGAGATGTCAGAAACAGAGCTAAATACACAGAACCCTATAGGAAATAAAAACTGGGGGAAGAATATATTGCAGTATGATCTTGGGGAAAACTTCTAGCAATAAGGTAATTTTAAGTTCTCACCTCATATCATAGACATAATAAAACATTAATGAAAGAATTATGAGGAAAGCTGTAAAAAAAATGGAATTTTGTCCCAATCGTGAATGGGATAAACATTTTTATTTATTAAACAAATAAAAGAAATTGGGGGCCAGAAAAATGGATTTGATTACCTGAAAAAAATTGTTAATACTCTACAGCAGCATTTAAAACAATGAAAAATGGATATCCCTTTAAAATCAGTAGCAAATGCAGCATATAAAAACTAGACAATAAATCAATCAGAAAGCACTTATTAAATGTCAGAGAATGCACTAAGTGCTTCTGAAAACAAAAAAACAACCACCCCACCAAAAACAAAAAAAACAAACCCCTAAGAACAATCCCTAACTTCGGAAACTGATATAATTATCCAAAGGGAAGATTTATTCCTCATTAATAAATGGTCAAAGACGAACAAGAAACTTATAAAATATGATTCTAATATTATAAACAAATCACTTGAAAAAATGTCCAACCTCATTAATACAATAAGAAAAACTGGGGGCGGAGCCAAAATGGCAGCTGGAAAGCAGGGACTTGCTTAAGCTCTCCCCCAGGTTCCTCGAAACACCTATAAAAATGGCTCTGAACAAATTCTAGAGCTGCAGAACCCACGAAATAGCAGAGGGAAGCAGGGCTCCAGCCCAGGACAGCCTGGCTGGTCACTAGAAAGGGTCTATTGCACAGAGCTGGGAGCGGAGAGGAGCAGAGCAGAGTCCAGCATGGGCTGTGCCAGGACCAACCAGACCAGGAGCCAGGAGGAACAGATCATAGGGCCCTGAATCACTGAGCTGTGGCAGTTACCAGACTTCTCAACCTGCAGACACCAAAGACAACACAGAAGGTTAGCGCAAAAAACTGCTGGGACAGAGTGAAAGAAGCTCGCAGTCAGCGAAGGCGGTGTAGCTCTGAGGCTGCTTCCAGAGCTACAGCTGCAGTTGCTTCCAGCCCCAGGCCCACCCGGTGGGAGGAAATAATCTGTGGGTTTGAAGTGGAGTGCAAAGCCTGCTTTGCCCTGTCTGGATCTAGGTCACAATCCTGGTGGGCGGTTCTTGGGGGAGAAGCAGCGCTGGTGTGGCAGAGCTCGCTGTGTAGAAGTAGCTCTGAAAACAGCAGTGCTTGGACCCTAAAGCTTGGGACAAAGTACTCTATACTCTACAAGCTGTCATACTCCAACAAAAAGCTCAAGGGTGAAGTAGTTGGCTGGGAATATGAACAGGCAGCAAAAATGGACTCAGATTCAGACTGACTTTGGATTCCTTTTTTGGTGACAAAGAAGACCAAAACATACAGCCAGAAGAAGTCAACAAAGTCAAAGAGCCTACATTAAAAGCCTCCAAGAAAAATATGAATTGGTCTCAGGCCATGGAAGAGCTCAAAAAGGATCTGGAAAAGCAAGTAAGAGAAGTAGAGGAAAAATTGGGAAGAGAAATGAGAGTGATGTGAGAAAACCATGAAAAGCAAGTCAATGACTTGCTAAAAGAGACCCTAAAAAATACTGAAAATAACATCTTAAAAATAGACTAACTCAAATAGCAAAAGAGCTCCAAAAACCCAATGAGGAGAAGAATGCCTAGAAAGGCGGAATTAGCCAAATGGAAAAGGAAGTTCAAAAGACCACTGAAGAAAATACTACCTTAAAAATTAGATCAGAGCAAGTGGAAGCTAGTGACTTGATGAGAAATCAAGATACTATAAAACAGAATCAAAGGAATGAAAAAATGGAAGACAATGTGAAATATCTTATTGGAAAAACCACTCACCTAGAAAATAGATCCAGGAGAGAGAATTTAAAAATTATTGGACTACCTGAAAGCCATGATCAAAAAAAGAACCTAGATATCATCTTTCAATAAATTATCAAGAACTGCCCTGATATTCTCAAA
>CM053623.1:298741560-298796901 GCA_028646595.1 Phalanger gymnotis | reverse complement strand
ATTGTTGCCAAATTCCAGAGCTCCCAGATCAAGGAGAAAATACTGCAAGTAGACAGAAACAAACAATTTGAGTATTGTGGAAACACAATCAGAATAACACAAGATCTAGCAGCTTCTACATTAAGGGATCAAAGGGCTTGGAATATGATATTCTGGAGGTCAATGGAGCTAGGATTAAAACCAAGAAGCACCTACCCAGCAAAACTGAGTATCATGCTCTGAGGCAAAATATGGACTTTCAATAAAACAGAGAACTTTCAAGCTTTTTCAGTGAAAAGACCAGAGCTGAATAGAAAATTTGACTTTCAAACACAAGAATCAAGAGATGCATAAAAAGGTAAACAAGAAAGAGATAACACAAGGGATTTACTAAAGTTGAACTGTTTTGTTTACATTCCTACATGGAAAGATGATGTGTGTAATTCATGAGACCTCAGTATTAAGAAAACCGAAGAGAATATGCGTACATACACACACATATAGTGTGTGTGTGTGTGTGTGTGTGTGTGTGTGTGTGTGTGTGTAAGTATGTATGTAGACAGAAGGCACAGAGTAAGTTGAATATGAAGGGATGATATCTAAAAAAAAATCAAATGAAGGGATGAAAGAGGAATATATTGAGAGAAGGAGAAAGGGAGAGATAGAATGGGGCAAATTACCTCACATAAAAGTGGCAAGAAAAAGCAGTTCTGCTGGAAGGGAAGAGGGGGCAGGTGAGAGGGATTGAGTGAATCTTGCTCTCTTCAGATTTGACTTGAGGAGGGAATAACATACACACTCAATTGGATATCTTACCCCACAGGAAAGAAGGAGGAAGCAGATAAAAAAGGGGGGACGATAGAAAGGAGGGCAGATAGGGGGAGGAGGTGACCAAAAGCAAACACTTTTGAAAAGGGACAGGGTCAAGGGAGAAAACTGAATAAAAGGGGACAGAATGGGAGGGAGCAAAATATAGTTAGTCTTTCACAACATGAATATTGTGGAACAGTTTTGCATAACGATACACATGTGGTCTATGTCGAATTGCTTGCCTTCTTAGGGAGGGTGGGTGGGGAGGGAAGAGGAGAGAGAATCTGGAACTCAAAGTTTTAAAAGCAGATGTTCAAAAAAAAAAGTTTTTGCATGCAACTGGGCAATAAGATATGTAGGCAATGGGGCATAGAAATCTATCTTGCCCTACAAGAAAGTAAAGGAAAGGGGGATGGGGCAGGGGAGTGGGTTGACAGAAGATAGGGCTGACTGGGGAATGGGGTAATCAGAATATATGCCATCTTGGAGTTGGGGGGGAGGGTAGAAATGGGGAAAAATTTTGTAACCTAAAATCTTGTGGAAATCAATGCTGCAAACTAAAAATAGTAAATAAATAATAAAATAATTTTTTAGAAAAGGAAATGACAACCATCAAAAAAAGTATAAATGTTACAAACTTACAAAAAGTAACATTTGAAAAGCTAATTAAAATTTTAAAATATTAAAAAAAGAAAAACCATATTAAAGTAGATTTGAATTGTTTCTTTATACCATTAAACTTGAAGAATTAACTAAAAAATGACAAAATTGAAAGGTGGCAAGATTTTTGAGAAATAAGGACATTGTTGGTAGAATTGCAAACTGGATGACTTTTTGGAGAGAAGTCTAACAATTACATAAGTATTACACACCCTCTGAGTCAATAATTCTATCATTGGTAACATACCCTAGAAGTATTATCAAAGAAGGGAAAAGGGAGCTATTAGTTGAAGGCTATTTCTAGGTATATTATTGGTAAAGATAATATTATTTTGTGTATTATTATATTGTATGTTATATCTAGCAGTATTATATTATAAAGAACTAAAAACTATCCACTAGTGGGAGAAGAGATGAATAAACTGGAAATCAATGTAATGAATATAATAATACAATTAAAACGACAATAAAAGGCTATAAAAACTTGGAAAAACATGTATGGAGGAATGAAGAAAGAACCAGGAGAATTTATGTACTGATTGTGAGACTTTATTAGAAAAAAAAGGAAAATTGTATACACAAATAAAGAAGTCAAAAGAAAAAGAATGAAAAAGGATACAGAAGCTAAAACTATGTTAGAATCATTTTACAATTTAATTTTCTAAAATGTAGAGTTGTAAATATATGCTTGATTTTGTTATTTAGATATGTGCACAATCAATTCTTTCATTATGATAAAATAAGTAAAATAAAGTACTGGTTTAGCCCATTACTAAAGCTTTGCAATCCCCCTTTTGTATCGCCCTTAGTCGAAAATGCAGAGGACTTGTCAACAACAGATCACAGCTCCAGTTCTCCCACTGCTGCTTTTTGCTTATGGGGCTTAGAATCTGATGACCTCTAAAGTCCTTTCCAATCCTACATCTATGATCCTGATCTCATCAAACCCTCCACAGTGTCTGTTCAAAACATTTTCTATAGTCCTTAAATGGTCCAAACACATACTTTCTCTCACTCTGGTAATCTCAATTAGTCCTGCACTCAGATGAGGAATTAGAGGCCTTCATGTCTCCCCCTGAACACTCAAAGCTTACTAGTACTTTTATGCTCTCCCTCTTCCCTTTCTATATGAGAGAAAGGGTTAACTTGTCTTTTCACCAAAGCTAACCAGGGGTCAACTCACCTTCATGGGAGGCAAACATAGCTGTGATATCAGAATAATATCAAGGGTATGAAGGATAAGCAAAGGTTAACCCATCTTCTCACCAAGGGTTGACCTATCTTCTTACCAAGGCTAATCAAGGTTTAATTCATCTTCTCACCAAGACTAACTCACCAAAGATAACCAAGAGTCAATTTATCTTCTCACCAAAGATAACCAAGGGTCTACCCATCTTCTCACCAAGGATAACTCCTACTTGTGTGCCCTTGATGTCCTATTACCACCTGCATCTTTCAAGAACTCCCTCTATCAATTATTCATCCTCTCTTCTACATGTTCAAGACTTTGCTGCTCCATTCCAAATATCTGAAGTGGGTGACTAAATGGCACAGTCTGTCTAGTGGACTTGGAATCAGGAATATCTGAGTTCAAATCTTGCCTCAAACACTTACCAACTGTGTGACCCTGGGTCAATTATTTAACCTCTCTCAGCCTCAGTTTGCTCCTTAGCAAAATGGGAATAATAATAACATATCTTGTTTGGCAAACCTTAAAGTCTAGTTAATACCAGCTTTAATTATTCCTATTGTCACGTAAAAGAGGAATTAGATATCCATCTTAGCCCAGAAAGCTGAGAGACAGAGACAGAGAGAGAGAGAGAGAGAGAGAGAGAGAGAGAGAGAGAGAGAGAGAGAGAGAGAAGAGAAGAGAAGAGAAGAGAAGAGAAGAGAAGAGAAGAGAAGAGAAGAGAAGAGAAGAGAAGAGAAGAGAAGAGAAGAGAAGCAAACAATGCAAGACAATAGATTTCAACTCAATATAACTGCAACCACGTAACTGCTCTTAACCATTCTTGTTGTTCAGAAGTATAAGGACTGGGCTGTCTCTGGAGTTAGTGAGTTCCAAACTCTGGAAGTTTTCAAATGGAGGAGGTTAGATGTTTGTCAGAAGTTTCAACAGAGATTATTCCTGTTACGGGAGGGACATGGATTTAATGATCACTCCTCCATTCCTTCAGATTCTGTGATTAAGTTTTAGAGTCTGAAGGTAACCTCCTTGTGTTACATCTGAGAAACAGAGGCTGAAAGTGTAGTGCCAGTGGGTCTAATCCTGACTGAACCAGGATTAGAGTTCCAGGTTTTCTGACTCTCCAGGGGTGTTCTAGAATCAAATCAGATCTGAAGACTTAAATTGCAGCGTGAACATTTACACCTCAAAAATGTTACAAATCAGGGCTTGATTTATTGTTCTGTTGATTGTCTAGACTTAAGAATGAGATGGAGAAAATGTTAACAAAGCAAATAAAACTGAAAAGTGTACCATGCCTACATTCCCCTCCAAAAAAGCCAGTTGTTCAACATTTACCAGCCAGATTACCAACACTTTCCACTACACAGAATTAATAGGGGAAGATATGTACACGAATAACTCTAATAGGAGTTAGAAAATAAATCCAAGTAAGAATTTCCTTTCTGGCCATCTGGAAGCCATGTAGTATATTTCCTAGCCTTCAGTCAACAGTCAAAGTCAACAAACATTTTTAAGGGCCTGTTGACTGACCTGCACTTTGTCTGGAATTGGAAGTCTCACTCCTGTGACCCTGGGCTCTGACTGGTGAGCAGTTCAACTTCTTTTGTCCACTCTCTCGTCCACTTCTGTATTCTCTATCTCCATGCCATGCCAACAGTAAACAAATCAACCCTTCCATGCCAATCAATTACCCAGATTTCTCTGCCCGGAACACTGCTGTCTGCCCACCACACTCCCCTACATGGGCGCTCTCCTCTTATCACATTTTAAGCTGCTTGAGATCAGGGAATGCCTTGCTTGCTTGTAACTGTATTTCCAGTGCTTAGGAAACTGCCTAGCATATTTGTTGTTATTGTTCAGTGGTGTCTGACTCTTAGTGACCTTGTGGACCATAATATGCCAATATTGGTCAGGGGTTTTTCTTGGCAAAGATACTGAAGTGGTTTGCCATTTCTTCTCCAGAGGATTAAGGCAAACAGAAGTTAAATGACTTGCCTAGGGTCACACAGCTAGTAAGTGTCTGAGGTTGAATTTGAACTCAGGTCTTCCTGACTCCAGGTCCAGGGCTCCATCTACTGAGCTAGATGCCTCTTACCTAGTACATAGTAAGTACTTAATAAAAGCTTCTTTTCTTCCTTCTTGCTTCCTCTCTTTTTCCCTCTTCCTTCCTTTCTTCCTTTTCTTCCTACATGAAAACCACTTGTCTACATTATTCCTATAGCCTTCTTATGGGTCTCCTTACCCCTAGGCTTCTCCTCTGTCAAAAACATACCCTACAAAGTTCCATCAGTCCTAATACATACATCAGATAATCTGACTCTTCTAATCTGAAATTTTTCAATGATAACCTAAAAAGTGGGAAAAAAAATCCAAGTTCTTAACCTTGAGATTCAAAGCACATTACAACCTAGTTCTAAGCTACCATTCCAGTCTCATCTCTATCTCTCTCCACATACAAACACAATATACATATGGCATATACATACACACATATATGGTGCCTGCCTTCCAGTCAAATTGCCCTATTCTGAAAATCCCATGCTTTCTTACCTCCACACCTTTGCTTATGCTCCTTCCTATGCCCAAGTTCATGCTCTCTGTCAGATGACACCCTCCTTTTCCTTCAAGGTTCAGTCCAAATACCAGTTTTCCCATTGGTCTCATCCCTGATTTTGTCAACCAGAAATGCAAATTCCTAACCTTTCCAAATGACTCCCTTTTACATTTTTTCATAATTCTACTTAGTTATGGTTACATACATGACCTACATCTTCTGCTACCATCCTCTACTACATGCCTTGTGGGCAGGTATCATGTCATATGTGTGTGTATATATCTTATGTGTATATATATATATGTGTGTGTGTGTGTGTGTGTGTACACACACACACAAACACACACCCCTACTGCAGGAAGATTTTTCGCATGTGGTGAAGCCTGTGGACCCCTTCCGAGAATCATGTTTCTAAAGGCATAAAATAAAATCCATAGGATTACAAAAGAAACCAGTTATAAAGAAATGCAATTTTAATATGCATGTATATATACACATATATACATATACATATATACATACATACATACATATATACATTTACATATATCTTTACTTCAAGGACCTCAAGTTAAGAAAGCCTGCCTTAGCACAGCATCTTACTTAGAGCAGGTAAAATATACATGTATACTGCATTGATTTAACATTATTTTTATAAGAATGTTTACATATACATTGTAAAGCTGGAAGGGCTTATTCACTAATTCCACCTTAACCCCTTTCTTGCCATATGACAAATCACTTAAGAGTCTCACTCTCCTAAGCTGTAAAATGGGAAGAATCAATTCCTACTTCGACTAACTCTTAACAAAGAATAAAGGAAATTCTGTGAAGACTGCAAACTGCTACAACAATGTAAACCATTGTTATTTGACTAAAGAAAAAAGAGAAATTCTTCACTTGTAAGCTGACTCCGAAAGCTTGAACAAATGTAAATACTAACGGGGGCATATGACAATTAGAATCATGAGGTAGTTTTCCTAAATGCAAGGCCCCCAAATGTCAGTTTCCTGTTCGGATGGGTGGTGGTAAGGCCGGATTGGGGGAGGGGCCACAGTACAATGGCTCCCTTCACAAGCTGGGCACTGCCTGGTTTCTGCTGTTCTGAGACAATTCCAAATGATCGGCCATTTCATAGATCCTTGACAGATAGGTCTTGATACACACTTTCACTTTCTCTTTTGCTCTGATTTTTAATTGAAAACAAAACACCCACACACCCCCTCCTCCCTAAAAAAAAGTGTAATGAAAATGGAAAATCTCACAATTGAGGCTTTCATTGCACATTAAAGAAATAGGTGATATAAGAAATTGTTTGGGTATGGGAGCATCACAGAATATGAAAGTATCATAGGGTTTTTTTTTGCTATCTTTTTGTCCTTTGTCTTCCCACTTACTACTTGAGTTTCAGAGAAACTATAGTTTTAGCTGGAACACAATACTGTCCAGAGAGAGCCTAATAATGGATAATATAGAATTACTAACCAGTGAAAATGTATAATTTTTTAAAAAAAAATAGGTCACATATATCATTTATTATATGCCAGGCCCCGTACCAATATATGCTTTACAATTTTTGTCTCGTCTGACTCTCAAAAGAACCTTGGGAGGTAGGTGCCAGTATTATGCCCATTTTAAAGATGAGGAGAGTGGGGCAAATATAAGCTAAGTGACTCCCCCCGGGTCACACATCTAAGCATGGTCTAAGGCCAGATTTGAATAAACTACTTGTTACATTCTTTGTACTCTACATAGAATGTATTCTATGTAGTTTTAGGATGAATGAATATATTTTTTAAAGTATGCCAAGGATTAAGATTAGGGTTAGATCCAAACTTTTTTGTCCCTCTCTCAGTGCCTACTACAATAATCTCAATAAGTACCTGATGAAAGAATAATACTTTATATCCAAATGATTACAAATAGGATGAGGATACTGCCAATGCCTGGCATTGCTCAGAAACTCAGTTATCTTTTTTCACTCTCTCCTTGGAAATCATCGCAATGAAAAGAATGAAAACAAATGAAAGAAGGCTAACTTTTAGATGAAAAGATATGAAGTGCTCTTTGTAGATAGCATCTTTATCTCTACTTAAAGAAAATAGCTTATGGAAAGAGCCATTCTCTCTACCCCCACCTCCTAGAAAGTTGTATCCAAAATTCAAAATGGAATTGTTTCTGATAGCTGTTATGAACGGAAATGTTTAGGGTTCTATTGACATCTTCCACAGGGAACAAAGATAGCTTGCAATTAGGAAAATGAGGCCTACTTAATTTAATTCCTCCCACATAGAAGGTGCTTAACAAATGTGAACCGTCCTATTCTTCATCCTAAAAATCCTTCTTCCTGAAAAGTATATATTAGCTGATCAATAAATGTTTGTTAAGTGAGTAGCTGAGTGAATGAATAAAGCTACAGCTAACCCTAATTCCAATGGTCAACGGTCAACATTCCTTCTAACTTAAAAGTAGCATGCAGATGACTGCACTGTGTGGCTAGATGTCCCAGTCATACGAACAACATCCTACAAACATTGAGCATGTGTACATTCACAGAGAGCATTAGCTGCTGTAATTAAATAAAATATATAGCAAAATTAATTATTTTAATTACTAAATTAAACATTAATCATCACAATCATTACTGTACTACATGGTAATTATACACAAGTAGTAAGCAATTCACATAAATGTCTCTAATTAGCATTGCTTTTGCATTGCCATACGAAATTTTAGTTTGATGGTTTCTTTTCATTTACTGTTAGCCCCCTGGTATCTAGTCCTGGGTTTGACATCTATTTCCTCCGACACCATGAACCTTTGTAGTTACCATCATACAGACACATATGTTAGAAATCAAGATCCTAGCTAGCTCTTACTGTCTGATAGTTGTCATTCCTAGTCCTCAAACCAAGCCCACAGTGGGCTCAGTTCTCCTCTGTTCCTCCTCCTTCAGTTGGGGTTCTCTTCCTTGTTCTCCCTTCCCCTTCCCACTTGAGAGATCCTGGGTCAGGTTTCTAACCATTCCCTGTTCCCGTTCTATTCTGAACGCTGAAGGAATTGAGACATAATGGAAAGTCCAGGCAATGAGGCTCTGAACTGTCCAAACTGGAGACCCCAGACTCAGTGGCATTCCCTAGAATTCCTTTAAAACAGGATTTCTTATCCTGAGGACTGTGAACTTGTTTCTTGAACATTTTCAAAACTTTCAATTTCAATAAAATTGGTTTCCTTTAACAACATTCTGAGAAGAGCTCTGTTAATTTCAACAGACTGTCAAGAGAGGTTGATGAAACAAAAAATGTTAAGAACTCTTGTTTTATAAATTTATTAAAAATTATAAGTAAATTCTTGTTTTATAAAATTTATAAATGTCATTCCACAGTTAGAGAGAAGAGGCTTAGAATATTCAAATGTGGTAAAGAATGGTATGACTGAGTTTTGGTTAAAGGGATAAATGATGTTTTAAGATCCTTACTTAATCTGAAGGAAGGGTAGGGTTGGGGTCAGAAGGCAGAAAGGTATTGAATACCTAGAAGTGAAGGATTGGGTATGGAATGCTACTAAGAGGGAAAAACAGCCAAACCAATTAACTAGACTAGAGACTTGTTCTTTACTTTAGATTTCTACTGAGGGCCTTCCCTTACATAATACTTTTCTTAAAGTAAAAGTATTTCATGTTCTGGAAACTCAGATGATAATCATAAGTACTGTTCTTAAATTGGGAAACAAATTTTCAAAATGACTCCAACAATTTGGCATTGTGCCCACTGACTCAAATTTATACCACCCAGATCAGAAAGAAAAGATACCTACAAAATGAAGTAAGATGCTATTGTCTTGTGAAAATAAAATACTCAAATTAACTTTTATGTAAATAAACAAGCTTAATACAATCAAAGAATATTGGGATATGTGGATGATAAGACTAAAATTCATGTGATATAAGTAATTATTTATTTGGGGGTGTCCTTTTAAATTAATATTTGCATTTATCTCACTGAATCTCTATGGAGAAAGTATAAAGGTTCAAAATTTTGCTCCATAAATCTGAAGGCAGTGTTAACCTATGCAATTCAATAAAGTACATTTTTTATACTAATTATACTATTTTTCAAGATAACTGAAAGCCACTGAAATTAAACAAAGTGAAAATGTGTTCATGACCAAAATAATGTAAATGATCTAAAAACCATATTTAATGGAAATACTAATAACATTTTTATATTCCATCATCCTCCTTTCACAGAACATAAATCCTAGATGTTATCAACCATTTTTGTTTTAAGGAAAATTTTTATGTGGACAACTAAGATTAAGTATTGGCCTATTGGGTTTTAAGAAGACCCATCCTTGCTCCTGCTCACAGGTCATCAAATCTCCCAGAATTAACAACCGCAAGACATAATCTGATAGAAAAAGAACCACAAACTTACTTTAACTTGTGGGTATGATTTCTTGTTCTTTTCACTAGAAGCACCAGGAAGTCCTCCATGGGATGGTCCTTCACACACATAACGGAAACGAAACCCCCTCTGCAAAGGTTAGCATAAAACAAATTGGTGTAAAAAATGCTGATCTAAAGAACTACAATGGCAGGTGAAAAAAAAAACACTAAGGTTCTTATAGCAATTGACTACAAGTGGGAAGTTACAAGAAAAATTATAATCATGATTGCTTAACTTGGTTGTTGTCCTTCGTTCTTGAAGAGGACCAAAATGACATCACTATGCTAGAGTCAAGTTTCAGTGTGTCCAACTGTGGCTGATCAGACCAATATGGGCTCGGAATGCTCTAGCACAGGTCAGGCACAAATGGTCCATGTGAACATTTAGGGTGGATTCTCTAAATTTGCACATCTTGCATTTCCTTTGACCTGTTTCAATTCTGCTGTGCTCATAGAGCACAGTATCTTCTTTGATGTGCTGAGCAGTCTTATGCCAGCGTTTCCCATGTCACACAATCAATTCCAAAATTCTTAAGAGAGACCTTGAGATTGTCCTTGCATAGCTTTTTCTGACCATCTGTGAGCACTTGCCCTGTGTGAGTTCTCCATAAAAAATTCTTTTTGGCAAGCACACATTTTGCATTTGAACAACGTGGCCAACCCATCGGAGTTGTGCTCTCTGAAGTAGAGTTTGAATGCCTGGCAGTTTAGTTTGAGAAAGGACCTCAGTGTCTGATATCTTATCCTGTCAGGTGATCTTCAGAATATTCCTAAGACAATTCAAATGGAAGAGATTCAGTTTCCTGGCTTGGTACTGGTATATTGCCAGGTTTCGCTTAATTCACTTAATTCAGAGTGACCTGCCATCTTAATGGCAATACCGCCTTAAGCGGATTTAAGGAAACAAAGAAAAATATAGTCTAGTACCATCAAGGAGAACTGATATCTAATATCAATTTATATGGAGGCAGCTAGGTGGCACAGTGGATAGAGGGCTGGGCTTGGAGTCAAGAAGATCTGAGTTCAATTCCAGTCTCAGACACTGAATAGCTATGTGACCTTGGGCAAATCACTTAACCCCTGCTTGCCTTAATCCACTGGAGAAGGAAATGGCAAACCACTCCAGTACCTTGTCAAGAAAACTCCAAGGACAATATGGTGCATGGGTCTACGAACAGTCAGACATGATGTAACAAAAATAAATTAATTTCTATCTTCTCTCAGTTCCACAATTTTATGCACAGTGGATGGAAGACAAGACATGGAAGTCATTAAGACCCAAGTTCAAATTCTGCCTCAGAAACTTACTAGGATGTGTGACCCTGTGTAGCGAGCACCCTAGCATACCCAGGATGGCCTGCTAGCAAGGTTCTGTAATCTGCTTTTCTAGGAAAGACTGCTCAAAAAGGGGTTAACAATTCTACTTTTAATTACATTCACTGGTTCAGGGGAAGGGTCTGCACCCTGAACGTCACAGAAAATACAGAGAAATTAGCATAAAGACCGACAGGGCTCTTAACTGCCTGATCAAAGCAATATTGCTATACACTTTACATACATCATTGGATCAAGACAGCATTTACATCTGAGCAGTCAAGGTGGGGGGAGGGGGTCCCTGAACATGTGGCTACTCACAGTCTCAACTAGGAAATCAAAAGGTCTTTCTCATAAGCGAACCCCCAAAGCAAAATACCAACTCGGAGTATAGATACACTTCTCAAAGCCAGAAGGCATCACAACCCTTGTGACTCAGTGCCTAATTAGAAATTAGCAAAAGGTGTGAAAGCCTTCTTACAAGCAAGCCTCCCCCTAAGCAAGCTCCTCCTTAGGCAAGTCTCTCCCTGGTTTCTATGACTCAGGATGTATCACAGCTGGGAACATAAGCCTATTAATGGATGGCAAAGAGCTTCCTATTCCATTAACTTTACACCCTGTGTTACTTGACTTTTCTGTGCCTTGGTTTCCTCATCTGTAAAGTAGGGATAGCATCTAATAATCACACCCACATCACAGGTTTATTTAAAGGATCAAATGTATAAGTATTAACTGTTATCAAAGGTATAAACATTTTCCTTATTAATAAAAGTTCCTGATCCTTTTTATTACCATTGCCTTCTCTCTGTTGATTTTCTCTTATTTATTCTGTATAAATATCTAGTTTGGACATTTGCATGTGATCTCACCCATTAAACCAGGAGAGCAAGGACTATAGTTTGCTTTTCTTTGTAGTATCTGGCATACAGTGGGAGCTTAATAAATGCTTTTTGACCATTGTTTAGAGGTGTATATATCTTTTCCTCTGGTAGTTTTCTTCAAGTGTTTGAAAGGCTGTCATAAGTTCTGCCTTACTTAAGAACTTTTACATCTTCTGGATTTGTACTCCTAACATTGTCTCAGAGCTTTGCATACAGTAAATGCTTAATAAATGCTTTCCATCCATCCATCCATCCATCCATCCATCCATCCATCCATCCATCCATCCATTTCATGATGAATGAAAAGATGGCTTGGGGATAGGCTTGATGTAGACTGCTAATGGAATTCCTGAAGCAACCCCAAATCTTCCAAAAGGAAAATTGTTCTATTTCAACAGCTGGGAGAGTAGAAAGAATGCTGGATTTGTAATGCTGGGCTTGAATATCAATAGAAGCTCTACTCTTTTTTATCAATGTAATCAGCATGGCAGTAAAGTGTGACAAGTGACCTGGAAGTCACTTAGCTTCTCTGGACCTCAGCCAGCACATCTGTCAAATTAAGAGTTAGCCTAGATGATTTCTCAGGCCTCTTTCAGGTGTAAATTTTTGATCAAAATTAACATGACAAAGAAAAATTCAACAATATGAAAGGTCATTTTCACCTCCTATGAAGAAGGTATTTAGCCTGTGCTGCAATATAAACTTAAATTCTGAAAAGCACTTTGGGTTTTTGTTTGTTGCTGCTGAATCATTTCAGTCATGTCCCACTCTTCAGACCCTATTTAGGGTTTTCTTGGCAAAGATACTGGAATAGTCTACCATTTCCTTTTCCTTCTCCAACTCATGCTACAGATGAGGAAACTGAGGTAAACAGGGTTAAGTGACTTGTCCAGAGTCACACAGTTAGTAGGTGTCTAAGGCCAGATTTGAACTCAGGAAGATGAGTCTTCTTGACTCCAAGTCAGCACTTTATCCATTGGCTGTCATAAGTGTACTATGTTTCCTCATCTGTAAAATGAGAGGGATGAACTAAGTTTTTACTAATAGTCTCTTCGTGTTTCAAAATTCTATGATTCTAAAAAAACTAATACACAAGTACTTACGTATTTACGTGTATGAGTGTGAGAAGTAAAAAGAGTGATAGAGAATGAGGATGATTTAATACAGGGAGATATTGGGAGACAGAATAAATTAGATTCCCCCCCCCTCCCCAATCTCTATTCTTTCCAGCTGTCTTTTGTGTATTATCTTTCCCCATTAGATTTGTAAGCTCTTTGAGGACAAGGACTTTTGCCTTTTATTATTTGTATCTCCAGCTTAGCACAGTGCATGGCACATAGTAAGTAGGTGGTAGGTAAGCACTTAATAAATGTTTATTGAATCAAATTGAATTTTCCCTCCCTTCAGCTGGAATGCAGTCTAATAGACTCAGTGTGATAGAACTTGGAATTGCAAAGAAGTAGCAAAGAAGAGCTGGAATTCCAGTTTTGCCACTTACTTGCCATGAGATCCTGGCCAAGGCCTCCCATGGCCTCTGATTCCTCCTGCGTAAATGGAAGGATTGGTCCAGATGGCTTCTAACTTTTCCAATTCTATACTGATGCTTTCCAAAATCTCACTAATGTAAGAATCTCCCCTGAATCTTTGATATCCCATCAATCTCCTGGTAACAGAGAAATCATCATGTCATATACCAACCCAAGCTGGAAGAGCAGGTTGGGATCAGTTTGTGGAGGATTTTAATGCTAAGTAGAGGGGCTTATATTTCATCTTAGAATTAACAGGGAGTCATTAGAGTCTGAGGAGGGGAAAAAGAGATATGGTCAGATCTGTGCAGAACAATTACCTTTGCAACTATGTGGAGGATGGTTTTTAGTGAGGATAGATGAAAAAGGGAAAACAATTTCAGAAGGCTATTGTAAGAGTTCATACAAGAAATAATAAGTATCTGAACTGGAACGTTGGCTGTATTAGTAGAGAGAAAGGGATAGATGCACAAGATCTTGTGTAAACGACATTTGACAACATTACAAATACTTAAAGGAGAGTTGGAAGTCATTGGAACTAGCTAACACTAAAGAACATGATAAAAAATGAAGTTGACTATATTTATGAATCTTAAAGCGTTATATAAATGTAAGTAAACAGACAGGAAATTAATCGTCTATGTTGCAGTCCGTAGATCCTGTCTGGTTAGAGCAAAGTTCAAAACAAACACCAAACTGGAAAGAAGCATACAGATGAAAAGATAGTGGTGCATTTGGTTACAACAGCTCCAACCTGACCTGTTTAAACTTTTTCCTAGAAAAGTTTAACTACTGAGAAACAGCTGTCACAGTGAAGAGAACATAAGCAGACCCAGAAACCTCCTTAGCCAAAATCTTTTTGCTAAGTGGACAGCTATGGCAGCCAAAGGTAACTGCAATTTCGATTGTGAATTCATGTGTAAAAGATTACAAATTGTAAAAGAACAATTGAGAAGAAAAGAAGCTTGAAGAAATTTGGCACAAGACTCAGTTAAGCTGGATCACCTTGAGGACATTTGTTAATCAAAATAGAATGACCCCAAATAGATGTGAAATGGAACAGAACTGCCAATCTGTTATAGTAATATTTTTCATTAGCAACAATAATAGATCCACATATATCAATTCCATGACCTCAATACTGTAAAAGGAAACAGTGCCGGTACTTAAGAAACTGAACCTGGCCAAATACATACAGAAGTAACTCCTACTAAAGGCAAAGCAAACATTTAATCTGTTCAGGGATCAATATCTAGGGTATCTTTTAAAATATCAGAGGAGACTGCAAAATAATGAGATTAGAGATAGTTCACTATCTCCCTCAAAAAAAAGCAATTAAGGCATTAATCTATAATCTAATTTCTAATCTCTAAAATAATCTTTATGAGAAACACACACACACACACATACACTGAGTAGATCCTTGATGACATGAGATGGGAAAAGATTATTTTTTTGTAAAAGACATCACCATTATGATCACAAAACTCACTGTGGCATGGAGACCCAAACTATACTTGAAAAAAATTATTGAGAAAGTGGCATCAATAAAAACTAATAAAAACAGCAATAAAACTTCCTTTAAAAAAAGAGTATTTGACTTAATGGGCTGCTAGGTGGCACTGCAGTAGATAGAGTGTCAGGCCTGGAGTCAGGATGACTCATCTCTCTTAGTTCAAATCCAGCCTCAGACACATACTAGCTGTGTGACCCTGGGCAAGTCATTTAAGCCTGTTGCTTCAGTCCTTTGAGCTGGAGAAGGAAATGGCAAACCACTCCAGTATCTCTGCCAAAAAAAAAAAACCCCAAATGGGGTCATGGAGAGTCAGACACAACTGAAAAATGACTGAATAATTAAAATTTGCCTCAGTGAAACAAAATATTGCTTTTGAAGAAAGGCTCCTGCTCAGACAAGGTGCCTTATTACATTAAGCACATCAGATTAGTGCTTAAAGCACCTTATACTAAGATTCTGTAAAAGATGTGATCATGAGATTAACTTTGTTCAATAATCAAGTACCGATATCTGCTGAGGTATAGAACAAGGAGAAATACACTTACCCAAGGTGAACATCTGTGTCATAGAAATGTCCTGTGCAGAGACCTAACAAAATAATTCCCTATTGATGCCAAGAGCCTCCAAAGCTTCTGTTCACAAGATGACACTGTACCCATTGTTTTGAGTCTCACAAGACTTCTTGGAGAAATCCCCAAAAGGGAGAAAGTGATTAAAAAAAAATGTATTGTCCATATTCTGATATGCAACTGGTAAGGCAGTCCAGTGAGTTACTCCATCTATTCATTTCAGACAGACAATAAGTTGAGAACTGAATTGGACTGGGAGAAAAGATCTAAATATATGCATCTGAAAAAACAAGCAATATTTTAAAATGATCCCATGGTGATCATTGCCACAAAATCCTATCTCTTCAAGTCCGATATTCCCCCAGTGAGACTATATCACAATACGTGATCTTGGAAGAATCAAAATGTCAAGGTAACACAAAGAACAATGCAAAGATGCCTGGAATGTGTGAGTTGACCACAGCAATGTTATCTTACGTTCTTTTTTGTTTGTTTTTTAACATAGATATTTGTAATGGTGTCAGCAAGATCATAGCGAAAGTCATCTTTAACCATTAGTACAACTGAACAACTGCTGCCTTCTTAATTCTGGAGTTTTTTTCCTTTGCATATGAAACTGCAAATTTATTATGTACAACTTGCTTTTCCTTTTAAATAAATAATGGAGTCATCATATAACTTTTCCCCTCTCATCCTAGAGATGGTTATCATTAGACATAAATATGTGTATTATACATGTATATATGTATTTTGTATGCATATATACATAACATACAGACGCTATATTATACATATTTCTATTTATTTATCAGTTCTTTCTCTGGATGCAGATAAGATCTTCCTTTATAGGCCCTTTGTAGTTAATTTGGGTATTTGCAATAGTCAAAATAATTTGATCCCTCCAAGTTGTTCTTAAAACAATACTGCTGTTACTGTATACAATGTTCTCTTGGTTCTGCTTGTTTTGCTCTCCATTATTTCGTGCAAGTCTTTCCATGTTTTTCTAAGATCATTGAGCTCACAGTAGTATTCTGTCACAAACTGTTCAGCCATTCCCCAACTGATGGGCAACCTTGCAATTTCCAGTTCTTTGCCACCACAAAGAGAGCAGCTATAAATATTTTAGTACACATAGGTTCTTTTCCTTTTCCCCTAATCATCTTGGGAGATAAACCTAATAGTGGTATGAGAAAACTTGACCATTTATCAGTTGGGGAATGACTTGTATTCTTATAAATTTGACAGAATTCTTCACATATTTGAGATAGGAGACCTTTATCTGAGGAACTGTTTCCCCAATTTTCTGCCTTCCTTCCGATCTTGGCTACATTGCTTTTATTTATACAAATTTAATGTAATCAAAATTATCCATTTGTACTCATTTTGCTCTCTATCATTTATTCATAAATTGTTCACCTATCTGTAAGCCTGAAAAGGCGATGTGATGATGTACTTAGGAAATCCTAAAGTGATCTGACATTCCTGAGCCATCTCCAGTTTGGAGGTTTCTTGCTGTGGGGTCATGTCTATCTTTACTATGAACTTTCTAAAGTATGCTCTCCTAAAGTCCAGGCCATATATCTGACTCTACCCAGAATTACTTTCCATTACTCTTTGATGGTCCTCAGTCTAGGATGACATGAATGAATGAAATAAGTATTTATTAAGCATTTGCTGGATCACAAAGCACTACGCTAAAGCATTGAGAACATAATGAGAAAAGCAAGGCAGTCCCTGCTCTCAAGAAGTTCATGTTCTAATACAAGAAGCCAACACATATAGGTTTGAGCTGAAAATCAGATGAAAATGCCTAGTGTTTCTGAGGGTACAGCAGGAAAGCAGAGGGTAATGCATTTTCTTTCATTTCATTTTCATTTAAAAAATCATAACTTTTTCTGGTGTTTAACAGGCCAGTGGTGGTGAAAACTTTCTTTTCTGGGTCTTCGGTGGCTTGATGGTAGAGCTGAAGTACCTACTGATGAAGTTGCTGGGTCACTTCTCCACAAATGTTGCTTCTCTGGACAATTCCTCGGTGACTGGACTAGGAGGAGGGTTGGTGATTTAGGGATATGCTGCTCTTCCCAGGGTTCCTGGGTTTAACCTGCTCATCCATGGCAACTGATGTTGGTAGTGACATTGGGCTTCTCAACAAGGATTACGCCTGTTGATATAGGTTGTGGGGGCCAGCCAGGAAGTAGGGCTAAGGGTCTGAGGGGTGCTGCTATTCGAGGATACCCAGATACAGAGTTCTGGGCTTTTTCTCCCTGACTCTGAGAGGCTGGTAATGGTATCACTCATCTAGCACATGCTACCCTATGTCTTTCCCTCAGGATGTCTTGCTCCTTCATCCTGGTTGGCTTGCATGCTCCACTAGTGGTCTGAGTGTTGGTGTTGGTGAAGAGTATGAGCCCCTTCTCCATACATGTTGCTCCTCTCAATGATAACATCTTTCTCCCAAGTTCTCCATGTTTTCCACAATACCAATCAGGTCTTCCTTTGTGGTCAGAATTGAGTCCAAAGAGTAAGTCTGCTACTTTTTGAGCACTGAAATTATTACTACAGAAAGTCAAGACTTTACCAAAGGTATTACTGTTACTGAAGTAAGATGGTTTTTATTAAATGCCTAGCTAGCTTAATGTGAACCTCTTTCCACTCTCCCACCTCACTTACCTTTACTATGTGCAGGTTTTATAACCTGTTTTAAGACTGGTATTGAGAAGGCATCCCCTTGCACTAAAGTTCTCCAGTGGTTAATCAAAATGCAAGTTACTCTGGGTCTCCAAGGCTGTGCCACTGGAATACAAGCTGGGGCAAGACATTCTAAGCTGGATGAGATCCAAGTACAGCCCCAGGGACAGGCCTATGTCTGAAGGCCAACATAGCTAAGTATGAAGGGATTCTTCACCAGAAAGTTGCCCCACACCCCTTTTTTAAGCCAAACCTAATTATGAATACAAAATTGTGAAAGCTTTCAATGTGAGCCAGCGGAGGGAATGTTCACACAGAAAAAAATCCCTGTTTTGTTCCATTAAAAAAACCCAACACATTTTATTGGCATACTTTGTTCTTATATCTCCTAAATTTTCCTCTGCATCATCTCCCTCCATATAACAAAGAATATTTTTAAGAAAAAAAAAGTCGAATTGAATCGAATCAGCAAAACTGATCAATATATTTTTAAAATATGAAAATTCATGTAATGAAAATTCTTGATATTTTAAAAATATTTTAAAAAGCATTATCTATACCCTCCATCTGTCCAGATTGGCTGTGCAATACTCTAATAACAACATGACTAGGAGCTGTCCTTTTAGGCCCTGCACTTTCTACTCTACGGTTCATGGATTTCATAAAGCTTCACATCTTCTTAATTCATCTACCCCTTTTATTAGGTATGTATATTTTGACTCCTGCATAGATTTCCACTGCCACTGTCTTAGATATTAATTCTATGCCATGAAATTGTGATCAAATTTTATCTCCTCGCATATCACATTTTATCTTTTACTCATATCTTATATGCAGAGATGACCCTGGGTTCTTGAAGACAATGCCAAGAGAATAATGGTTCTGTCATGTTCTACCAAAATGGAAAGGCTTCAAGTACGGACTTGGTTTGCCTGAGGATCAGCTCAGTTAAGTTCAAAAGGTTTGTTATTAGGTTGGCTGCAGAATGAATAAGTTTTCAGGCATATGGAAAAGGTCTTAGCAGCTAATAATTCTGACAAAGACTTGGTATCCAGTATCTATAGGAAGTGGATATAAATATATAAGAATTAGAGTCATTCCCCAATAGCTAAATGACAAAGAGACATAAACAGGTAGTTTTCAAAAAAAGATGTATCAATAACCATATGAGTGTATGCTACAAACCACTAAGAGGAATGAAAATTAAATCATTTCTGAAATTGTATTTTTCATTCATCAGATTAACAAACATGAAAAAAGATGGAAATGGGAAATGTTGGAAGACAGGTACATTAAGGCACTGTTCATGGAGCTGTGAACTATTCCAACAGTCTGAAAAGCAATTAGGAACTACAACCAAAGTCACAAATAGCACCTACTCTTTGACCAAAGAAGACCACTAACAGGCTTCAACACCATGAGGGTCAGGGAAAAGAGAAAAGTCCCATATATTGTTTAAAAATAAATAACAATAGGGGCAGCTAGGTGACAAAGTGAGTAGAGCACTGGCCTTGGAGTCGAAAGGACCTGAGTTCAAATCTGGCTCCAGACACTTGACACACTTACTAGCTGTGTGACCTTGGGCAAGTCACTTAACCCCGATTGCCCTGCCTTCCCCCTCCAAAAAAATGTGTAACAACACTTTTTATAGTAGCAAGGAACTGAAGGGAAAGACAGATAGTGATTGACTGGGGAATGGCTAAACAAACTGAAGCATGCAAATATCATGAAATCTTATTGAGCCTTAAGAAATTATAAGTATGGAGAATTCACAGAAATGTGGGAAGATGAATATGAAGCAATACAGAACAAAATAAACAGTACTAGGGGAAGAATCTACACAATGACCATAATAATATAAATGAAAACCACACTGAAAGCCTTCAGAATGCTGATCAACATGGTGACTAATGACTTCAAAAGATGGATAATGAAACATGATTCCTGTTTCTCAACAGACAGGCAGGGGAATAAAGGTGTGGAACAAGACACGCACTTTTGGACGTGGCCAATATTGATTTGTTTTGCTAGAGTGTATTTATTTGTTATGAGGTAGGACTTATGGGATGAGCGAGCGTCCTTAAAGAGTGACAATATTGTTTTTTAAAAAATAATGATTTTTTCAAATTTAGCCACAACAATTCTCAAAGACTGATGGAATTCATTGAGAAAAATCATAGAAAAATCCATAGAGAAATATCCTCTTCCACTCTAATTATAAAACTGGAAATAGTGAAAGTCTAAGTCAGAGAAGGGTCATGATCTATATAGGTGAGGGGATAACTCATTGACAAAATTATTTATCTTTAAAGTACTGGAGTGAATTAAAATTTCATATTCACTTCAGTTTTAGTCATACCCAAGAATTATTTATTCCTGCTCAGGATCTTCTTTCTTATTATTTTCTACTGTGACTTATTAAGCACACCTCCATTATTTTTCCACCTTTCTTACAGTAATTATGCTTCACATCCTTCATTTTCTGATGTTATATGTCCCCCTGTAGCAGGGATTTTTGTTTCCATACCACTTAAATCTTCAATAAACGTCTTCTATATCAGGTCGGCAAGTCTCCTGACAAATGTGTCTTTCCCTGCCTTCCTGAGATACTCTCTATTCCTTGATAAGAGATCATTGCAGAATTATAAGCTATGGTCCAGATAAACAATCTTGTTGATGCTCACTCCATCTTCTTCCAAGATCATAACCTTTAAATGGAAGAGACTGAAAAAACCATTTGTGCTCCCCACTGTTTTTGGTTTCCTATTTAGGATTTCAGAGTTTCTAGATACACTAATCACTAAAGATGAGAATTGTTCCAAAACCACAACTGTTCCTTGTAGAAAAGTGTTCGTAACTTACTTTTTAAAAAAAATCAAAAAGAAACCCATAAACCACAAAAGCAACAAGCAAGTTCTTAACATTCAGTCTCAAGAACTGGGTGGCCATGAAGACAAAGATTCACGTGCATACGAGCCAATTTAAACAATTTAAATTAATATTTAGTGATACTAGAAAAGCACCATAAATAATGCCATACAACAGAAATTAATATTCTCAGAATACATGTTGTATATTGATGAAATGATACCCCATGAATATTTGAAAAAAATTCAAGGTGAAGATGCCCAAGAATAAAGCAAAAAACTTTCTAGGCAACAATTCTTTATCATGGATCACTGTTTCTTTTAGATACTGGGTGCAAGGGGGAAGGGAAGGTTCATTTATAAATGAATATGGTCCCAATTCAGTCATTTTTCAGTCATATCCAATTCTTTGTAACCTCATTTGAGATTTTCTTGGCAAAGTTATTGGAGTGGTTTGCCATTTCCTTCACCAGCTCATTTGACAGAAGAGTAAACTGAGGCAAACGGGGTTAAGTGACTTGCCCAGGGTCACACAACTAGTAAATGTCTGAGGCCAGATTTGAACTCACAAAGATGAGTCTTCCTATTTCCAAGCCCAATGCTCTATTCCACATTAACAAAATTATTTTTCAATAAAAAATAAAGTGCATTTTCTTTAAATCTTAATTTGCAGTCTTAAGGACAAAGTCTAACAAATTGTCACTGTATCCTAAGTTATCTGTAAAACAAGAGCCTAGGCCTGATGAGTCTTCTTGTTTCCAAGCCCAGTGCTCTACCCCACATTAACGATATTATTTTTCAATAATAACTAAAGTGAGTTTTCCTTAAATCTTAATTGTAGTCTTAAGGACAAAGAGGAGCCTAACAAATTCTCACTATATCCTAAGCTATCTGTAAAACAAAAGCCTAGGCCCAATGACCTCTGAAGGTCTTTTCAGCTTTGACACTCTAGGATTCTGCTTCCTTCCAAAAACAAATGAGTCTCTAACTTCAATGTGGCAAATCCTAGTGCTCCTCTATTTGTTCAGAGAAGGAAAAAAAAAACCCCAAACTCATGATTTTGATGAAATTTTTGATACTGTTCCTCTGCAATGAAAAGTTTGGTGATCCACAGTGTTCACAGTAGTCATTCCATTAGCTTAAAATGAGTAATCAACCTCAAAGCCAGGGCAACGATCATCCTGTGGAGAGGTTTGGTTTGATACAACCTCCTTATACAGATGATTGTTACTTTCACTCAAGACGGGAATTAACAAATCACATCAATATGAGTAATGGACACATCATAGGCAGTTGTATATTCAAGAATTTCTGGTCTTCCATGAAAGGCACCAGAGGTCAAGATTCCACCAGAGGGAATGACTTGTTTTAGTAAAGTACGTTAACTTTTTCTGGTAATGCACAAACATTCACATTTTCTGTATGTATTTTGAGAGACAGATTCTTTAACAGTTATTTTATTATGAATACATAAAAAGTATATATAATAAGTATTATAAATACATTATTAAACACATAATTAAATACATTTTAAGCATATGAATACATAAAAGTATATTTAACATTATAAACTACTACATATATAATTCCTAACTTCATTTTAAAATGATTTTTTATTAATAAAAATCTCTTGCTTAACTTCATTTTTAAAAATACTTAAATTTATTTCAATGAACAAAAATCCATTTTCTTCTTAATTTCATTTGCAACAAAGTCTGGATTTCCTCAGCTTAATAGGCTAGGAGAACTACTTACATGTCAAGCCACTGGATAGATGTTTAAAGATTACCCAAAAGAAGTAGACTCTTTGGGGAACTAGTCACATGCTGTATGAGGTCACTGTGGCAAAGTGTATAAGGGGCAGATAAAAAGAGAAAGAAAATAGAGTATGGAACACAACAGGGTATCCATCAAACCCCTAGAAAGGTGATTAAAGGTTTTTTACTACTCTCACCTTAATCAAGGATTTTCTTTCTTTTTTTAATAGTATTTTATTTTCCCCCAGTTATATGTGAAGAAAATTTTTAGCATTGATTTTTACAAGATTTTAAGTTCCAAATTTTCTCCCTCTCTCCCCTCCCCTCTTTTGAAAATGGTAGACAGTTTGATATAGCTTATATTTACATCAAGTATTTTCATTTAATTTTCAGTCTTGTGAAGATGGTCTATGTAGTCAAGTATCACGTAATTAAACACTGTAGAATTGTGACCTGGTGCCATTGAGGCATCAGGGGTTCAATGAAAAGAAAGTAGGTACTTTTTGGCATAGAAGGGATGGACTAGAGATAGCAAAATGTGATATGTAATTTGAGATATGGCCAATATGTTAATTTATCCTCCTCAATTTTACATTTTTGTTTCAAAAGAGGTCCTCTACTAGGGAGGCATAAGTTAGGGAGTCATGATAGAAATGCAAAAAAATAAAAAGTGCGTCAATAAAACTTTTTTTTAAATACCAAAAAAGTACAGAAAGGGACACAATAGGGCAATTTATTAGTATACTATTTGATATATTTTAAAAAGCATTTTAATGAAAATTTAGTTTTTTATATAATCCTCTATTTTATTCTTCTTTGTATATTGAAATGTGATAGCTGGTGATCATTAAATTCTTTCTTTAAAAATATTTTTTAAAAAAATTATTTCCAGAATGAAATTTTCTCAAGCACTTTAAACTTTAGCATTCTATTTTTTTTTATTCTTTTATGCTTCTGTTGAGGAAAGGGATCACTGGGATGCAAAAAAAAATAAGCATCAATAAAACATTTTTTAAAATTTTATATTATAATTACTGATCCACCATTCTCTTTCTATTAAGCATTAAAAGTTCCCAACCCACCTTTTATCTTCTTACCTGTTTAGGTTGTTCTAATATTTGAAGGTATGGGCCATCTGCTAAAAAAAACAAAAACAAAAAACAGAAACCAAAAGAAAAAGGTAACTGTGAGGTTTCTCAAATACAGCATATAACATAAAACAAGTAAAAAAAAAAGAAACATATTACTAAAAGAGGCTTTGTGTCTGTATTCTCTACTTCATTCTACTCTATTTGGGTCATTAATCTGAGAATGGAATTTTGCCCCTAGAGACACCCCAGCCTTTGATAGGACAACTTTGGAACCATCTTGTTCAGTTCTAGTCCTCTGCCACACTCCTAGGAAATTTTACAGCCATGCCATCCAAGAGATCCAGAGTGAATTGGGTTTAAGGTTCCGTCTTTGAGAAAGAAATCTAGCCAGTAAACCCTAAGTTAACTAGGTGGCTTTTGGCCATCAAAATTTACCCTCCTTTGGGCAGAATATCCACAGGGAAGGAGAAAGGAGAAGAGGAAAAGGGAGGGGAGGGAAGAGGAGAGGAAAGGAAGGGAAACTCTGATCTCATGGATTAGACAACAATAGGTCCCTGCCCAAATACCACTTAATGGCTATTTTTTGGGCCTGCCTGGCTCAGAGTGAATGTAAATAGTAGCTGTTTTTCTTTTGGCCAGCAATCCTGAGGGGCTTCCCCTCCCAGTTTGATATTTTTTTTCTTTGGATTCAAGGGGCCATCCCTTGACTCACTACTTAAAGAAGCCTATTCACTGAATGGATGTTGCCTCACTCAAAGTGAAAACCTGGAAAGACCTTAGCTTAAAAGGACCAAGGTCTCCCGCTGCATCCTGGGCCATCTCTAGTCATCCTGATCTATATCTGGCCACTGGACCCAGATGGCTCTGGAGGAGAAAGGGAGGCTGGTGACCTTGCACAGCCCTCCCTCGCTCAAATCAAAGTCAACTGCAATCATGTCATCATTTCCCTGATGTCATGGTCCTCTTTGAGAATGAAGGGCAAACCACAACCACACAATAGCCGTGCCATCTAGCTGGCACTCTTCCCCTATTTGTAACTCCCCTTTACACAAGCTCCTTGAGGGTAAGGACTGTCTTGCTTGTTCGTATCTATATTCCCAGTTCTTAGCATAGTGGTCTTGGGGCTGCCGGTTCCCTACCCCTGGCATGGTGTATATGGCACTTGGTAACCACTGAATAAATATTCTATCTATCATTCTATCCATCAATCCAGCCAGCCAGCCAGCCATTTAAACCCCAAATCCCTTGATAATATAAATTAGCCTCTTTTTATATATTTAATATCTCCTGATTTCAGTGACTGCTCTTCACTAAATAAGAGAACCCCCAGGAATATTGGGTCCACATGATAAATTTACATTTATCAGGCAGGGGTTGTCTTTGTGTTTTTTATCTAGCATGAACCTTGGATGGTTACCCTTTCCCAGGTAAATAATTCAACAATCTATCAATTTTCCTAAGGAGAAACAAAGAAAATGTCACATTAGATTGCATGAGGCAAGAGCTTGTAATTCTGCTTGTGTTACCTATTACAAGTTCCTCATGGAAAATCACTGTCTCCCTTACGTTCCAGAATTCAATGGAGTTTGTTTACTGATAATAGTAAAATAAAGATAGAAGTTAAACAAGGATAATAATTAGTTTTTGTAAAACCTTATCCAGTAGTGTGTGTGTGTGTGTGTGTGTGTGTGTGTGTGTGTGTGTGTGTGTGTGTGTGTGTACAAGATGCCCCAAAAGCTTTGGCAACAGTTAAACTATTAAAGCTCACAATTGCACTAAGATTTTGGGGACATGTATGTAAGATCCATTAGTATCCAGTTATAGTATAATTCTTCCACAAATCGGAATTCAATATAAAATCAGACTCATTTTATATATTGCTTGGTTTTGCTGAGTTGCTTTCCCTTTTTATTTTTTAATTCTTTCATACCAGGATTGGCTCACTAGCCAAGAAAGCGGGGAGAGATATATTTGGAAATAAAGCACCATAAAGACAAAAGAGCCATAAATTCTTTTTAAAGAAATTCTCTGGAAGTCTATTAGAGCAGGGCTGGGAGCTAGTAATACTGTAAGGCTTTTGCTGGAAATAAATGTGATCTCACTTTTTTATAAGAGTGAGCATGGACCCTGAAAGCTTTTGTAATTAGGAAGCTTTCTTTAAAGTATAACAAGATAGAAGACGGTAACCCATTTCATTTTTACAGACATTTAAAATTTTTTTTCATAATACTTTAGCCCAAGGGGTGGGGAACCTCTGTTTTCTCCCTTTTCCTTTGCCAACGATGAGGGAGGGAGCTACAATAATCCCATCATTCTACACACAGGATAATTTGGTAAAGGTGAGGCAAGGATATTTGGTGGTGTAAGGCTGTAATTAATATTACCCTTAAAGCAGGGCCTCTTAACCTTCTTGTATGTCATGGACCCCTTTGGGAGTCTGGGGAGTCCATGGACCTCTTCTCCATATGATGTTTTTTTAGTGCATAATTTAAGGAAATGTCAAATTTCAATCAAAGATGAATGAAAATAAAGATGTTAATTTTTTTTTATCTAAATTCATGGGCCTCCTGAACTCTCCCCTGGATGCCTGGGAAGGGTGAGATTGTCTGTGGACCTCAGGTTAAGAAATGCTTCTTTACCATGACTATACATATTTGTCACAGGGTTTGTTTTTCTTGATTTCTCATTGAATGGGGGAGGGGAAAGGAAGGAGAAAATTTGAAATTAAAAAAAGAAGAGTAAGAAAGTCTCTGTGCTTAAAAAAAAAATAGAGCCCCTCCTGTAGATGGTTCACAGCATGCAATAAGAAGGAGCAGCTAGGTGGCACAGTGGATAGTGCTGGGCCTAGAGTCAGAAAGACTTATCTTCCTGAGTTCAAATCTGGCCTCAGACACTAGCTGTATGACCTTGGATAAGTCACTTCATCCTGTTTGCCTCAGTTTCCTCATCTATAAAATGAGCTGCAGAAGGAAATGGCAAACCTTTGCCAAGAAAACCCCAAATGGGGCCACAAAGACTTGGACATGACTGAAAAAAACAACTGAACAACACGTAAGAACAAAGAACCTACGATACTTCTATAGACAGTTTCGGGGCTCATAGCTGGGCCTGTCCTTCTGAAGCTTGCCTCAGACACCTGCCCTCACCATGAGGACAAATAAGGAGGCCATTGTAGCCTCTCAAACTTATGAGCTCTTACAGGATCAAAGGGCAAGTGAGTCTTCTTCCTATGCCTTTCCAACTGTGAGTCTCTCCAAGACGAAGAGTTCAAATCCTGGATCCAACTCCCCTTATCTCCACCTCTATCTATTTTCCTTTCTGGAAATATGACTCTTCTTCCCAGCTGGTCTCTGAGAAGTGGGAAGCGACAGCGAAAACAAAATGGCAGAATATACACTTGGTACCCTCCCATCTTAATTTCTTCCACTGCTTACTTGGCTGATTATTACTCAAATTTTCATTGTCTTCAAGCTGCCTGCTTCTACCTACCTTTGGCAGGTTCCTAACACTTCTGGAGTAGTAGTTGTTGCAAAATATATTCACATTCTCTCTCTATCTCTCTTATTTCTATTTCTCCTTTTCTGTCTCTCTTACATCTGTGACTCTCTCATATCTCTCTCTCTCTCTCTCTCTCTCTCCCCCCACCTCTTTCTCCCCACACACACACACCTCCCCATGTCTCTGCACATCTCTCTAATCTGTCTCTGTCTCCTTCTCCTTTTCTCTTTCTTTAACTAAAATCCTTCAATACTTCAGTGTGACTGAACTCAGATGTGAAAGAGAAAAGCAATTTGAATTCACATGAAGGCAAGATAATATCCTTTCTTCTCCACCCCCATATCCCATTCCAGGAGTGTTTGCATTTCAAAAGAGGATATTTACGCAACAAAAATGAATAACTACTTGCAGACAATTCAGGTGGTATCTAGGAAATCTTTGGAGAAGAACTACTTTCTCCCAATCTCTGAAGTCACAATATGTGTAGGTCAATGCCTCACTCCACCCCAGGACATGGCCTTCCAGCTCTATCCTACACCCAAAGGACAGAAACCCTCTTTTAGCTCCCAGGCCCATCAGCTTCATGCCCAGAACTTTGGCTGGCATGAAATGTCCAGCTTCTGGCCTTCCTGGGAAAAGGAAGAGATCTGGCTATCCAAGTACTTTCTGGGATTCATTTTGGTATTACTGAGGAGGACCTAGGGTAGCTTCCTTCTAGCCAAGTGCAACAGTGAATAGAGGGCTGGATGTGGAGGGAAGAAGACATGAATTCAAATCTAGCATCAGTCACTCACTTACTGGCTGTGTGACCCTGAGTAACTCTGTTGTCCTCAGTTTCCTCAACTGTAAAATGAGAATGCTAATAATAATACCTACATCCCAGGGCTGTTGTGAGGAGAAAAAAATGGGGATAATATCTGTAAAATGCTTTGCAAACTTTAAAGCTATCATGCTAGCTATCACAGCTTTCACTCTACCTTCTAAGCCCTGAATGAACATTTACATGTGTACTAAGGTGAGCACATAGCAGAATGAACAACTCTCTGGGAGTCCAAAATCTTGGACCTTCCATGAACTATTCCTGTGATTTCAGACAAATAGCTCACATTGTATGAATATGGAGAAGGAGAAAACTCAGGGAACCAATTATCCCATAAAAACAATTCTCTCCTCTCATCAACAAAGTCTGTAAGGTCACCTTTAGACATTTTTTAAAAGGAAGTTATGGGCAACTATCTTCTAAATGTTAAGTATACCCCTCAGATACTTACTAGCTGTGTGACCCTGGGCAAATCACTTAACCTCTTTGCCTCAGTTTCCTCAACTGTTAAATGCATTTTAAAATAGCATCTGCCCCCCCCCCCTTTCTAGGCTTGTTGTAAAGATCAAATAAGGTAATATTTGTAAAGCAGTTAGTACAGTGCCTGACACACGGTAGGTACTACATAAATGCTTATTCCCTAATGAGAAATGTTTACTAAAATAAATCTTTAAGTGCCATATCGATGTTAATTTGTGATTTTCTAAGTCAATATGCACTAGCCATGCTTGCACTTATATCAATACTGTAAACATTTGTAGAAACGAATGCTCTTTATGGTGCCCCATCATTATTAGTTACCTTGGGTTCAAGCTCTAGCTTTTGCTTCTATTTCCTATTTCAAGGACCTGTGGTTTCATCCACATGGATACTTTCTCCTCCAATTCAGAGTGCAAACTCTTTATGCCTTAATAGTCCATTTCATGAACTGCTATGGATCACCTGGTGGCTACCCCTTTGATAATGATCCTCTGAACTCTGGCTGGTCCTTGAACAAGAGACATGATCATAAGGTCCAAGCAGTTCCATTTTGGTATGACCTGTCAAGGCTGAAGCTCCCCAGACATGCCTCTCAAGAACCTGGGTCACCTCCATGCCACAAGGAAGCATCACAGTAGGTCAATAGTGGGAGAGCTTTAAAAAGCAAATAACTCTTTTAAAAAAAAAAAAAATAAGAAAATGAGGCCACTGACCCATCAGGTCTCAGTGAACTTTTCCAACAGTGCAGATGGGATTTATACTGATCTATCTACAGTCTTTCATTTAGCTGATCTTGAGGCCAATGGTCACATTGGGTGACAATAAGGGGCAAAGGCCATGGAAGAGAACAAAGTCAAGTCACTGGAATGATGGCTTTCTTTGGAATACCAAGGTAATAATTCAATGATACAGTTAATAATATTATACCCATTACCCCATTCAATGTTTAGTGATCAAAAGATGAATGAGTATCCAGATGTAGTGGAAAGATCACTGGTTCAAGACTTTGGTTCAATCTCTAGTTAAGACCCTAGGATTTAGATCTGTAAAGGACCTTCAAAATCAGCATGGTACACTGCCTGCTGGCATACAGTGAGTGCTTAATAAATGCTTGTTGACTAACTGGTACTGTGGAAAGAATATTGGCTCTAGAGTGAAAAGGCCTGAGTTCAAACTCTGTTGCTGACACTACCTGGGTGATCTAGAGCAAGTCACTTAACTCTGCCAGGCCTTAGCTTTCTCATCTGTAAAACAGATGAGATTGTACTAGCTGGCCTCTTAATTTCCTTCTAACTCTAGACCTATAAACCCTATTTAATGTTCTCATTTTTTTACTTGGAAAAACTAAGGCCTATAGAGATCAAATAGAGATCAACCCCAGAAATAAGTAAACAGCAGTGCTAAATGATACTGAGTAGGACGTAGGAGAAAGAGCATTAGATTCGGAGTCAGATGATGTGGATTTGAATCTAGCCTCTACATGACCTTGAATCCCGCCTCTTTGGACCTCTCCCGTATCTTTGTGACCCTGGACATGTCAACCTTTGAGCCTCAGTCTCTCCTCCTGTAAAAAGGAGATAATACTATTTACACTACCTACCTCACAAAGGCCATGAGGGAAACACTTTGGAAACCAGAGTACTGTATAAATAGGAATGAGTTATGGCTGGTGAGAATTACAACAGTTACACATGGTAACTTTGTAAACAACTGAGCACCATATAAGTAGGAATGAGTTAATTACACTACCAACAGTTGCACATGGTAACGTTAAATGATAGTACAATGACTTACACATGGCATGCACTTCATAATTAATTATGCTAATTATTAATTATCAAATCATTTGTAAACTTAGGGGAGTGGAGAATGATTGCTAATAAATTATACTCCTTCATTTTAGGGAGGGGCAAGAGTCATATATCAATAAGACTGTCTTTTTTCCCTACATATTTTCTTAAAGGGAGCAAGCCTAACATGAAACTAGAAAGAATGGAATTGATATCTCATGTCTGATATATGTAGATTTTCATGTCTGGAATTCAAGCTGGCTACATTTGGCCCTTCATTATCTTCCTTTATTCTGTTTGCATTACAGAATCCTTTCAACCATCTAAAGTAACTGCTATCTTTAAAGTCTAGTGTATTTTTCTTATCTACTAATCTCTTCTGGTCAAGTAGACCCATTGACCTTGGCTAGATTTTCCTTTCTAGCTCATGGCTGACAAGTAGACCTTGACATTGGCTAGATTTTCCTTTCTAGCTCACGGCTGACAGGTATGACTGGAAATCTTTAGTGGTTCTCTTCCCTCAGACAGACTAATGTAGACAATTAGAAGCAGCTGATGAAACCTAACAGAAAACAGAAAAATGCCAACTGGCACGAAAGTTTCGATTCAAATCACTTGTATATGATAAACAAGACCCAAAACAAAACACAGAAAAACAAAAAAAGGAAGAAAAGAAAAATTAATCGATACAACCAAAGCATCTAACCTTTGCATGTCAAAAGGAATTATTGACAATAGATACAGAAATCTATTTTCTACAAGAGAATCTCTCCCACTTGGTTAGTTTTATGTCAATAGCATGTTGGGCTATGGTTCTGAAAGACAAAAAGCATGATATTCTGCCCACTGCACTCAAATCGAAATTGATGATTTTTTTAAAATGTGAGGATGGTCATTTAAAACTTTTTTTCCCTCAGATAAAAACATGATAGTACTTTGGATAAGTTCATGAATTAGAAATAAGCCCTAAAGTTGAGATTCTAAGTGATTTATGGCTTAAAAGAAGATTTAGTTTCATTTCTTCACTGCCAGGAATCAATCTGGAAAAATGACAAGAGAAAAACAGTTGGAAACTAAAGTGTAATTATTTCCTGTGGTTGCATTACTGAAATAACTTGTGGGAGAAGTCCAAGGGCAATGAATGAATTTGAAACATATCATGCTTCAACAGGGAGAGACGAAGAATAACGTGCACATTTTGCATATAAAGTTAGTTTAGTATTTTCTGTCTTTGTCCCTCTATCTATTCAATCCCTCAGTTTTTACTCTTTTAGCTTTAATGCAAAAATTGTGAATAACTGTAAAAAAAAAAAATAAGGAATCTAACGTTTTGAACATAGGAGGGAACATACGGGTAAAAACAATTTACACGGCCAGAACTGAACCTTTGCAATGCAACACTTGAAGAAACTGAAAATATGCAAAGCATCTTTCTGCCAAAGTAGAATATTTATTCAGAAAAAAACATTTTTCTGTAACAGGAAGACAATGTTAATAAAGGATGTTGCTTATGAAAAACCTGTGCAAAAATGTAACAGGCAAAATGCAAGCAGGAGGAAGAGAAAACTCTAGGGGCTCCCTATGCCCACTAGATCACTGGGTGGGGAAACCGTGGCCTCGAGGCCACATGTGGCCCCTAGGACCTCAAGTGCAGCCCTTGGACTGAATCCAAACATCATAGAACAAATCAAAGAGACTTGCCTAGCATCACCTTCTACCTCTCCAGGCCTCTGACACCTCAATCCTCCCCACTTATTCTGAGATCTAGTGACATTAGCCTCTTTTCTGATCTTCCAATCTTCTCTGGAAGACAGTGTGAATCTAAGGACTTTGTGCAACTCGGCCTCACTTAAATCCAATTTATACTCAGTCAAAAAGACATCAAACTCTAAACACAACACTCCAAGAATTTTCCCTGGCTCCTCCCCAGGCTTGCAATTTTCTCCCTCATTTCTACCTCCCTAGCTTTCCTGGCTTCCTTCCAGGCTAATCTGAAGTCCCACCTTCTGCCAGAAAACTTTCCCAGGCCTCCTTAATCTTCATGTCTTCTCTGGGACTACACCAACTTATCTTATATACATCACGTTTATACATAGTTGTTAGACTGTAAGCACTTTGAGGTCAGGAACTGTGGTTTGCCTTTCTTTGAATCCCCGGCACTTAGCAAAGTCTCTGGCACAATTAAATACAAGCTGATTGGCTGACTGGAGAACTTTTAAACTTTAAATTAAATTTCAAACTTTAAAATGCTGCTATCAAGCCAAGGTTGTATTTGTGCATTATTATTATTATTATTATTTTATCATCACTGAACACATCTTTTAAATGAGATATTACAAGGTTATCTGCTTCAAATGTGAGTTTTCTCTATTGCACAGTGCCAGATACATAGAAGATACTCAATAAATGCTTGTTGACTTGTAGCGCCAATTCTCACCACCCGCCCTCAAGAATTATACTCTAAATAAAGTCAGTCAAAAAATTATACTTGCTCTGCATGAATTTTTGTAGGCATTTTCAAGTCAAATCTCTATTCCATAATGATGAAAAAAGTTAATAAGAAAGAATAATCAGGAAAACAAAGATTCTTTTCACCTATAATTTGGTTTTGAAAAAATTCTACTATGGGCAAAATATTTCATAGAACAGGAAACTGAAAAGAAAGCATTTGCTGAGATGACTCTTTTGTGAGCTTCATACTAATTTTACTAATTTTATTTGTTTTTCCTTGTTTAACTCAACATTAAAACATACTGGGGAAAACTCCACCCTGGAATGCCTGCTAGTATCATGCAAAGGCATTAATGGAATGAAGACAGCTCTCGAAGGCAGAACCTGTCACTGGATTTTCCAGAAAGCACTGACACCAGGAAAATAGTAAAATATGGTGAAAATCAGAAACATAAATTTCACAGGAAGCCCAGAAGCCACCAAGAAAGTTAAAGAGATTCATCTGTACACAGGAAATTGAAGTAGGGCTTAACCTGGGCAAGATCTCACAAGACCTCAGCTCTGTCTGGTACCTTAAAAACATTGTTTTGTTAGGCCGAGAGATAGCTACTGCCTGAGAAATGTGTCCATCAGCTAGCAGAAAATGGAGGAAAAATCTGGTGTCTTTTTTTGCCATAATTATAGTCATGAAAATACTGTAGAACAATGTTTGGAAAAGTTTGTGAAACATTAAAAAAAAGAGAAATATTCTCTGGAGAAAAATTAGTAGACAAGAATGACCAACTGAAATGGGACTACAAAAATGGGGAAACAGGTGACTTAAAACAGTTGGTAAATGAGGTGGCCTGAGGCCTAATTCCAGTGGACATTTTATGAAGTATCAATAATTACAAAGTCTCCCTTCATTAATTTCTCAATACCCTATTTCGATTAAGTGCAGAGTGCATAAAAAACAGTCCTACACTCCAATGAAAAAGCCCAATACACTAAAGATTGATTACCTACTTAGGGATGATCTACTCTATGGATTGGTAAATTTTAATTGCTGTTTTCCAGCAAACTTCTGGGACACCATGAGTTTTAGTATGGGCACTCAGGGGAGGCAACAAGATTTAATCATAATTCAAGTGGAACATAAGAAATCTGAAAAAACCCAAAACATCAAGGAAAGGAGGGTGGGGAAGGAAAGCAATGCAAACAATTGCTAAGTAATAAAATGGAGTTGGAGATTTTTTAGTTTTCTGCATCATCGACACCTTGAGACCCCCAAGGAGTGTGGGTTAGATGGTAGATCTGAAAAAGAATGCCATTGGGAATGGGGAGGAAGAGCAGAATGCAGATGCAGTAAGATCTAAAGATCCTGGACATTTTATTTAGCTTTATTGAGTAAAGATCAGGACAGGTCTCCCATGATAGGAACAAATAGCCAATTGTATAACACCATGACAACCAAGGCAATTCTGGTAAGAGAGTGAAACAAAAAAAGCTCCTAAAAAGGTCCGGGTCAGAAAGAAACAAAGGGAATGAGAGAGACGAAAGAGGAGGAGACAGGAGTGGCCAAAGCAGTTTTAGAATTAGAGGTAAATTGGTGAAAATCTGGAAATCTAGCACAAATCTGAATTATGTACAGGGTTTGAAATCAGTTGGTTGAAAGATTTAGCCACAGAGGTGATAATCAAAGTTAAACTATGATCTGGCTACCACAAAAGAGTATTTTTCTCATGAGGATGGATTTCTAGAAATCCTGTGTATCCAGGATTCAAAGGGAGGATTGGGCCCAATTTGGCCACAGGAGAAGAAAGGAATAATGCCAACATTGGTCTCAACACCAAATGATTGGGAGGAAGGGCAAATGGTGATGCTGTGGAAGGCACAGTTAACAGCACAATTAAATACAAATGAACCTTTTTCAGAGAGAGTTTGAGAAACAAAACTGAAAAGAGATTGGAGGGAGAAAGTAGGAGGGAGGGTAGTCTGGGCCCAGAGGGCATGCATCCAAGGCATAAAACTGCTAGCTAACAGGGGGCATTCATAACAATGGTTATGTGTGCTATGGGTAATGCAGCTGATGCATTTTATTCAGGTCAATTCTGGTAAAAATGCTCTATTTAGTGTTCTAATAAGCTGGTTCTGTTTCAAGCAAAACCATGAATTTCTAGACTAATTGATGACATCTGAATTTAACAATAATAATAAAAAGAAACAAAGCAACCACAGTAGAAAAATAAGCCTAACTCTGCAGAGGAAGAAGGGTGTCTTACCTGTTATCAGTGGTATCTGTGCTGGAAGTAATCCTGTATTATTAAAAATTGCATTTATCCCAATATTATACGGTTCCATTGGAAACATCTGAAAAAAGACCATTTAAAAATAAATTAAACCACTATTTTTCCTAGGATACCTTAAAAAATTGAATTTGAAGTATATAAAATACTGTGCCAATAGATGTATATTTTTTTAAAACACCAAAACTATAAAGACTAGTGAAGAACATTTTTTTTTAACTTCCTAAGGACCGTGCAGGTAATATCTACCATATGGTGCTCTCTTATTTCTATGTCTAGCCTCCTTCTTGAGGGTTTGATCCTTTTTGAAATTATGTAGAATAGCAAATTGGAAACTTTCAGAATGACGCTGGTTGGTTTTAAAAGATCAGGCACCTCGGGGCTTGGCTGTAGACTTGAGAAAATGACTACTCTCCAAAGAGCTCCACATTCAGCTGGAGAGATTGGAACTAGGAACTGACCCATACTTTGCCACACATTCCAGAGCTTCCCTGATAAGGAAGAGAAGGCATTGATCTTGGGTGAGCCCCTCTGGATACTATCAGGAAGGGACTTGCTGACTTTTAGGAAGTGTGAACCACTTAGCCCAGAGTTTAAAAAAAAAGAAAAGAAAAAGAAAATATACATACCCCAAAGCACATGCCTTTAAGGGGCCCTTACCCCACAAGAGAAGAAAGATGAGGAAATGCTCCACCCTTCTTGCTAGTGAGGGTAGAGATGCCCACATGAGAGGGACTTTCAAAATGAATGTCTCCCCAGCAGTTTTTGGAGGGCCGATCATTTTTTATTGACAAAAGATTTCCTGTGTTTAGGCAGGAAAACATGGTTTTAAACCAAGCAGAACAGTCCTTATACATAGCTTAGGGTTCACCTTTAAATATTAAAAGTGAAAGGTAAAACAAAGGTTCTGACATTCTGAATAACCAAGTGTCTGTCACATTACAATCAAAGAAGGCATTCCTGGACCCACCTCATTTCCCCCCCTTTCAAAATAAACCAAAAACAACTGTTAAGTCTGTGAGAGTTAATTTTCACTTTTAACAGGAGAAACCTATATTTTTTACACATCACAAGAGAGGATAAATTTAGGGTAGTCTTAGAGGGAAGGCACTAAGATTAATGAGGTTTATACACACACACACACACACACACACACACACACACACACACACCCCCCCATGGTCATCTGTAAGTAGTCTCCTCCATTAGGCAGTGAGCTCCCTGAGGGCAGGGAATGTCTTCACTGCCTTTTGTTGCAACTTAGCTTGGTGCTTAGCACGCAGTAGGTGCTTCAGAAATGATTGCAGGCTGACTGACTGTCTGATTAAACACACTGCTGTTAAGAAAACAGTATTCTTTAAAAATGAAACCCAAATCAAAGTTGGAGAGTTCATTTTGCTTTTTGGAAAGTGAATATATAAGCCCTTCTGACTTAGATTTGCTTTTTGACGTTGTGTTCTCTCTGGTTTCATTCCTGGTTTTGCTACTTACTGGGTGAACATGCCTCTGAGTGTCCCTTCCTCGTATATGACGACTCTTAGTCTTTATACAGTGTAGTCACAAGGACCAAATGAAGTAAGGATAGGAAATTAGAAGCATGAAGGAGCATCTATAAAGACGCAGCAAAACAACTTTTATGGAATGAGCTGCTTGTGGTTTTTTTATTTGCATTTTTAAATACCAATAGTTATTCTGGAAAACGTTACCTGTTTTTACAGGTTACATCCACTTAGTATTACTAATTCAAATCATTCTGAGGCTTTTTTTTTTTTTGGAGGGAAGAAGGCTGGGCAATTGAGGTTAAGTGACTTGCCCAAGATGGGCAAGCTAATGTGTGTGTCAAGTGTCTGCGGTCACATTTTGAACTCAGGTCCTCCTGACTCCAGGACCAGTGCTCTACTCACTGAGCCACCTAGCTGCCCTGGCTTCTAACTCTTAAAGAAACCAATTTATAGTTGGTTTTGAATTGATTGGTTGAGAGAAAGCTTGGCCCACATTAGAGATAATAAAAGCTAAATTCGAATCTGACCACCACAAAGGACTAGGAAATAACTTTATGTAGGAAGAAGGAAATATGTATTCTTGTTGAGTCCTGTCAGACTCTTTGTGATATCATTTGGGGTTTTCTTGGCAAAGATACTGGAGTGGTTTGCCACTGCCTTCTCCAGCTCATTTTACAGGTGAGAAAACTGAGGCAAACTGGTGAAATGACTTACCCAGGGTCATACAACTAGTAACTGTCTGAGGACAAAGTGACTTACCCAGGGTCATACAACTAGTAATTGTCTGAGGACAGATTCAAACTCAGGAAGAGGAGTCTTCCTGACTCCAGGCCCAGCGGTCTATCCACTGCACCACCTAGCTGCCTACTATTATATAGAAGCTACTATGTGCCAGGCAATTGTAATAGTAATTAAGGTGGAACTTTTTTTTACTGTTTTTTGTAGCACTCAGGTAATCAAGTGCCTTTGATGAGTCTACCCTTTGTTTCTTTGATTGAATCAAGAGCCTTTGACCTGCTTAAGAAACAAGAAAGTCTAGTTCAAGTCCCATGGTTGTGAAGCCCTTTGACCTTGAACAGGGTATATAAACTCAGAGGTTAGTGTTTCGTTTGGGGCTCTCAGTCACTGGAAGTGTTGCATGATTTGACCAGACAAGACTCTGGGTAGCTGCTGGAGCCCTACCAGCTTTGAAAACCCATCTGCTGGTAACTCTCTCTCTCTGGTAACTATGTAATTCTTTGATCAGACAGCTAGAGGCCTGACTGTTGATAACTTTGTGTGTTTGCTCTGTTTATATTGTCTCTGTTTGTAATTTGTTTGTATTTGCTCTGAAGTTCAGGGTGCTGGCTTTTCCTCCTAAACTAAGTGAGTAACATATGTATGTTTAATTAAAGTGAGATTGCTAACTCCTTAAAGTTGCTTTCCTTAGAAAAGCAGATCAAAGACCCTGTGGAGGCAGCCTTTCTGTGTGCTGGTGTTGTTGGTCTTTCACCCCTACAGCAGCTGTTAGCAACACTGTTGTTACAGTAATGTATTAATTACTTTATGATTATTATTTCATTTGGTCCTCACAATAGCTCTGGGAGGTAGGTGCTGTGATGATCCTCATTTTACAGTTGAGGAAACTGAGGCAGAAAAGAGGTCAAGTGACTAAGTGTGAATTTGAACTCAGATCTTCCTGACTGCAGGCCCAACTCTCTCTCCATTGAGCCACTTGGCCTTCTCTTTTATTGCATCATAATAGAAATGTATATCTATTATGATATAATATAATGTAATATAGTATGGTGTAATATAATATAGTATAGTATAATATAGTATAGTATAATGTAACACGATACAATATGATACAATACGAAACAATACGATACAATATAGTAATATAGTACAACATAGTACAATATAGTATGATAATATACAATAGTATAATATAAAATATAATTTAGGAGACACAAATTTGCCTTTGCAGTATGCATTAATTCTTTCAGCCTTCTTATATTTTACTCCCCTCCAAGTACTCTATGACTTAGAGATGCTATGTCTCAAACATTCCATCTTGTCACCCCATGCCCGTCCAAGCTCCCCCTCCACACATCCCTGTCCTATGGTCTCTGCGTTTCCTTAAGACTCAGCACAAATCCCACCTTCTTCAAAAGGCCTTTCCTATTCCCTCTATTGCTGGTGCCTTCCCTCTGAGAGGACCTGCCATTTATACTACATAACCACACTGTAACTTTTGGGACACCCCAGATATCTGGCACATACATCATTATTTACATGCTGCCATCCTCTGCCCGCTCCCCCACCCCTCCCCAGCTCAGCACAGTGCCTGCACTTACTAAATCTTGTGGACTCTTTGACGATGACAGGTTTCTAATGAACTCACTAACTAGTTAACACTACCAATGTTGATTCTGCCTATTTTCAATAAGCCAATATGAATGCTTTAAACGCAGTTAAGAAAACACTACCATTCCAGCACTTACTTGTTCGTGGATTACCAATTTGTAAGGATCCTCTTCCGCCATCTTGGAACTGAAAGGAAGAAATGAAAGGCATTGGAGAGTGAGGACGGAAAGGATTCTCTCCCTCCCTGTCTTCCTCATGGGGGATCATGGTGTTCTTTGGAAAGTAGAGAGGAAGGCTTCCTTTTGGTGATAATATGGTGAACAGCAAATTAAAAACATTCAAAATTATCCAACAAAAATGAACCAGAGAGTTTTTAAAAATATCAAGTCAGTTAACTAGCATTTATTAAGCAAGTACCATGTGCCAATCACTGTGCTAAGCACCAATGATACAAAGAAAGGCAAAAAAAAATCCCTGCTCTCAAGTTACTCACAAGATAATGGGGGAGACAATATGAAAACAGAACAAACTGGGGGTAGTCTGAGGGAAAATATTTAAGTAAGCCTGGCAATGTCTTCTTGGAGAAAGATGTGATTTTAGCTCAGATCCAAAGTTAGCAAAGCAGAAGATGAAGATGAGGAGGGGTAGCATTCCAGGCCTGGGTGGAAGCAGCCATGGAAATGCCCAGAATCAGGAGATGAACTGTCTTATGAGGAATAACAAGAAGACAAATTTCACTAAATCTACAAACGAAAAAGATAGGGAGGAACCAGGCTCAGTGCTCAAGTGTGGACTTAAGAAAAGGCAATATAAAGGGGAAAGGGGAAATACCCACATGGACTAAATAATCCTAATTCCTAAAAACAAAACAAACAAACAAAAAACAAACCTAGAAGCCAGTCAGTGGTAAGCCAGTAAAATGTTTAACAACTGGCTTTTGGATTAGGGTGGGGTGGGGCCAAAAGATGACCATGACACACTTTTAAGTTTAATCTGCATCATCAACATTTTCTCCATCACTTCCTTAAATCTAGGCAATCAAAAGAACAATAATCAAGCCTTGATTTAGAGTGTTTGTTGTTTTTCTCTGAGGGGTAAACACTCACACTGAAAATTTAACAATCAGCTCTCCATGGCTGGTTTGAGCTGGAATACCCCCGATTCCAGCCCTTAGGCATCTCATAGTTCTCCACAAGCTACTTAAAGCATAGAAATCAGAGCCAGTTATGTTGCTCCAAGAAGGGCCTGACCTAAGTGCAGTGAGTCTATCTCTGTCTTCAGTTTCTCTATATGACACTGATATAAATTCATTCCATTGAACTAAGCCATTTCCTATAATTTTCATACTGATGCCCAATAACCTTAGTAACAACAAAGCATATTTAAAAAGTACAACTAAAAGCTAATGGTCAAGGTTACAGACACATCGATTTAAGCCTGAAAGAAGCTTTTCATGTCAACTAGTTCGACTCTCTCCTTTTATATTTGAAAGAACAGATCACAGGGAAATTAAGTGACTTACCCAAAGTCACCTAGGTAGTAAGTGTCAGACTCAAGGTTCGAACCTATATCCTCTGGTTAAAAGCCAGCACTTCCCCTGCTGCCTAAATACATTCCAGAGGATTAGAGTCTGCGGGTCCTAGCACATCCTCGACTTACAAAGCCCTGCTAATATTTCAATGCTACAGATAAAGAATCTCAAACACAAAATGTTCCCAAATGACTGATCATTATTTTAATCTAAGCTAATTTTATTTCAGCCTATCTTACCATTCAATTTTGCACATCTGATATGAAAAAATAAAAGACTTTTTAAAATGCTGTTCTTACAAAAAGTTAGAAATTAAATAAATTAAAAATAAATGAATAAAACCCTGTTCTTGTGGAACACTAAAGTTGGCTAATTGCTTGCCAAGTTTTACACCCTTATCCTGAATTCAACTTAAAAGCTGACTATTCCTTAACTGACCTGAATGGCAAGGGGCCTAGATGTCTCAGATGGTATCAAGAAATCCTCTTCCTCCAGAAATATTGAGTCCATGTCACACAATTTTCCAATCAATCAATTACTGATTGAATGATTGACTGACCTATCTCCAGATTAGAAAGGTCTATCTAGTCATTTCCTACTACTCTCCGCTCTGCAGACTTTACTTTATTTTTTAAACAGTATTTTATATTTTCCAATTACATGTAAATCCAATTTTTGACATTAATTTTTTAAAAAGTGTTTTGAGTTCCAAATTTTTCTCTCTCCTTCCATCCCTCAGGCACCGTCTACTTTAGAGAAGTCTACATGGAAGGGGAAAACAAATGAGCAGAGGGTACAGATGATGAAATCCTCGAATACTGTAGTGATTTTGAATAAGTGTAAATATCACCAGCCATGAAAATTTCGTAAAGTGGAAACATCATTGGACTAGGAGTCGGGAGTCCTGAGTCCTGCTGTGGCCCTGTCCCGAATTAGCTGTGTAACCTTGGGCAAATTCTAGACGAAGGGTTCTCTCTCTCTCTCTCTCTCTCTCTCTCACACACACACTTTCTCTCTCTCTGTTTCTGTCTCTCAGTCTCTCTCTCTAATTGTAAAGCATACCACTATAGTAACAGGTATGGTAATTCAGTCAAATTCATAAATAAACACTTGTTAATTTTATTGTTAATTAAATTTATTAATTTTAATATTAAGCTGCTACTTTTCTTATCAGGAGCAGCAGGAGAAGCATTACAATATAAGGACTAAACATTGCTCATTGCCTCTGACCTCCCATTGAGTCAGTCAGTCATGACAAGTTGGTGGCTAAAAGGAGAATGAGACTGGGAGCCTATTTAACTGGGAGCTTAGGACCATAAATCTAGAGCTGGAAGGGACCTTAACAATTCCCTAGGGACAGCTAGGTGACACAGTGGGTAGAGTAACAGCCTTGGGGGCAGGAGGATCTGAGTTCAAATCAGACAGTTACTAGCTGTCTGATCCTGGGCAAGTCACTTAACCATGATTGCCTGCCCAAAAGATGCAGTCTCCTAACCCAATCCCATAATTTTACAGAGACCCTTGAGTAGGGGCAAAACAGATGAAATGTCTTGTCCAGAGTCACATAAGTAAGAAAGAAAGAAAGAAAAGTAAGAAAGAAGAGTTGAGATTCAGAGGTCCTCAGGCTCCAACTCTAGTTACTATATCCACTATATCCTGTGATGTAGACCGGTGAACTTCCTGCTAAACAAACATCTGGGCGCTCATTAGGCTTCTAAAAATGGCATCGTACAACCCAATCAACTTCATGTATGCCACCAGAATTATTACCATCTTACTTCTGTCAAATGTGTTGAGTACCTATAATGTGTTAAAACACTTTACAAACCACAAAATTTAGAGGCAGCTAATTGACAAAGTAGATAAAGTGGTGGCATTGAAGTCAGGAAGAACTGAGTTCAAATCTTGCCTCAGATACTTTTTAAGTTCTTACCTTGGACAAGTTATTTAACTCGACAAACTGGTTTCCTCATCAGTAAAATGAGAATTGAGGGGTTAAAGTGAATGGCCTCTAAGGGCCCCCAAGATCTGTATTGTGTGTGTGTGTTTGGAGGGAGATGGACAGACAAGGACAGAGACAGAAAGACACAACTGCACTACAAACTAGTTGCTGAACGCGTAGTTGCAAACTAATGGGGTCACAAGATTGACGGTTAAAATCAGAAGTTTCAAAAAGTTTATTTTTCCTACTTAAGATGAATTTATTGTGATAAACCACAGCAGTAAAAATCTTAAGACATGCAATGGTAATGTCAGTACAATTTTATAATAATTGTAAATAGAACACTCCAGGAATCAAGATTCACTTAAAAAGGATGAATCACTGGGTGATATTTGCATTAATTACAAAAGTAGGTTTTATATCTAAAATAAAATATAAACTAAGCCCTTGGCACTGAAAAACTATATAGGGAAAGTCCCTTCTTTCTCCCTCCTTCTACCCTATTCTTTCTCCTCCTCTTTCTCCCCCACCCCTCAATGCTTGTACTTTTGAGGAAGGAGAGAGAAATCAAAAGGGGAGAGACAAAGTAATGTGAAGGGTCCAAGACCACACTGGGAAGTACAAGAGTCTATGCTTCATGTACTAGGCTTCCTCTTTGATCTGCTGCAAAACTTTAAGAAATATTTGTGTGTCTTGGGTGGGTAGGGGGGGAATACATTCCAGAAAACTGCAGCTAGCAAGTAAATGACCCATCCTAATGAATCTTTTGTTTTGTTTTTCACACTTAGCATCAAGGCTGACTGACTTCAGAATGGAGGAGGGGTAGAATACAGAAGGGTGAATTCCAGAAGAAATGCCCAAGATGATCACAATTTGCTTGTGTGAAGATTACTTGTGAATACCCACTGTGGGGAGTACTTACTCACTGAAGCCAGCAAAAGTGGTTAAATTAGCATGATGTAATTGCATCTTATTTCAAAGGGCCATCCATTCTTGTAAGAATAGACCAACGCCTCATGTTTCTCTGCTGAGAAGTACAGAAACCCTGCAGCCTAACACCGACTGGGAACTGTCAGAAAGACAGAGATAAAATATCTTGCATCTAAAGATTAGATCCACCCTCAATTCAGTCTCCACAGCTTCTCTTTTAGTTTGGGGGCCATTAAGATGGACTTGGCCAGGAGGTAGCCCAAAGTTGGGAGAGCTTACTGCTAATATATCAAATGACACACTTATAATTATGATCATGTAGAAAGAAGGGTAAAGCCAACAAGATAAAATTTAATAGAGAAACATGTAAAGTCTTAAACAGGTTAAAAAATCAATCTGCATACACTCAAAAACACAAAAACTCAACTGTACAAGTCCAAGCAGGGTGGTGTAGTTGGACAATAGTCCATATTGGGGGAGTTTTAAGTAGACTGCAAATTCAAAATGAGTCAACAGAATTTCAGCCAAAAAAGTTAACACAAACTTAAGTTATATTAATAGAAGCTCAGCTCCCAGAACAGAGGAAGTGATAGTCCTGGTGTCTTCTGCCTTTGTTTGACAATATCTGGAATACAATGATCTGGGGACCACTGCCACATTTTAGGAAGAAAACACAATCTTCAGGATGTCCAAAGAAGGTGGACCGAGAGAGTGGGGCATGAGGGGCCAAGCTACAGAAAAGTATCAGGTGAAATCACTGGGGATATTTAAGATGGAGGAGAAAAAACTGAGGGAGGAACCATTAGCTATCTTTGAGTACTAAAGAGCAAGTATGTGAAAAAGGCATTAGCTTTGTTCTTGGTCCCAATGGGCAGAACCAGGAACAATAGAGAGAACTTCTTGACAAAGCAGAGCAGTCCAAAAGCTAAAAGTATTGTCTTGCTATGTACTGGGATTTCTTCGTCAGAGGTGTCCATGTGAAGGCTGGATGACCACTCGTCAGGGAGGTTGTCAAGAAATTTCTTGTTTATAGGAACATAAACAGAGTGGAAAAAAGACTTCAGAGGTCATCTAATACAACTAACCTCATTTTGCAGATGAGTAAACTGAAGAACAGAGAATTTTAGTGACTTACCCAAAGTCGTATAGTTAATAAGCATGGGAAATGGGATTAGAACCCAGGCCTTCTAATTCCAGAGCTAATGCTGTCTCCACTCTACTACCCTGACCATCAAAAAGAGTTCCCTGGACACAAGGGACGGTCAAGTGACTTGCTCAGGGTAATATAACCAATATGTATGCGTATAGCGGGTGGAGGATGCCTCAGTCAAAAAGAGATCTGTTTTAGCTCTTACTCTGAAAAGGCTGAAGAACCCCACTGCATCCTGGGTCATCTCAGTTCCTGATCTATTATCTGGCCACTGGACCCTGATGGCTCCGGTGGTGAAAGTGAGGCTGGTGACCTTACACAACCCTCCCTCACTTAAATCCAATTCACTTGCATGTCATAGCGTCACCTCCCTGATATCACAGCCCTCTTCGAGGACAATGCACAAACAACAGCAACTCCAGGTCATCTTGACTCTGAAACCAACCTTCTATCCACTTCACCATACTTCGGACAGAATAGATGACCAATGAGGTATCTTCTAACTCTGTCAAGGTGCAGATTGGCTGAAAGTCACAACCCCCACTGTAAATAAATGGGCATGATAAAGAAAAAGGAAAAAAAATTTGGAGCCTCTCACTCAAAATATTTTCTTTTAAAAGGGCCCGTTTCTTCTAAACATCCTGCTGTAGGTATTACTGGAGAAAGAAATGATTCGTGCTTTATTCAGCAGAATTCTTGGAAATGAGCTGTCACAGTGAAGCAATGGACTCAAGATGCAGGAGACATCTTCGGAAGTGGCCAATGTGGGATTTGTTTTGCTTAACTGTGAACATTTGTTACAAGAGTTTTGTTTTTCTTTTCTTTCAATAGAGGGAGGGGGAGGGAGAGGAGAGGTTTCTAAGATGATAGTCAGGAAAAAAAGAAAAAAAAAGGGTTACTGAGGCATTTAAAAAAAAATACACAGACACCAAGAAGTTCTGTACGTTACATGGTTATTATATACTTTTTAAATGAAAAGCAAGCCGTACATGATAGTGGCTAACACTTTACTGTACAATCCTCTTCTTCTCTTTAATAATTATAATAATAATTGACAGCATTTATACAGACGCTTTTAATTTAAAAATGCTTCACAAATATTAGCTCATCTTATTCTCACAACAACCTTGGAAGAAAGGTATTATTAGTATTATTTCCATTTTACAGATGAGGAAACTGAAGCAGCCAAAGGTCAAGTGACTTTACCAAAGTTACACAGCTAGTAAATATCTGAGGATGAATTGGAACTCAGGTCTTTCTGACTCTTAAGTCCAGTGCTCTACAATGTAGTTGCCTTGCTCTACAATAAAAATTCTTATTATTTGTGGCATTTAAGTTCAAAATTTTTTAAAAAATTAATAAAAAAGAGAAGGTCTCATGGGGTAGCTGGATATAAATAATCCCATAAATAGAGGTAAATAATATTCTTCATTTCCCATTTTAATTAAAGATCCATGAGGCTATCGTCATAGTTAATCCCACAGGAGGATGCATTCAAAGTATTACTTTGTAACTTCCTGATGGACCATTATCCCATAAATTCAGATTCTGTTTGGATTCACATGGAGAGCAAGGATTTTTTTCTCATACTCATAAGCAGCAGTGGTTTTTCTTCTTGACTTGTTTGTGAAAACTGCTTTCTTTTATTATGGTAGCTCTATGACAGGGCTCCTGGGGACCTTCAAATGGGTCTACTCTGGTATGGATTGATAAATGAATACTCGACCTTTAAGTTTATTTCAGGATCTCACTTAGTGTACACTTTGAGGACAGATCCTGGGGAATTTGAAAATCTGTATCTCTACTGATTAACATGTTTGTTGAATTAAACAAAACAGAAGACTCAAAACAGGGCTCTGAAAAGAATTCTTCGCTTTTATTTCAAGAAGAAAAAACTTTGAAAATGAAATAGCAACCCCTATCACCACCCCACCCAGAAAAATGATGGTTACATCTGAATTAACCCTCATGTTCAAGCGCTGATTGCTTTTTTTGTTGTATTTTCTTGGTTTCCCTTTGGTTACTGTGGGAGAAAAACACAACCCCAACAACCACCATCCTTCATATTGGTGCCCTGGAGATATACATTTATATATATACACACATACATATACATATATACATATGCTTACACACACACACACACACACACACACACACACACACACGGATGGAGAGAGAGAGAGAAACACAGAGAGAGAGAGCTGAGGCATTCTGGAGCCTCACTACACAGTTATCCTTGAAGATAATGCTATGAGGCCATCAACTAGGTGAGAACACTTGATTCTGCTTTTGTGGGGTACTTCAGTAATAATTCATTCTTTGATTGAGTCCAAAACAAAACATTCCCCTTCCCTCCCTAACCACCATGTGCCAGAATCCATTCTCTGGTCTTACAGCATATGTATGTAGGTAGGTATGTAAGTATGTATATATGTGTGTGCATGTGTATATATATATGTGTGTATATATATGTGTATACATATATATATATACAAGAATAAAAATTTATCCTACCAAAACTCCTAAATAAAGAAAAATGGAACCAACTTAGAATGCTCCACTAAAAAGTAGCTAGTTAATATAAATTTCTGCTGGCATTAAGCAATGACCTACCACCTTAAAATGAGTTATTTTCTACTCGAATTACAACCAATAGCTTTTCTTTTCTTCACTCATTGTGGTTCAGTCATGTCTGACTCTACACGATCCCACAGACAAAGTCCATGGGGTTTTCTTGGCAAAGATATTGGAATGGTTTGCCATTTCCTTCTCCAAAGTGTTCCCATTTTACAGATGAGGAACTGAGGAAAATAGGGGTTAAGTGATTTGCCCAGGGTCACCACAATAAGTAAGTCTCTGAGGCTGATTTGAATTCAGATCTTCCTGACTCCAGGCCTGGTGTGCTACCCACTGAACCCTTTCTTCACTTATGTTAGGAAATTCACCTCTTGTCACAGCTTAACCTGTGTCCTCTAGGTGAATATCTCTTAAATCTGTATCTCTAGTACCCACCTCTCTCCTTAATACCAGCTCTATATTTTTAATTACCTACAGAAGGAAAGAGAACAAACATTTATATAGTGCCTATTATATGCCAGACACTGCGCTTCCCCCCCCACCCCCGCCACACACACACTATTACATCATTTGATCCTCACTACAACCTTATGGAGTAGGTACAATTATCACCATTTTACAGTTAGGGAAACTGAGGCAGAGATGAAGTGACTAGCTAGAAAGTGTCTGAGGTTGAATTTTTACTCAGGTCTTCCTGATTCAAGGTGTGCCGTACCACCTGGCTGCCTCCAAGGAATATTTCCAACTCTCTTTTCATCTGGCCCACTGTCCACAAAGATACTGCAAAAGGTTTTCAAATGTCATGATGAAATCCTGGCATGTTTACAGAATTTTCCTCTGAACTACTAGTATAAAGGAAAGAGCGTTGGATTTGGAATCAGAGGGCCGTTAGTTCAAATCCTAGCTTTGCTTAGAAAAGTCACTCATCAGGGCTTCACTTTCCCCAACCTATAAAAGGAGGGGTTTGAATTAGGGTCCCTTCTAGTGCTATGTCTATGATCCCTGGGACCCTGTCAGAAAAGGTTTGTTTTTCATGACTCATTTTTTTTAACAAAGCTAAGGCAGTTTGAAGGAATAATGGCCTCCCTTCCTAAGTGCCCACAAACCATCCAGCGATTAATCCGGTCTAGAATTTTGCTGGGATGTAATGTCAAACTCATCATCAGCCCGCACATTCCCGAGGCTACCTTCTTCCCTTTTCTGAAAATCAGTCTCTGCCTCTTCAACACATCTGTTCCTCAGTGATCACATCTACAAGCGGTTTTGGTACCCAGAGATACAAGGACCAGACTGGGTGACTTGATGCCATTTAGGGATGTCCAAAAGACAGAAAAAGCAGCTGAACTGCCAAGTATACTTGACCCAGCAGATAAAAGAGTGCTGTATTTGGAGTCAGGAAGACCTGAGTTCCAAACCTGCATCAGATACTTACTAACTAGTCTGACTATTTCAACTCTCGATAAACTCCAATATCAAATACAATATCCTCTGTTTGGCATTCAGATCCCTTCACAATAACCTAACCACCACCCCCTTCTAGGCTTCTTATACTTTATGCCCCCACCTACTCTTCCATCAAATGACGCCAGCCAAAATATGTTTCATGAACAAGACTCTCCATCTCTCTCCTCCAGGAATTTTCTCTGGCTGTGCCCCATTGTCTGGAATGCTCTCCCTCCTCACCTCCGCCTCCTCTCTTCCTTGATTGTTGTTGTTCAGTCATGTCCAATTCTTCCTGACCCCATTTGGGGTTTTCTTGACAAAGATATTGGAGTGGTTTCCCATTTCCTTCTCCAGCTCATTTTACAGATAAAGAAACTAAGGCAAACAGGGTTAAATGACTCATCCAGGGTCACACAGCTAGTAAGTGTCTGAGGCCAGATCTGAACTCAGGAAGATGAGTCATCCTGACTCCAGGTCTGCTGCACCACCTAAATACCCTAGCTTCCTTGAAGTCTCAGCTAAAATCCTATTTTGTATAGGAAGCCTTTTTCAACCCCTCCTAATTCTAGTGCTTTCTCTCTGTTAATTATTTCTTATCTCCCCTCCCCACCATGTAGCTTATTTGTACACATATGTTTGTTTGTTGTCTCCTCCATTAGATGGTGAGTTCCTTGAAGGTAAGGATTATCTTTTGCCTTTCCTCTCTGGTTATACATCTGATAACATCATCATGCTTACTGTTTTGCATAATAACAACAGAGATAACTTTGTGCCTGGACATTTGATGCAGCGCAGGTCTGACACAGGCAGGTTCAGGTTCCAGAATAAGATGAAATAAGCCACTCAGAGATCTCAAGTTAACAAACGAGGTTAACATAGCCATAGCCAGGAAAGGCTATTGGTCAAGGATGCAGCATTGATTAATTTCTTTGCCTTTCAGTACCCATGACTATTTGCTAGTCAGAAAGCAGAAGGAAGATCTACTGACTCCTTGGACTCTAGTTTTTTGTTACTGGGGCCACCAAAAAACTACCTCAATGGCCTGAGCCTTGGTCCCTGAGTCAATTAAGTCTTGAGGATGGATTCCTTATTTTTGAAGGAAAAAACCAGCCTAATTTTGGTAGTGTAGGGCAGTGGGTTATTGCTCCTGTCGCAACTTTCAGATTATTACTAACATTGTATTCCCCCCCAAAAATAATAAGACATTCTCCTTATGTGCCAAACCCCATTCTCCAATGCTGTTTCCCAGTGCCATGATGGATGACCAAGACAGAATGTAAATATTAGAGGGATTCTCTATAGAAGATAAAGTTCTCCAGGAATTCCTGTCTATAAGTGACATTCTATTGATTACATCAGCTCTCAGAACACTGCTATCTCCTAAATGAGAGAAATAACCACATAAAAGTTTTCCTAGCTTTAAAAATACCAAGTGTATTTAGAAGGTTTACTGTCTAAATGACGATAGGCAGTTCGATTAACAATATATAAAGCTGATTCATCAGTCCATGCATCTTGGACTGATACCACATACAGACAATGCAAAAAAACTTCCCATCCCCTTTTTTGCATGCAACTAGAAAATAAGATACACAGGCAATGGGGCGTAGAAATTTATCTTGCCCTACAAGAAAGGAAGGGAAAAGGGGATGGGAGGGGAGTGGGGTGACAGAAGGGAGGGCTGACTGGGGAATGGGGCAATCAGAATATATGCCATCTTGGAGTGGGGGGGAGGGTAGAAATGGGGAGAAAATTTGTAGTTCAAAATCTTGTGGAAATCAATGCTGAAAACTAAAAATATTAAATATAAATAAATAAATAAAAATTTAAAAAGAAAAGAAATCTGGAGGAACGTCCCCAGCTTGTAAGGTGGACCACCTAGGGATGATTTATGGGAAGACAATGACAAGGATCGAGAGGGCATTCATTGATCATCTATAATGAAACTGCAGCTCCATTCAAATATCAAGGCCCTGGAAATGGTGTAGTGGAAAAACTTGGAATGGGATGGCTTTGGTTGTAGGCGTGGATTACTTGATCTTTGATTTGAGGTCAAGTCACATCAGGTTCAAATTTCTTATCTGTAAAATGGGGATAATAATAAAATAACAATTTCTCACATTTATAAAGTACTCCATACCTTAGAAAGTACTTTGGATGTAGAATTTGATCTAAGTGCTACTCATTGCACCACCCGTCTCATAAGATTGGGTTTTCGTTTGTTTCTTTTGGTTTGAGTTTTTTGGAGGCAATCAGGATTAAGTGACTTCCCCAGGCTCACACAGCTAGTATATATCTGAGGCCACATTTGAACTCAGGTTCTCCTGACTCCAGGGCCCTGCCAAAGTTGTTTTACGAAACAGCGATTTGTAAACAATGACATACTAGACTTTACTGCATGTGACCTCATTGCCATTATGTCTTCAATTATTACAGATTTCAATTTCACTTATAATAGCTAGGTAACATTTATATAATCCTTCGAGGTTTGCAAAGTACTCTATATGTTATCTTGTTTGATCTTCACAATAATACTGTGAAGTAGGTGCTATTATTATCCCCATTTTATAGATGAGGAAATTGGGGCTGAGAGAGGTCAAATGACGTGCCCAGGGACACACAGATAGTAAGTGTCTGAGGCAAGATTTGAACTCAGGTCCTCCTGAATCCTAGTCCATGCCATCATGCCACCTAAGGATTGTTACCAATGACAGAGAAAAGATAAGCAGAAATTGAGTAGGTCCACCTTTTTTTCCATCATCCATTAAGACCATCCTATCTGCCCCGATATATACTTCAATAAATCCAAATCTCATTGTTGGAAGGTAAATGCCTCCCCAGACCACAACAAACTCATCCCTTTGCATGATTTTTCTTCCTCTCTTTTTGTAAATCCTTAATAAAGTATCTGGAGGTATTCGCCTGGTTCCTTTACTATTTCATGGCTACCAAAACATATTGTAAATAATAATATTAATGCTTCTAAAGGCAGCTAGGTAGTGCAACGGATAGAGCGCTGGACCTGGAGTCAAGAAGACTCATGTTCCTGAGTTCAAATCTGGCCTCAGACACTTACTAGGTGTGTGACCCTGGGCGAGTCTATTAAACCTGTTGGCCTCGGTTTCCTCATCTGGAAAATGAGCTAGAGAAGGAAATGGCAAATTACTCCACTATCTCTGCCAAGAAAACCCCAAATGGTGTCAGAGAGAGTTAGACACAACTAAAAACATTTGAACAACGAAAATCTCATCAGTACCAAAACCTCAACATATCAAACTGAATTAACCATTTTTACCTCCCCAGAGCTCTCAATATCTACTCCCTTTCCTTACCTTCTCTATTTCAATCCATTCCCCATATAGCTGAGGCCTCTTTCTTAACAGTTTATACCTCACTGGTTTTCCTGCTGGTGGTCCATTCCTTCATAATTCTGCCTTCACTGGCTTTAATCACTTTATTCTTCTGCCCCAAAACTTTCATTTACTTCCCCTCGACTAATGAACTCCTTAGTTTGGCAATTAAGGCTCTCCACAATCTGGCCCAGTGGACAGGACTCTGGATTTAATATCACCTATTCAATCCTACACAAGTTACATAATTGCTCTCAACCTCAGTTTCCAGTATAATGGAGATAACAGTTGTTTGTACCTGCCTTTCAGGGCTGTCATGAGAATCTAATGAGCTATAAGTCAAGGGCTATGAAAACCTTCAATGTTTTCTCTTGTCCAATCTACTTTTCCATCTTTCTCACACCATATTCTGCATTTAAACCAAAACAGGATGAGTTAAATGTTCTTCATTTTACCATGTGTATGTTTTCTGTGCTTAAATGCTTTTTTTTTTCTTTCAGTTTCTGCCTTCAATACTCCCTCCCATTCAGTTACCAGCCCCCTTCGAGAAGCTTTCCAGACACCATTCATTCTCTCTCTAGCTGAATATACCTTTCTGTCCTCCTGGTACTTTTCCTAGACCACTCCTCTGTGGTATACTGCCTTATGCTCTGCAGAGCTGTTGTTTGTGTATATCTGAGGTGTCAAACATATGGCCTGCTGCCCACAATAGTACCAAACCAGACTAAAACATAACTGGTAAATATTTAACAAAATAAATAAAAATACAACAGAACATAGATAATGTTAACATGTGGTTTCCCAAATCAATATGCTGCCCACATATGTATGGTTCAGTGGCTCCCATTTCTGAGTCTGACATCACTGGTATACACATCAGCCCCATCATCAGAGTGTAATCCCCTTGAGAGCAGGCATTGCATGGCATCTGTCTTCCTGCTACCAGTGCCTAGCCTAGTAACTACTCATTTTTTGAAGACCAACAAAAGTACTATTCCTTTCAATTATTCAGGTGAAAATGCTAACTCTATCATAGTAGCAATCATATAATGCTCAAAATTTATCTAGGTTGATATTGAGGGCATTTCTGTAACTGAAGCCTGTCTAGCCTAGCAGCTAGCACCTGCCAGGTACTTCCCATCTCCTCTGGGTATAGCCTTTGAAAATCCAAGGCCATCACTATGGCCAAAGGGCTATAAAAATGTTCATACCCTTTGACCCAGCAATACCACTTCTAGGGTTGTATCCCAAAGAGATCACACAAGTGGGAAAAAGACTCATATGTACAGAAATGTTTATAGCACCTCTTTTTGTGGTAGCAAAGAATTGGAAATCAAGGGGATGCCCATCAATTGGGAAATGGCTGAACAAGTCATGGTATATGAAGGTAATGGAATACTATTGTGCTATAAGAAATTGGGATGACACGGACTTCATAACAACCTGGAAAAACCTACACGATATAATGCTGAGTACGTGGAGCAGAACCAGGAGAACATTATACACAATCACAGACATATGGATTCTGTGATGACTAACCTTGATAGACTTTGCTCTTCTCAGCAACACAAGGTGCAAAGACAACTCCAAAGGACTCACGATGGAGAGTGCTATCTACATCCAGAGAAAGAACTGTGGAGTCTGAATTCATTATTGAAGCATACTTTATGCTCGCTTTTTTTCCCCTTTTTTTCTCTTTTGTTTTTGTTTTGGGGTTTTTTGGGGTTCTGTTTCTTCTTTCTAATGATTCATTCCATTGGTCATAATTCTTCTTCACAACTTGACTAGTATGTTATACACAGAAGATATATAAGATTCCATGACATCTTGGGGAGGGAGGGGGGTAGGGGGGGAAGAAAACCTGGAACTCAAAATTATGTGGAACCGAGTGTTGTAAATGAAAAATAAAAAATATCAATAAACTAAAAAAAAAGAAAATCTAATGCCATCTCTATTCCAGAATGAAGAATCACAGCAACGCTTTAGAGAAAAAATAGTAATAATAGTTTACACTCCCGTAGTAATGGATAGTCTCAATTCTACTCTCTTATATCCATCTTTAGTTATGTACCTTTGCTTCTTCTGCATTTTGCATGGGTACTGTCAAAAATCTCACTTTATTGGACAGCTCCCTATGCAGGCTCAAGGATCTCTTTACAAGACTCCCTTTTCTTTCTGACTTGCTTTTGCTTCATAACTCCATTACTGTCTGTCACCTTTGGTTCTTATTTCTCTCCCTTGGGTCCTATATTAAATGAGTTACTAAACCTTATTTATTCTTCCTTTAGAATAGCTCCTACATCTACCCTTGCCTTCCTCTCCTACTGTCACTATCATAGTTCAGACTCTAATCATGTCACTTCCAGAGAACAGCAGTCCTAATCAGTCTCTCTTCCACCATTTTCTTACTAACTTCTAACAGTTTGGATTAGAAATCTTCAACGACCTCAATACTGCTTTCAGTTTAATGTCCTCAACTCCAGAATACCTTTCCAAAATCAACTGTGACTACTATCCAACAAAAATCCTCCTCTAATTCTCTCATGTTAGGACCTACACCTCCTGGAAAACCATTCCCTTTACTGTTTTCATAATCCAAATCCTAGATCCTTTAAGGTCTAGACATTATGATCTTAGAATCTCACTGCCATAGCCTAGGAAGGGTGGTGGGTTTACAGTCAAAGATCTATGCTAAAATCTAATCTCTGATACCTATTGGTTGTGTTACCTTGGGTAAGTCATTTCACTTCCTCTGTGCCTCAATTCTCTCATTTGTAAATAGAAAGGGCTGGATTAGATGACATCCAAGGTCCCAGAAGGAACCTTTCAATCTGTGATCCAGTGATCTTTTGAAATACTAAATCCTCCACTAAGTCATTCCTGACAACTAAAGCCCACAGCAATTTCTTGTTTCAGTCAGTCAACAATAAGCATTTATTAAGCCAGGAATTGTGCTGAGTACCGAGGATACAAAGAAAGAAAAAAAGCAAAACAAAAAAGTCCCTGCTCTCAAAGAGGCCATGGTCTAATGGAAGAGATAACATGCAAACAACTACGTGCAAACAAGATGAATCATTGTTACTTCACTTCCATCTATAGAAGTGTTTCTTTGAACAGACCATGAACTTCTCTGATATTTCAAAATAGGCATCATAATTCTCAGTACTGTACTGTGCACACTTAATAGGCCATTCAACAGGGGGCGGAGCCAAGATGGCGACTGGAAAGCAGTAACTGGCATGAGCTCCCCACCAAGTCCCTCCAAAAACCTATGAAAAAATGGCTCTGAACCAATTCTAGAACTACAGAACCCACAAAGGGGCAGAGGGAAGCAGGACTCCAGCCCAGGTCAGCCTGGATGGTCTCGGGGTAAGGTCTGTCCCGAACAGAAC
>CM053623.1:298687860-298741060 GCA_028646595.1 Phalanger gymnotis | reverse complement strand
GAAGGAAAGGAAAGGAAAGGAAAGGAAAGGAAAGGAAAGGAAAGGAAAGGAAAGGAAAGGAAAGGAAAGGAAAGGAAAGGAAAGGAAAGGAAAGGAAAGGAAAGGAAAGGAAAGGAAAGGAAAGGAAAGGAAAGGAAATGCTTTATGACTGCACATATATAATCTATATCACATTGCTTGCCTTTTCAGTGGGGGGATGGAATGAAGAGGGAGGAGGGGAGAGAATATGTAACTCAAAGTTTTAAAAACGAATGTTACAAATTGTTTTTACATGTTTTACATGGGGAAAAATAAAAATAAAAGGAAAGGAAAATAATATATATATAAAATATAAAAAATAAATAAAAAGTATGCTTTAGTCTATATTCAGACATTGGTCCTTTCTCTTGGAGGCAAATAGTATGTCTAGTTTATTTTAACCAACAATTTATTCTTTTAAAGTAATGGCTTAGATATTGATGACAGAATTACAGAGTTGGAAAAGGTCAACCCACGCCCGAACTAGAAGTCCTTCTACGAAACACCCAACAAGAACAGTGGTCTCCAGCCATGGCCTGACTCCAAGGTTATGTGATCAGTCAATCTGAAAGTAAGATTTCTAACATCCCATCCTCTTGCAACTAGCCAAATCTTGGGGCATTTTCCAACACAACCACCTACCTTTAATCCCCTAACACCCCCCAATTCTTTGCCCTCCCTCAACTGTGCAAGTTCACAATATTTCCCCTCTCTGAACCTGGTGTAGACACCTCAATTCAATTAGAATTGAGCTATTACCCATATACGCACAGTAACAGTCATGCAGATGCCTTTGGGAAAATTCCATTACCTCCTCCCCCCATTCACTCACTGTTCCCCAGAATGAAGCACTCCCTAGAAGATCTAGCTCTGTGCACTGGAGACAATGGCAATCCTAACCTCTCTTTTTGTTTTGAGTGGAAAAAGACAGTCTCAAAGAATGAGAAGGCATGGATGGATTGTGACTGCACCAACTAACTCATTCCATTTTCCCTTCCCTCAAGCCCACCCTTTTTCTGAACTTTCCCATTTTTGTTGAGGGTTCCAACATCATTCCAAGCACTCAGGTTTGTAACCTCCGAGTCATCTTGGATACCTCGCTCTCTCTCTCAACCTACATCTGTCCCAGGTCTCAACCTACAAGTATCACCTTTGGCCTGGGGTCTATTGTAATAGTCTCCTAATTGGTTTGTTTTTGCCTCTGGTCTTTTCCTACTCCAATATATTCTTTATACAGCTACCAAAGAGATTTCCTTCAAATTCAAGTTTGATTATGTCACTTCCCTACTCAAAATAAATTTCAGTGGCTCTCTATTGCCTCTAGGATCAAATATTAGTTTACTGGTGTCTCGTCCTCTAAATGTTTTTGTGTGTGCACAAATCACATAATGTGCTTCATTATTAGTATACTAGTACACACGCATAACTTATAAGTAAACATAAACATATGAGGGTGAGTACTCAAATAATTTTTTCTTACTTATAAAGGTGTGCAACCAAAAGAACTTGGTGTAGACCTTATCTGAAAACCTCCCTGCAACATCTTATCCCACTTCTGCTCAGCTGGATCTGTTAACCAAGTTTTTTCCTCACATCAAGTCTAAATTAACCTCCTTGCAACTTCTATCTCTTACTAGGAGGGTCTGTTCTCTGAGGTCAAGGAGAACAAATATAGACCCTTTTCCACATGACAGCCCTTCGAATACTTCAAGGCAGTTACCATGCCCCCTTCAAAAATCTTCTCTTCTCTCAGCAAACATTTTGAGTTCCTTCAACTGATGCTTATTTGGCAACAGGCAGTGCTGTGATAGGGTTGCTATAAGGACCAAATGTTATAAGGATCAAATATCTAAAGTGCTTTCCAAAACTTTAAAATGGTAAATAAATGTTCTCCTCTCTCTCTCTCTCCCTCTCTCCCTCTCTCCCTCTCTCCATCTCTCTCTCTCTCTCTCTCTCTCTCTCTTCCTTCCCACCTTTATACCTGCCTTCCTTCCTTCCTTTTCTCTCTTTACACTGTAGTACACTGCCATACCTATCATGTGCAGATTTAAACCATACAGGGTACCAGGTTCTAGTCTGGAGACTGCTGTATTATTAGGAACTTTCAAGGATCAAGAAAATCCTGACATAGGCAGCTTGCCTACGGTAATACAAAAAAGTAAGCAGCAGATTTCTCATAAACAAAGAATCACATACCCCATTCCTAAAAATCTGAAACAGGAAGGATTTTTCAAAAGACTTAAATAATGTGTTTAGTGGGCTATTTGCACAGGTTGTAGGCTTATGGTATATGGAAAGTCAAAAAACCTCACACTTATGCAGCCTTTTAAGGTTTACAAACTTCTTTCCCCATAATCACTTGGGACTGGCAATTCAATGGACTCAATGATCACTTCTGTGAATATGGCACCCAAATCTGCATACCCAACCCTAGTCTAACCCAACCCAGTATAAATGTCATTATCTTTATTTTAAAGCTGAGGAAACAAAGGCTCAAAGGTATATTACCAGCTACATTTAGACTGGAGGAGAAAAGATTTAGGAAGCACAAGATATTTCTGTTCAATTATCTGAATGGCTATTGTCCAGAAGAGGGATTAATTCTTTGATTGGCCTCATAGGGAAGAATTCAGAGGAGGGGGTGTAAATTAGAGAGGCAAATTTTCTCTTCATATACAGTAAGGAAAAATTTCCTCACAAGTAAAGTTCTCAAAAAGTACAATGGCGCTTCCAGAGGCATTGAGTGGTCAATCCCTAGGGGTGAGGAGAGGGAAGGAGCCTCAAGTGGAGAAGGGATTAGCACCAGTCTGGGTTATTTCTCTGTATCAGGAAAATGGAAATCATGCCTTAGGAGATCCCTCTTTTCTTCCTATTCTAAATCTCAATCTATTTCATCAATTAGGGTTAAGTGACTTGCCCAGCGTAACACAGCTGGTAAATATCTGAGGCCAGATTTAAAGTTGAGTCCTCCTGACTCCAGGGCCACTGCTCTATCCACTAAGCCACCTAGCTGCCCCGCCCCCCACCATTCTAAATCTTAAAATTGTTTGAAATCATCGTTCCACTCTCTCCAGTCTGATGAAGAAATAGCTTTTCTCCTTACGAAGTCCAGCTTCTCCATTTCTTCTACTATTCTCTAGAAGCATATCTCCACAATCATCCATCTCTCTTACAAAAATCTTTATTCTCTCCCTATCTAGTGGTTCATTCCTTGCTACTTATATAACACATCCAGTTCTTTCCCATTCTTTAAAAAAAACCCCAATGTGCTCCTAATGTGCATTCATTTATCAATAAACATTTATGTTTATCATATGCCAAACACTGTATTCTCCTAACTTTATCTCAGCCAAATTCCTGAACAAGTTTTCCATAATTATTGCCTCTTCTGATTCACTTGTCAATATTTAGCAATCTAGCTTGTCAGATAATTCAATTAAAAATGTTCTCTCCAAAGTTACCAGTTATATCTGGCTTGCCAAGACTGATGCCCTTTTCTCAATACTCATCTTTCTTGACTTCAGCACATTTTACAGTTGACCTCCTCCTGGCTACCTCCTTCTCTCTGGTTTTCATGGCACCACGCTCTCTTGGTTTTCCTCTACCTGTCGAAATGTTCCTTCTCAGGCTCCTCTGCTGGATCATTATCCATGGCATGCCCTCTGTGGCTCTGTCTTAGGCCTTGTTCTACTGTTATGCTCTCTCACTTACCTCATCACCTCACCAGGTCCCATGAATTCAGTGATCACTTCTGTAAATATAGCACCCAGATCTATATACCCAACCTTGGCCTCTCCTCTAAAGTATCCTCCCACATCACAAACTGCCCCTTTGACATTTTGAATTAGATAAGGACCTCGAACTTAATATGTCCAAAATAGAATTCATTATTTTTCTCCCCAAACCCAGTCTTATTCTAAATTTCCCTAATTTCTATCAAGGGTACAATCATCCATCCAGTCACCCAAGCTTGCAATCTTGAAGTCATTCTCAATTCCACACTCTTCTTTACCCCACCAATCTAATCAGCTGACAAGTCTTGTAGATTTTACATTCACAATTTCTCACATTTTTCCCTTCTTATCTTGGCCTCTTTGAATCCCTAGATTTCTTCAAAACTCAGCTAAAGCACCACTTTCTAAATTAAGCTTTCCTGATCCATCCAGCTGCTATTGCCTCTCCCTCAAATTAGCTTGCATTTATTTGATATATATTTCCTCAGATTGCACGTGTTGTCTTCTCTGACATAATATAAATTCTCCTGGGGGCAAAGACCCTTTTACTTTGATCTATGTATATCTAGAACCAGGTCTGGCAAACAGTAAGCACTTACAATGTGTCTGTTGATTGTTGTAAAGGGAGGTCAATGAATGAAATTAACAAGTGTTTATGAAGCGCTACTATGTCCTAGCATGCAAGTAAAAAGAATTAAACAATCTCAAATGTTAAGGCACTTATGATTTAAAGGGAAAGACAACAAAGGACATATCTAAATACATCACATGTATAAAATGAATAATACAAATATATATACATATATACATACATATATAAATTAATTAAGTACAAGATAGTTTGAGAGGGAAGTTATTAACTGTTGTTATAGGGATCAGAAAAGTTGCCACAGCTGCATCTAAAATGAAGGAAGGACCTTTGAGGTCCTTTCCCAATCCTTTGATTTCCCACCCAGGCAGCCTTTCTTTCAGACTTCTTTGACTTCTCCATCATGCCCCCAAGAACCCCATCATTGAGAAATATTACCTTCCTACAAGATCACACAGACTTGGTACTCACAGCTCATCACTACCCTCTGCCCCTCTGACTCGTGGGTGAAGTCATGTACTCCAAAACTGCCATTTAAGGCCAAGGCCAAGAATAAACATCTCCTCATTTCCCACCAGGAAACTTTCTTTTCTGTGTTTTGTCTCTCCCCCAGTTAGATTGTAAGCTCCTTGATTATTTGTTTTCCTCACCCTTAACAGAGTACCTGGCACACAGAACGCAACTGATTATTAATTATATTATTGCGCAGATAACTGAAGTTAAGTGGAACAGATGACTGAGTGCTGCAACCAGTCAGAAAGATTTAAGTTCAAATCCAGCATCAGATATTTCCTAGTTGTGTGTAAGTCACTTAACCTATGCCTCAACTATAAAATGGGGATATTAATAGCACCTACTTCCCAGGGACAGAAGGAGATAATATTTGTAAGACACTTTGCAAACCTTAAATTGCTATACGAAGCTTGGTTATTAACAATTATTACATATTAATTTTGGCGATCAACAATTATTAATTATTAACAATAATCATAGCCCACAATTATACGTCACCTCAAGATTTACAACATTAGTCATAGTAACACAGCCAGGAAACAAAGAAATTGAACAAGGTCTTCCAATTGTGAATCCACCATCACTAAGCAGACAGGTCAAGGGGCACTCAACAAGCAGGTTTTACCCCCCTCTTTGAATACTTAACGTACAGCTTAGAAACTTATTTTGTAGGGAAATAAGAGGTGTGCAGAGACCTGGGGGTATAATGGTAGTATCATTTCAAGGATGGTTAAATTCATACCCTTTGGCTCATATCACATGAATTTCCCAGAATATTAGGACGTTAGCCAAGTTGAATGTAAGGACACAACTCCTATATTTAGAGAGAGAATCTTAATGCCCACAAAGCCCTTTCAGTTGTTCCACACAGCCATTCACTGGTTGGGAGAAAAGACCATTGTCTGTAGTTCTGACTCCTGTGTGATCGGAGGAGTCAACAGACAACTTACTCCTCCCTCTTTCTAGAAGTTCCACATCTGATTTATTAAAAAGGCTCAAATCAAAGCAAATCTTAATAGTGTAATTTAAAGTTAAGTAACTCTTTAGTGGACTGCTGTGGTACATACCAGAATATTGGAAAAGAATGAAGGCAAAAGGAAAAGGGACAGCAGAGAATAAGATGGACAGATGGTGTCATGGAAGCAACGAACATGAACTTCGACAGATTTCGGGAGAGTGAAGGATGGAAGGGCTTAATGGGGTATGGTCTATGCCACAGATTCCATAGACTCTATGGGGTCACAAAGAGTGAGACATGACTGAATGAATGAACAACAAATGTGATTTCTTGGGTAAACATATTAATTTTCTTTAAAGATGTATCACCTTCATTTTCTAGACAAAATGATATAATTAACAAGGATGGTGGCACTAGGGAGTAGGAAGCAATTGATTTGTTTTAGGCTTTCATTCTCAGCTGCTGAGTTTCAGTTTCAGTTGATTTCTTTCGAGGACAGGGATGGAATTTCCAGGTCAGGAGCAAATGGGATTCGAATAACAAGGCTGTTTATAAACTACTCCAGCATATTAATGAACTGTTGGTGGAGTTGTGAACTGATTCAACCATCCTGGAGAGTAATATGGACCTATGCCCAAAGGACTATAAAACTGTGCATACCCTTTGATTCAGCAATTCCAGTGTTAGGTCTATATCCCATTGCAATTTAAAAGAGGGGGAGGGAAGGACTTACTTGTACAAAAATATTTATAACAGCTCTTTTTGTGATGGTTAAGAATTGGAAATCGAGGGGAGGTCCATCAAATGGGGAACAGCTGAATAAGTTGTAGTATATGTTTGTGATAGAATAGCATTGTGCTATAAGAAATGACAAGCAGAATGATTACCGAGAAACCTGGAAAGACTTACATGAATGATGCAAAGTGAAATGAGCAGAACCGGGAGAACATACACAGTAACAGTTGTATTGTATGATTTAGAATTGTGAATAACTTAGCTATTCTCAACAACACGATATAAGACAATCCCAAATTTCATGATGAAAATGCTATTTGCCTCCAGAAAAAGAACTGATGTTGTTTGAATACAGACTGAAGCATATGTTTTACTTTCTTTCTTGTTCTCGTCTTCTTGTACAAAATGACTAATATGGAAATGTTTTACATGATTGCACATGTACAACCTATATCAGATTGCTTACCATCTCAGGGAGGGGAGAGGAGATGGGAAAGGGGAGGGATAGAATATAGAACTCAAAACTTTTTTTAAAATGTTAAAATTTGTTTTAATATGTAATTGAGGGGGAAAATCATTAATTGATTAGATAATTAAAAATAAAAAAGAATTACTCCAGCCAGCAAACTCTTTGAATAATAAATATCATGTTTTATTCTACTGAGTACTTTAAGACAGTGTGTTATGTAAATAAACATTAACACTGACCTTTCATAATTCATGAATAGGAGAATAAGGTTAAAGGAAGGGGTTGTTTGTTTCTCTAGGAAGCCAAAGAGGTTAGGGCCAAGAGAAGAAAAAAGTAAGGAGCGATCAATTAACTAATAAACCTTATGGAGCACCCATTATGTATCAGGCACTAGGTTAAGAGCTGGGGTGACAAAAAGAGGCAGAAGACAGTTCTTGCCTTCAAGGGGCTCACAATTTAACAGGTGAGACAACATGCAAGTAAACTATAGACAGGATAAATAGGCAACAATTGAGAGAGAAGGCACTAGAATTAAGAGGGGCTAGGAAACACTTTCTGTAGAAGACAGGATTTTAATCAGGGCTTAAAAGAATCCAGGGAACCCAGTCGGAAAAGAGGGAAAACATTCCAGGCGTAAGGGAGAGGCAGGCAGAGAATACCAGGGGCTAAGATATAGAGTGTCCTGTTCGTGGGGTAGGGCAGCCTGAAGAATCTGATAAAAAGAACTCTGTTGTCTCTCATGGGAATACAAAAACTGCTAGTTTAGGTGCATGTAATTCATATACTGTACACTTAGACTTGGAAATGACCCTGGCTGGTCCAGGTCCCCTCTTTTTCAGATGAGGAAACTGAAGCCTGGGGAGGTTGAAGTAACTTACCCAAGATCCAGTGTTCTTTCCATTTTACCTCATGGGGACAATGTCAACCACTGAAAGGAACTTTAGCTAAGTGACTTTTAACTTTTGGTGAATTAATTTTAATTTTATAATCCTTGAATTTCATTCAATGTGATTGTAGCATTCTCTTCCCTACTACTATTGGAGATACTAGGTTCCAAATTAGCTTCAAGTCTCACCTAGCTACAAAGCTCCACTTTTAATGGTACGAAATGCCCATACAATCCAGAAAATTTTGAAACTAAGCTAATTTCTGTGGTTCATAAATGATTCTTCTTGAGAGCACTAAATTTCATTCAATAATAAGCTATCACTTCTAGTACATTTAAAATTACAATAATTCTTTTAGAAGGAAAGAAACCTATACTCTTAAAATCCTATGCCCTATCCCTGGCATAAGAAATAGTCTATGGTTCATTTCATTGGTTATAATTCTTCTTTACAACTTGATTATTGGGAAAATAAGTTTGATGTGAAGGTATACGTAGAACCTGTATCAGATCACATGCCGTCTTGGGTGGGGAGGGATGAGGAGGGGGAGAGAGAAAATTTGAAACTCAAAAGCTTGTGGAAGTTAGTGTTGCAAACTAGAAAAAAATTTAACAAAAATAAATGCAAAAAAAAAAATTGTCTATGTATAGTAACTAAAAAAGTGATGCCTTCCAAAAGTGTCTGTCAGTAAGTAGCATTTAAGTCCTTACTTTTCACCAATGTTAAATAACAGATATAAAAACACAGCCCCCTGCCTTCAAGGAGAGTATTATCTAATGGGGAAGGTAACATGTAAATAATGAGGAACATAAAAGATATATACAGAATTGATGACAGTTATCCGAGAAGGGAAGGCACTAGAAAAGGCTTTTTGCAGAAGGTGGGATTTGACCTGAATCTTGAAGAAAAACAGGAAGCTTTGAAGTCAGATGAGGGGGCCAAGCTTCCAAGGCCTGGGGTGAGCCAGTAAAAGCCATTTTGGAAGAACTTTGAGTAGGTCAGTACAACTAAGTTGGCATCCCCACCACAAAAGTTAACTTGTACCCAAAACAAGTTCAGTCATTCCTATTTAGTATAGAACAAGGGCCAATATTTGTAAATCAATGCTAATTGCTCAATTAAAAAAATATTTTTTTGTATATCCTGGGTATATTATCATGATTCGGTTAGTTCCCTCAGAGAGGACTATACTTTTTATGTTGTGACATAGGTTGTAGCAATTTTTTCTTAAAGCTTGAACTTTTTCAAGCATATTTTCTCCTTTATGAAGTTAAGTTCTTTTAAAATATAAATGATACAGAATGACTAAATTTAAATTATTAATTTAATTAATTGCATAATTAATTGCACTTGCCAGAGATTTTTTTACTTCAATAAATTCATAAACTTATAGTGTGAAGTCTGCAATAATCTGTTACTTATCTGCAGATAAAAGATTCAAGAAGTTATAATAAGGGTTATGAGATCTTTCCAAAAACAGTGAAATGTCAAGGCAAAGAAACATACTTTTTGTGGGGGAGTAAAGCTTTTTTTAATCATTATTCCTAATTACCTAAACTTTAAAAAGAATAGGCAAAAAAATGAAAAAGAAAATAGTAGTCAAGTGTCAAATGTAATCTTCATCACATTAAATCTATTTAGCGGTTAAAGCCCTACAACTCTGGCCCTGACCAATTTTTCCAGCATTGTGGGATATCATTGCCCCTCCTGCATCTGTGATTCAGCCAAACTGGCCTTCTCTCTCTTCCTCCTTCATTTCTAGTCTTTGTACCTTCTTATTGGCCCTCTCTCATACCTGGTAAAGTCTCTCCTTCCCTTCCCTTCATAGAATACCTCTCTTTTTTAAGATGCAACTTAGGCACCATTTTCCTTCTACATCAATCCTTTCCTGATCCTCCCCCTCCCCCCAAAAATGCTAGCATCTACTTTGTATGTCTAAGTATACACATATGTGTATTTATTGATTGATTTAATATTCATGCTATACGTAGTTTTAAATTACATGTTTTCTCTCCCATTAGAATATAAGCTCATTTCGAGTAAGGATTGTTTCATTCTTTGTACTTTTATTTCCAGTGCCTAGCAAAGTGCCTGGCATAAAGTGGGAACTTAGCAAATACTTATTCATTGGCTGACTGATCTTTGCAGTTACTAGATGTAGGTACCTCCTTCCCTCATTTCTCATGCCCAGTAGATCTCCTCTTAACTAGGAATGGAGCATTTTTCCCTCTTCATATCCACAGTACCTAGCAAAAAAGACTGCTCACAGTTACAGAAAAATCCAAAGCAATAACAAGTCTTACTGAATTGGACTGTGTAGAATTTTAATAACTTAATAACTGTTTGTATTAGGAAGCTGTTAATCACAGAATATTCAAGAACTAGGAGAATTGGTTATGGACAAATCAGTTTCAAAAAATGTACCAAGCTAAATTATGTACTTTCAAAATTTTGCATTTACTTAAATTTTTTCTGATTTACCATACCATACTACTCCATCTAAGCAGCCTACATCAGGAGAATGACACAGATGTAGTATCCTTGGATTTCAACAAAACGTTTTACAAAGTCTCTCGAATTATCCTCATGGATAAGATGGAGAGATATGGAATAGATGAGAGTAGGTAGATGTCTTCAGTTAGGTGGCTGATTGACTTAACCTAAAAAGAAGTCATCATTATGGGATCAGTTGTCAAACTGACACCGACCCATTATCAATGGGTTCTTGTCAACCTGGAGGTAGGGTCTCTACTGGATGGCCCGGGGATTTAACCTACATCCTGAACTGTTCGCCTTTTTACCAGTGACCTAGACACAGGTGACTTGCTTCTGAAACTGGATGACTCGAAGTTGAGAAGGATAGTTAACACAGTAAGTAAATGAGCCACGATCTATGAGTGAGTAGCTCAAGAGGCTCAATTTGACAACAATTAACATTAAGCTTTGCACTTTTGTTAAAAAAAAACAGCGACGTATGGGACACGGTGCCAAGCAGAAGATGGAAAAGAGATCTGGGAATTTTATTTTAATGGACCACATGTTCAATATGAGCCAGCAAAATGACAGAAAAAAAACTTAAAAAGCAGCATAATTCATAATAAATCTGCATCAACCAACAATTTATTAAGTTCTTACAACATGCCAAACACTGGGAATGTACAAAGATACAAGGAAACCATTACATGCCTTCAAGGAACCAACATTCTAAGAAGGAGGCAAGATGTACACATAAATTTCAAGCTTTAAAGGTATAAAACTACACCGAGACTTTTGTGACAACCTGTATGTAGAATGTGTACAAAACGCATACAATGCAGTCTTCAGAGGGGGTGTACCAGCAGCTGGGGGAACCTGGAAAGGCCTCATGAAGAAGGGAGCATGAGGAGAGTCTTGAAGGGATTTCAAAAACATTTCAAAATAGTCCAGCTGTACTCAGACCTGGTCAGACATTTAGAATACTGTGTTCGAGTGCGGGCACCACGTTTTCAGAAATACACTGATCAGCTGAAATGCAACCAGAGGACATAAAATGGTGAGGAGGGTTAGGAATGGAATAAGTATTTATTGAGCACCTACTATATGCCAGGCACTGTGCTGTATAAGTACTCTACAGATGTTATCTCACTTGTGATAACATAATTTTGTGATAATAATTATCTTGTTTGTGAGAAACAACCCTGGGAGGTAGGTGCTGTTATTCTCCCCATTTTAACATTCAGAAAACTGAGGCAAATAGAGGTTAAGTGACTTGTCCAGGATCACATTTGGTATCACATTTGAACTCAGGTCTTTCTGATTCCAGGCCCAGCAATCTATCTGCATTTATTGCCTACCTGCTTTATACAAGGCACTCTAGTAGGTACTGGGAACAAAGACAAAAACAAAAGAATCCATGTCCTCAAGAAGAGTATAATCTACGGAAGAAAACTACATACAAAGATAAGTACATGCAAAATACATACAAGGGAATTTCTAGGATTGCAAGTATAAACAATGGCAAAGAGTTGCAAAAGCGTCCTGTGTGAAGAGTTCATACCCGTGTTGGGTGCTCTGAGAGAAAGATAGGGATTCTCTGAGGCAGAAGAAAGGTAGGAGAATATTCCAGGTAAAGCAGACAGAAAGCCTATGCAAAGTCTATGTAAAAGCTGTGTAAAGGAGAGAAAATGTTGAAAATTCATGGGGAACAACATCCAGTCTAGAACAGAGAAGACTGGGGAGTACTTGCAGGACCATCACTTGGAAAAGCCTGGGTCTGTTTAGTCCTAAAGGTCAAAGTTGGGCCATCTCCAGTCATCCTGATTGATATCTGGCCACTGGACCCAAATGGCTCCAGAGGTGACTTTGTACAGCCCTCTCTCACTTAAATCCAATCTACTTTCAGAATGTCATGGCATCACCTTCCTGATGTCATGGTCCTCTCAGAGAATGAAGGACAAACAACAGCAAGGGTCAAAGTTAGAAGCAGGGGATAAAAAGTACAAAGACAAATTCAAGTTACATTTAAGGAAAAGTGTGGTTAAACCATTTAGAACTGTCCCAAATAGCAATAAGCTGCTTTGGGAAGGACAGGTTGATCCTTTGTTGCTGATGTTCGAGCAGAGAAGCTAGAGGACCACTTTTCAGGAATGCTGCACAAAGGACGCTTATTCAGGCATGGGTTGGACTCAGTGACTTCTGATTTCCTTTCTCACTTTAAGGTTCTATGATGCTCTGATTGCTTCTCCAGATCAACGGTCACCATTCTACCGAAGCTTGCTGACCAACTCAAGCATCAAAGATTCTCTGGTATGTTACAGAGAAGAACAAGATTTCTCTGGAAGTCTAGAAGGCAGTTTTTTTTTCTAATTTAAGAATACTATAACTGACCAATAATTTGTAAATGGTGCCAAATCAAGAATAATGAAGAATATAGTAGGAGAGATTAAAATATCTCTAGAGTAATGTAGCTGCCAACCTATAGTACTGTTAAGATAAGTAGATGGAAGATAGGTAGGTAGATAGATGAGAGGCAGATGCTAGATAAATGATAGATACAGATACAGACAGATTATAGATAGGTAGCCAGATGGAGAGATAGAGAAAAATAAAGAAACAGATGGGGGGGAGAGAGACAGAGACAGAGACAGAGAGACAGAGAGGAAAGATAGACAAAGAATTTATTAAGTCCTTATTATGTTCCAAGCACTGTGCTAAAACACTGGGTATACATGTATAAGCAAGCAAGATAATCCCTGCCCTCACAGAGTTTATATTCTAGTGCAGAAAGATAATACATAAAGGGGAGCTGGTGGCAGAAGAGTTAATGCTAGCCAGCTAGATTGGGATCTGTCTTAGATTAGAAGGTTGGACTAAATCAGGAGTGGAGGCCACATGTGGCCCTCTAGGTCCTCAAATCCAGCCCTTTGACTAAATCCAAGCTTTGATGCACCTGAGGACCTAGAGGGCCACATGTGGCCTCAAGGCCCCAGGTTCCCCACCCCTGGACTAAATGATCTCTGAAATTGTCTACTTTTTGTAATTAACTACATTTATCTCTTAACACAAAACATCGACCTGCAAAAATAGGACCAATTTACTATCTCTCTTGACCCCTTCTGCATATGCATCCATTACTGTTAGGACTCCCCTTGGATTTAGCCTAAAAGGGGATAAATCAGGCTTGCTGGGCATTAGGACAAATCTCCAAATAGTCTCAATCTCCAGATATTTCCCTCCTGTAATGAACTATCTCCGTTCAAAGTTTCAAAATGAAAGTTTCCACAGTTATTTCTGGCAAACAGTAAGATAAATTTATTTTTACTGTTATTTTATTTGCCAAATGATCTTCCACACCTGTGAATCTAAATTTTTAAAATTTAAAAATCCCATGTTTGCTTCTGCTCCTGCTAATTAGATTTCATTTGATCAGTATGAAGCAGTATCTCCCAAAAGCCAGTATTCTACCTTTTGGAGGAGGGAAATGAATACTTTTAAAAAAAAATTAAGTAACTATGTATTGGAAATATAGTATAGGCATTTCTACAGTCTGAAAATTCTTGTGAATGCACAGATTCCTTAAGAAGAATGTAAAAAGAATCTCTTAAAAAATAATCTGGAAACACTTTGCAAATGCGTACTGCAGTTTTCCCAGCGAGCCGATGAAATAGGAGTTAAATTCAGGTTACAGGCCAAGTCAATATACTGAGTTATTCTTTTTCCATGGCACTTAACACATGTATTAGCAATGCCTATGACACTCTGAATACCAATATGAAAATAAAGCTCGTTACATACTTTAGAAATAAGAACGTCTCTTAAAGGGGAATGAAACCTTTCAGCAATTCAGGAAAATGATGTTAGCTAGCATTTATGTGGTGCTTTAAGATTTGCAAACTATCTTGTATTGTAACTCATCTGATCTTTACAATCCTGTGAGGGAAGTGCTATCACAAACCTCATTTGACAGAAGAGAATACTGAGGCAGGGAGTCAGTAGCTTGGGTCACTGAATCAAGCTAAGTGACTTGCCCAGGTGCCCACTGCTACTGAGTATCTCAGGCAACACTGGAGCAAAGATCTGGCTGGACTCAAGTCCTCTCTATCCACTATACCACCTAGCTACTGTGGAATACCTGGAAAATCTTAACTCAGGACTTCAGTGTGAATATATTTGGATCAAATCCCAGGCCTTCCAGTGGCTATCTCTGCAAATGAAAGGGGTTGGACTATACGACTTTTAAGGTCCTTTTTAAAGCTAAATCTATGATCCTTTAAAGGGGCTGGAAAACATAACAATAATCTCTCTATTACCAGCTTCTGATATATGTCCAATTTGTACCCAGGGACCAGAGTAAGAGAATGATTACATCTCTGATCGCTGAATTTAAAAGCCTGACCCACTTTAGACTAACCAATTTTGGCCAACTATAACTCAGACATTAGGACAGATATTTCTAAAGAGCTTAAAAGCATAAAGGCAGTTAGGTGGTACAGTGGATGGAGCCTGGGCCTGGCGTTAAAAAGACCTGAGTTCAAATCAGACCTCAGACACCTACTGGCTGGTGTGACCCTGGGCAAGTCACTTAACTCAGTTTCCTCATCTGGAAAATGAGCTGGAGAAGAAATGGCAAACCACTCCACTATCTTTGCCAAGAACAGCCCCAAAAATGAAATCACAAAGAGTGGGACATGACTGACCAACCTGTATAAAGCAAGTTGGCTCAAAGATCCCAACAGTATTAGCCCAGAGAGGGGGACTTAGCTATTTTGTAAATGTGCTCCAATATTTATAACCTAGATTTGAAAAATAAGGGCTGCTTTGGCTTGTGGTAAATATTTGGGCAGAGTAACTCACATGGAAAATAGGGATTTCAAAAACAAAATACGCATTTAAAAAACAAAAGATGAAAACTTTGGAAGTGACCACAACAATACAGAAGTAGAGGAACAATCATAGAATGAGAGTAAAAACTCAGTTCTAGCTCTGCCATTAACTTTCTGTGTGAGCTTAGATAAATCACAACCTATGTGGACCTCAGTTTTCTCATCTGCAAAATGAGAGGATTAGACAATATGATTTCTAAGGTCCCTTCCAGCTATAACATCTGTGATTTCTGTCTCCAGAAATGAATTTGAAAATAAGAAACATTTTTAAAAGACATTACCAAAGATTTATGCTAAGAATCCAGAACTCACATTATCTTAAGTCATGACTTAAATAATAAAATGCTTTTTCATTCATTCATTCCATTTCTATATTTGTTGAAGGTAGCTCTTCCTTCATATGAAACTGTCTCGCTGGTTGAAGTTCTACTTAGCTCAGGTGGACATTTTGCCAAATAAATTTGGGTTGAAGATCTATCAGTAATGAGCAGATAATTATAAAGTCTGACTGATCATTTCAGGAAAAGTCCTATCTTTCTGCTTTTTTTGGTCTCCTTGTGTTTTTAGCCAAAAGACTGACACATAGTAGGTGCTTTAAAAATGACAACTTCAAATAACAGGATGTGAAGAATTGTAAAATTAAGTCTCAACAACATGCTTCGGTTGAGCCCTTGAATTCTGATCAAGTTTTCCTTCTAAAAGACAAAAAAGCAAACAACACTGTCTACTCAGGAACATCAGTGACTCCCAAGAGTAACAAAGTTACACCAACTGGAAGTACCTTGCTTCCAAACAGTGGGAAAACAGTAGGATTCTGGGAAGATCACTGGCTTATTCTAACACAGTAAATGGCTCAACCACCACCTTCATATTATATTCCTAGATTTACTATATAGTAAACAGACCAAGATTTGGAATCAGCTACTGTGATAAAAATCCACTGAGCTGAACTTAAGCCCTAACTGATAGTTTCTATTTAACCTTCAACATATCCAGTAAAAACAAACGACTGTATTTGATATCCTGGTTATTTCAAATGTGAAACAGAAAATTCAGACTGTAAATTAATTTTACTATAGAAAGATCACGCTTACGAGTTCACCTTTAAACCTTTAATAACTTAAACTATAGCTATGTATGCAGCGTGAGCTTAAATTACGGCTGTTAAAACTTATAACTGCACTCCGACTTTTGGGACACCCTGCATATATGCCAGCACCACCATGTTTCAGATAACGAACTAATCAACAGACTATTTGATTTAGCGAGTGTAGTAAGAACCCACACCCCCCTTTTTTTCAGAATGTCTTTCTGGGGGTCTTGGAATGTCCCTATAGACTTAATCTTTCTGGAAAGATAACCAGAGGTCCCGCGAAGAACGGGCCCATTTTCAGTTAGGGGATGGCAGATAGCTAACAAGACTTGGAAACTAGAGGGTTTTCAAATGAAGAAAAATCGGTAGCCTTCTCTTCTGCCTTCATTTGGCAGAAAGTCCTCGGACAAAAATCAGGTTCAGCACTTCACTCAAAACACCTCCCCCCCACCCCCGACAAACACACACAAACACACACACACACACACACACACACACGCCCTTAGTCATTCCCTTCCCCCTCCCCAACCCCCCCCCCCCAAAAGAAAAATGAAGTCTCCCGAGCAGCTGCAGTCCAAGATGCCCAGATTTTTTCATCGTTTCAAAAGGTTGGAGGAGGTTGGGGAAAAAAACACAATCGGCCAAACCACATGGCCCTGGGCTCCCCTGAGCCGATATGCACCATCCCAGGTCCGGAGCTGCCTTTTTCCTCCTCTTTCACCAATCCCATGCACCTCGCAACTGGTGTCAACCTCCTCCAGCGGATCGAGCAGGAATGAGGAAGTCTAGACTCGGGGGGTGGCGGGGTGGGGATCTCGGCGTGTGGGGGGACTCAGCGTGAAAAGACGCACTTGTCCGCACCTTCTCTGGCAGGCGGAGCCCCCCCCTCCCCCGGCCCCAACTTTGTTCTTACCCTTTGGGGGAGCTGCTCTCCGGGGCCTCCCAGCTCGTCCTGGTTCCCCGCTCGGGTCCGGCTAGCAGCAGCAGAGGGCTGGCTGTAGAAGACAGAGGAGGCGGGCGGGCTGCGCGCGTGGTTCAGCCCCGCGGAGGCTAGCACCAGGCAGCACAGCGCATGGCCCGCAGCCCGGGCCGGGGAGGCTAGGGGAGCCGCAGCCTGAGCGCCCTGTCCCTCGGCCGCCGCTGGCGCCCCGCAGTTCCGGCTCGCTCACTCGTGCGCTCTCCCCGGAGCAGCTCGGGCTGCCGACTGGACTGCGGGCGGGCGGGACCGAGAGACGGGAAGGGGAAAGGGGGAAGCTGTCAGCGCGTCCCCTGGCCCTTGGGTGGCGAAACCTCCCCTTCCTGCTAGCAGCTTGCGGGCGCACTTCTCTCTCGTTCTCTCGTTCACTCTCTCACTTCCTGGCTGGAAATTCCCACTGACGTTGAGACGAAGAGAGCTAGCAAGGCCAGACGCGTACACACACTCACATACTCACAGACACACTCCCAGTCCGGGGGCGGGGGAAGCCCGTTTTCCTGGGGGGCAGGGCTGGAGACCAGAGACTGGGGTTGCCTAAGCTCCCCTCTCTGGCCTCCTCTCCTAGACCCCTTTGCCAGGGCGCAACGTCAGGGATGGGAGGAGGGACTTGGACTTGGCCGCGCGCGCCTTGTTCCAGTCCCTTGGCCTCGTTTGCTGTTGCCGGAGCTTGGAGGCCCCGGGCCAGCTGCCGGGCGGGGGCCGTTGTTCCTGGGATCTGGTGGCTCTGGCTGCAGTACCTGTGCGGGGGCAGCAGAGCACCTGCTGGGAGCCCCCCGCGGATCGATTAGGGTTCCCCCACGCCCACGTTGTTGTTGTTGTTGTGCGCGATGGCTGAGCAAGCCTGACCGATTTCAAATCAGCCCCAAGACACTAGCTCTCTGCCTCAGTTTCTACGTCTGTAAAGGGGGATAATAATAGCACCTACCTCCAAGGGTGTTTATTAGGATGAAGTGAGATAATATGTGTAAAACGTTTTGATAACTGTGAAGCACTATATAAATGCTATTATTTTTAATAATAAGTCTCACCTTATAACAAAGGCTCTAGGATTATCCATTTACAGGGTTTGAATCTTTTATCTGTGACCCCCACCCAAAAAAAAACCTCCAAAAAAAAAAAACCTTTCCCTTAAATTCTGTCTGGAATGATTCCCCTATTATTATTATTTGCTTTTTGGCAGGGCAATTGGGGTTAAGTGACTTGCCCAAGGTCACACAGCTAGTACATGTGTCAAGTGTCTGAGGCCGCATTTGAACTGAGATCCTCCTGACTCCAGGGCAGGTGCTCTACTCACGGTGCCACCTAGCTGGCCCCAATTCTCCTATTATATATATATTATATATATATATATATATACATATATATACATATACACATACATATATATATATATTATATAATGACGGCGCTGATGATAAGGGTAGTTACTTCCGGCAACTTAGGGCTTTGACACACTGCTTTCTTAGGCATACATTGCCTCATTCAAGTCTGAAAATCCCAGGAGGCAATGTGAATTCTGTTTCTCCTATTGTACAGATAGGGAAACTGAGGTTCAGAGAGATAGTGACTTGCCCGAAGTCACAAAAGGGGTAAACATTTTGGGTTCCAAATGCAGTGCTATGGCCACTCTACCATTATGCCTTCTCAATAGTCATAGGGGTTTAGATGTGAAGGGCGCAGGCCTCCTTTTTTGGTCGCTGGTAGGAACATAGCTTGATAGCTCAGGAGCAGTTGAATCCAACACCTTTGTACTATACTTGGTGGTGTAAAGATCCAATAAAATTATGTATATAAAATGAGGTATAAATTTTACTTATAAATGTGATTTGCCATTAAGCCCTGGGGTGGTCTCATTTGCCCAGGTTCACACAAATAGTGTACGTATTAAAGGGGGGGGCATTTGAGCCCAGGTCTTCCAAAGCAAGTGACCTTTCAGATTCTTCAATGGCCTCTTTGGCCCCATTCTGTAACAGCAAATGATCAAGAAGCAGTATGCCTAAATATACCCTGCATGCATTCCTTCAACATCCTTTGATGGATGAGCTCATATTTTAGACAGGCTGCCTGCTTCATTTGTACCATCTAATGTTGAGTCCTAGCTAGAGGAAGCCCACAGTACTTTGGGTGGGCCTTCTGTAGGGGGCCTCTGGCAGACCTTGGGAAAAAGTTAGTCCAGGTGAGATGTGGATAGCAGATGGGGTGAATTATTGACATCAAGGAGCTCACAGATTCATTGAAGAATAATGGCCTAACTCTTAGTGGAGTTGTGAACTGATCCAGCCATTCTGGACAATAGTCCAAAGAGTTATAAAACTGTGCATATCATTTGACCAAGCAATACCCCTACTGGGTCTGTATCCTGAAGAGATCAAAGAAAGAGGAAAAGGACCTTTATGGACAAAACTATTTATAGCAGCTCTTTTATAGTGGCCAAGAATTGGAAATTGAAGGGGATGCCCCAATAGTGGAATGGCTGAACAAGTCGTGATATGATTGTGATGAAATATTATTATGCTATAAGAAATGAGGAGCAGGATTATTTCAGAAAAATCTGGAAAGATATGTATGAACTGATGCAAAGTGAAGTGAACAGAACCAAGAGAACATTGTACACAATAACAACAGTATTGTATGATGATCAACTCTGAATGACTTAGCTATCTTCAGTAATGCAATGATCCAAGACAATTCTGAAGGACTTAAGACAAAAAATACTAACCACCTGTAGGGAAAGAACTAATGGAGTCTGAATACAGATCAAAGCATGCTTTTTTTTTAACTTTCTTTTTCTGTTTTTTTTCTCTTGCCTATTTTGCAACATAGCCAATATGGAAATATATTTTTCATGACTGTACATGTATAATCTATATCAAATTGCTTGCCTTCTAAAGGAGGAGGGAGGAGAGGGACGGAAAGAATTTTAGAACTCAAAGTCTTTTTTTTAAATGAATGTTAAAAATTGTTTTTACATGTCATTCAAAATAAAAGAAAAGAGCAATGATTGCCATTAGGCCTAGACTAGCTATCTTAGCAAGAAATAGAAATAGAGGTCGTAGCTTTTTTTTTTTCTAACCAGGCTTCTGGAATTCATATAAGAAGTCTTTGTGCTTCCCTATTCACACTACCTTCACCCTTAATCCACTCTTCCAACACAGAGTTCAGTAAGTAGTATTTCTTTTTAACCAGTCTAATCTTCATAAGGTAATAATGACCAGCATCTAAATTATTAGGTTGGTGGCAGTTTCCTCTAGTGGAAAGACCTTGGCAAAGAGGCCTGGAAATTAAGGACTTCTTGGGGTCCGATTCTGGCTGTCATTTTCAGATTCCCAGACTGATGAAGTCATTAGCTCTCGGTGGCTCATATCTTCTCAAATATACCCAGGGCTGCTTCTGATTGTTACAGCTTAGGGAGGGGACTATAAGATGATGTTTCCCAAAACAGAAAATTTCATTGAAGGGTAAGGGAAGGGGGTTGGAGGTAAGATGAAGTTTTATCACAACTGAGGGAAACTATAAGATTAGTTTATTTCTGTTTGAGGGATGGATGTGACCTCTAAAGGACCAAACATTAAAATTTTAGAAATGTGCTATTGCACTTTTGAGTTCCATAAAGTTTATAACTCAAATGTTATTTCTTCTACACAGTTTTCCTTGATTCTACCAAGTCAGAAAGGACTCCTCCTCCACTCTCTCAGCACCTTACGGGCCATTTTGTTTTACACATATTTAATACCCTTGTCACTTACTGTTTTGTTTTATACTTATCTGTGTCCTGTTCATACGTTGCTACTAAAACTGGAGATTTCGTGAGAACAAGGACTGTGTCTTATCTAAACTTTATCTCCTCATTGCCCAGCATGGGGCTTATAAGCTTGTTGAATGGAAGAACAACTCTACCCATTTTACTCTAAGGAAAAGTCCTAGTTCTGAGGAAATTGCCTAATATTGTGTAAATCCCCATGGGAGAGAAGAACCTCATATGGGTTGATAGAAAGTATGTTGTTATTAATATATTCATAAAGTCTTTTTCTATCGTAAGCTTACTCACGAAATGTCACCCTTCTGGGGTTAGGGAGGGGAGAGGTGGGAAGGGCACCAGAGGATGAGTCATGAAAAAGAACCTGGGGAAGTGGGTGGAGCTTATAAATGACAGAAGGTGGATTTAGTCCTTGGATTCAAAGTAGAGTAGCCATTTCTGCTCTACTAAGTAGTTCAGAGTTTACTGCATCCATCAGACCAGAAATGGACTTGGTTAGAACTTTAAGATAGGGAAGGAGAGGAGTCTGTGTTTAATCTCAATATGGCCCAAACTGAACTCTTTAGTTATCTTTGCCCAATTACTCCTCCCAGTCCTCAGGCTTACAGCCTAGGGGTACCATCCCTGACTCTTCTCTCTCTCTCTCTCTCTCTCTCTCTCTCTCTCTCTCTCTCTCTCTCTGTCTTCTCTCTCTCTGTCTGTCTGTCTGTCTGTCTGTCTGTCTCTCTCTCTCTCTCTCTCTCTCTCACCCACCCCTCATGTCAAATCTATTGGCCAGTCCTCTCAATTTTACCATCTCTCACATGTGTCCCCTTTCTCTCTTCTGACCGTTCTGGTGTAGGCTCTTTTCACCCCACACCTGGACTTTTAAGAGCCTGCTGTTTGGTCTCCCTCCCAAGTCTCTCTTCAGTACAGTCTATCCTCCTCTTAGCTGTCAAGCTATCCTAAAGAGTAGGTCTGACTACATTGTGCTCCCTTTAATGAACACCAGTGGCCCCCTATCAAATATAAGAAGCCCTGTTTGTCATTCAGATCCCTTCACAACCCGGACTTCTTTTACCTCTCTAGTCTTCTTACACCTGACTCTCAATTAGATAAGCTTTGATCCAGTAACACTGACCTCCTCGCTCTTCCATGAACAAGGCACTCCATCTCCCAGTACTATGTATTTCACTGACTCTCCTCCATGTCTGGAGCTGTCTTCTTCCCTCCCTCTGCCTCCTGGCTGAAAAAGCACTTTCCACAAGAAGCCTTTCTAGATCCCCCCTTACCTCTAGTGACTATCCCCTACTGAGTATCTCCATTTTATCCTGTATATATCTTCATGTTGGGCAGTAAGCTCCTCGAGGGAAGGAAGTGATTTTGTTTCTTGTTTTTGTCTTTTAAAAAACTCTAGTTCTTAGTACATATGCCTGGCACTTAGTATGCATTAAACAGATGTTTGTTGACTGACCAACTAACCTTGGAGGAAAACTCAATGAAGTAGAAAGACCCCAGTGTATTTTATTACTTCTGTTTTATAGGTGATAAAACTGAGGCTCAGTGATTGTGACTTGCTCAAGCTCTCACAGGTACTAAGTACTTTAATTCCAAGTTCAGTGCTATTTCCACTCTACGATACTGTTATGTAATATCCTAATAATATAATATAATATGATATGATATGATATAAGATAACATGACATAATATAATAAATATAACATGACACCCCAGTATAATAATATCCTAATAATGGTTTAGACAAGACCAGCTTACTTTCAATTCTAGTCAGACGTAGTATCATAGGAGAATCAAAAAGGACCTGAGAACTCAGAGAAGACTACATCTGCCTGTGAGGCTGCAAGTCTTTTAGTAAGACTGGGCATCCATGCTAACCTTGAGACCAGATCATAGCAGCCCATTACACTTTGGAACTTGAAAAGACCACATTTTACAAATGATGAAATACTGCAATTGGTGGGTAGAGATCTTAGGGGAAGAGTTGAGGTAAGAACTAGGAACAAGAATTCAAAATGTCAACAAAACCAATCAGTGGTCAGACTGGAGTAACCTTGGGAAAATACCCCTGTGCTTTTTATTTTGTGATTCGTTTTGTTTTGTCTTTGCTTGACAGTTTTCCCTTTGGGGAAAAATCCCAGCCTGGTTATGGCTGAATTTTTGGGGCAAAAGGATTTGTCCACACCTAGGCCAAGAAAATGAGAAAAATGAAGGTGCCTCTGGATGTCAGACTTGGTGTCTCTAGACACCTCTTTCTTCACTCTCTTCCCCAGTAATTGTCTCCCTTCCACCTCAGAACTATTCTCTCCTCCCTCAGTGAGCTCATATCTGCCCCCCATTTAAATACTGCATACACATACACACACAGATAGATAGATAGATAGATAGATAGATAGATAGATAGATATAGATAAAGATATAGATATAGTTTTCAGAATTACAACTCTCTTTCTTCTCCACCCTCTTCAGGAAAGGTACTGAGACTGAAAGGACTGAACAGCAGCAAATACATTTAAGTTGACTTGTGATGATATTTAGGGATATTCTAACATGGCACAAAGCAATGAATTTCTGAAGTAAAGGACTAAGGGGAGAGTAGTCAGAAAGTCTGATCCAATGTCCCCAAAAACACACCCTATTGTCTTGCTTTTAAGGTTGACCTTAGAGTCATTATTAGGAAGAGGAGGCTATTATGTGGTTTGGGAGAGGCGGGGTGGAGTGCAGAGGAATTCAAAATTACAGAAATGTATATGCCTGAGGCCACTCACTGATCCCTAGGCAAAGTCCTAAGGGTGCAATGGAAGAAAGCAGTTCTGCTATGGAGGCTATGTGTTGTAAAGCCCTGCCAACATGCTTTAAGAATTCTCTTGGGAGCTCTGGGTTGTTTGTTTGTTCCCAGAGGGAAGGCTAAGAGTTAATTTCCCTGTGTAAGTTAGGATGCAAATTAATCCACCAAGTATTTTTTTTCCTTGTTCCTCATTTAACAAATACTATACTTAATGAATGCCTGCTATGCTGAGAACAGTGGACTAGACTATCTAGAGGCAGACAGTGAATAAGAAGAATGGAAGAGCTGGAAGGGATCTTAGAGATCTGGTCTCTCCCCTCTTACTTTAGTCGCTGACTCTGCTGGGGACAAAACTGAGGCCTAAACTGGGCCCAGGTTGGAAGCCTTCCTATTCACATTTCTCCCATTAATTATTTTTTCTCACCAACAACCTCTTCTCTGTTGTTTATTTTTTTAATGTGTCCTATAGCTATTTATGGATATATTTCTTTAAATATGCATTAGAAGAGAAATGTGGTATGTATGCAGTACATGGGACATAGAATTTGGAGTCAAAAGACCTCAGTTTGAGTCTTGGCTCTGCTATCTAGTGCCTATATGAATCTAGGTAAATTCCATAATCTCTCTGGGCCTTCCTTTTCCATATCTATGAAGCGAAGGGGATGGATAAGGTGAATTTGAAAGTACTTTCCCAACTCTAAATTCTGTAACTTGAGAATTCAGGTTTTTTTGTTTTTGTTTTTGGTTTTTTTTTTTTTTTTGCCAAGAAGGGAGTACAAACTGAAATTCAACAAATGGAGATCAATAGAATCAGTATGAGTCTCCCTAGTGTTGGGAGCCAAGACTTTGACACATCGCACACTGGATTCTATGATTAATAGCTAACTAAATCAAGGAGAAGGCAATTAGGTGGTGCAGTGGATAAAGTGCCAGGCCTAGAGTCAAAAAGACTCAACTTCATTAGTTCAAATCTGGCCTCAGATACTTCCTAGCGGTGTGACACTGGGAAAGTCATTTAACCTTGTTTACCTTAGTTTCTTCATCTATCAAAGGAGCTGGAGAAGGAAGTGGCAAACCATTCCAGTATCTTTGCCAAGAAAACTCCAGATAGGGGTCACAAAAAGTGGGACATGACAAAACAGAAAGGCAAAGTGGCCCTCATCTCCTGTAAGCTATGTGAAGAAACTAGGATATTTTGAGTCACCGAACCTCAAAAACCCAAAGAGGGAAGGGAATATCAATCGCTCTAAGTGAAGAGAGAGAGGAAGATCATACATTTGTCTTTAAAACTCTAAAAAATCATCAGCTAAAAAGCCCTAAGTAAGAGAGCTTTATTAAATGGATACCTTCTACTGGGCTTGGACTTAGATAGGGTTAGGGTCCCAGATTTGTGGATGGCCAGCTTTGTTGATAAGTGGTCGACTTTATACTTTTCTGGAAAGTTGTCTTATCTTCAGAATGGACATAAACTCTGCATTTGCCTTTGATGTGTGCTCATCTGATATCCCTACACACACCTCCTGAAGAGGACTAGGAGTATCTTGGAACCAGCTCAAACTCAGGAGCCAATGGCTAAATTTTCAGGGTGAGCATTTTTGCCTTAGAAATCAGAAAACATTACATACCAGGGCTTGACTGATTGTTTCCTTGATTGCCTAAACTTAAGAATACGATGCAGAAAATGTTAATAAGCAGAAGAAATCTAAAAGCTGTCTTAAATTCTGTGACAAATGATGCATTGCTATAAACATCTGGAGGAGCCCATCATTATGACAACTAACATCTGTTCTACTAAATCACCATTTGTCATGTTAGAAATCAGACAAACTTTGAAGGGAACTTGATAAAGGCTTGCTGAAGCACAAGTTCAAATGTTATGGCGGACCATTTTGTCTTGATTTTGGAAATCTTAGCCTCATTGTGTTTTAATGGTGCCCATATTTCACGCAAATAAAATATTCTAAACCATTAGTTTAGCCTTGTCCAAAATAATTTTCTGCCAGTATTTCATGTAGACTGATCTTCCACCTACTTAAAATAATAGCTAGAAAAAGTTGGCATATATTTAGGAATTATTTGCCAATTTTTAAATTAGAAAAAAAAATCACACATTTGTGTTGGTCATGGAGATCGATATGTTTCCTTTTAGAAAACACTTTCTAATGGAAGATATAAAAGAAAAAATTTTTTAAAAAACTGGAATATCTATAATATGATTATAATATCCTAATATTACCATTAATTGAATTGTTACAATTAATTACGATTAGAATATATAATTATAATATTCTATATTATGATTACAATTAACTGAATTGTTAATTGAATTGAACATAATTAATAGAATTATCTTTGGAATGGACCTCTAGGTCACCTAACCCAGCATCCCAACTAAAACAAGCATCCCATTTAATGAATCTTTCTTAAGCTCTTCCCATGTTATGTACTGGGGGTATGAAAATGAGCAATGACAACCTGGAGAAAGCATGGTGCAGAAGACATGCCACAAAATGACATCAGAGAAGCTGGCTTCAAATCATGGCCCTGACCCTGGTTACCTGTGTGACCTTTGGAATGTCCCTTAACCTCTCCAGACCTCCAATTTCCTCATCTATAGGTCAAGAGTTCTTAAACCTGGGTTCCTGGAACTTATTTTAAAAATATTTAGAGAACTGTATTTCAATATGTTTCATTTCCTTTATAAATCTTTAGATTTTATTTTGTGTATATAAAAATATTATTTTGAAAAGGGGTCCATGACACAAAAAAGGTTAAAAACCCCTGAGCTAAGTGGACTAGATGATCTCTGATGTCCTTTCCAGCTCTAAATCTCTGATCCTATGACACATCCTGCCCCTTGAAGATCTTACATGCTAGTAATGGAGGCAGCATCCTATGACAGAAAGAGAGGGTGAGTCAGGAGTTCAAATTCTATATTACAGCCATGAACAAACTATTTAATCTACCTGAGCCTTAAATTTTTCCTCTTTATGCAATCCCAGTCCCAAAGCCCACTGGTGTGGGACTCCTCTCCCACACCCTGACTGGCCATGGAATTGGCTACTATGCTTGGACCTCTTTCTCTCTGTGTCAGTCTCTCTCTACAACTCTGCCTTGCCCTTCAGGATCAGTGGCATTTCAGTCTCCACCAATGAGGAGAGCATACCATCCCAATGGGCTTAGGCCTGGGGTTACATTTAAAATGAGTTTAGCAATCCCAGTATTGCCTTCCTCCCAGGGATTTTGTAAACAAAGTACTGTGCACGCTATAAAGTATTACCTATATAAAAGGTGAAATGATGGCCATTACCAGCTAGGTGGTACAGTGGATAAAGTGCTGGGCATCAAGTCAGAATGATTCCTCTTCTCTGAGTTCAAATCAGGCCTCAGATGCTTACTAGTTGTGTGACCCTGGGCAAGTCATTTAGCCCTTTTTGCCTCAGATTCTTCATCTGTAAAATGAGCTGGAGAAGGAAATGGCAAACCCCTCCAGTATCTTTGCTGAGAAAATCCAAAATGGGGTCAAGAAGAGTCAGACACAGCTGAAAAAATGATTGAACAGCAGTAATTAAAGGAATAACATAAACAAGGAACTATAATACTAGGTAGGAAGGTGAGAAGGAAGGAAACAATCATTTATTAAGTGCCAACTATATACCGGGCACTGTGCTAAGTGCTTTACGGATATTTCATTTGTTCCTCAAAACAACCCTAGGAAGTAAGTGATATTATTATTCTCATTTTACAACTTAGGAAACTGAGGTAGACATAGGTCAAATGACTTGCTAATAAATGAGACAGGATTTGAATTCATGGTACCACCTACCTGCATCAGTGCATAATTTTGGAGTACAAGATCATATGTAGCCTCATTGCCCAATAAATCAAATCATAAATCCTTAGCCTGACATTTAGGCCACAAAATCTGGTCCCCTTTTTCCCTATCCTGCTTTATCACTTACAGTTTCCCAAAATATGTCTTACATTATAGTCAGGTCAATGTCTTCACTGTCTCTACATCTATCTTCCTTAGTCCCACCCCTGTACTTTTACTCCCCTAAGTTCTTCTGTCTAAAACACTTTCTTGTCTCCTCTCCTCTATTTAACTCTTCCTATCACTGATGAAGGCCTCAAGACACCGAATAACTCAAGTTCTATCTTCTCTCTTTAATTTAATACTGCAATAGCCTGCCTGCTATGTAGAGCTCTATACCAGATGTGAGGGATACAATACTTAAATAAGACATAGCCCCAAGTTGGCCCCAGACCTCACTTTGCCCATCATCCAGTTGTCTCACCTGGGACATCTTGTCAACTGCTCTGTTATTAAGGCTTTCCTGCCACTTGGAACCAAAGCCTCCTGACCAGACCTCCAGAGACCCTACCCACCTCCAGAAGTGGATGAGTGGGAAGGAAGGGGAGGGGGGGAGGTGGTTAGGGTTAATATACTCTGCTTTGGAACTCCTATCCTGGGGCTTGGATGCTTTCATAACCGGTCATCTTTGAGTGGGTGAAAACCCCTACAACTCCCAATCTAGCTTGGTACAGAGTAGAAAACTCCTACAACACCCAACCCAGCTTGGGGTACAGAGCAGAAAACTCACACAACTCCCAATCCAGCTTGGTACAGAGTAGTAAACTCCTACAACTTCCAATCTAGCTTGGTACAGAGTATGCTTAATTTTCCACCCAGTAATCCTTTAGGATCCCTGGATACACTGCAATGCCCTCCCTGCCTCTATCTTTTTCATCTCTTCTGTAGTCAATTCAATACTGCCATTCTTCTGGGAAAGGTGTGACAATCACCTTCCCTATGACTCTACTTACCATCCTTGTGACCCCCCCATCAAAAATTTCCATCAATCAATCAACAAGTATTTATTAAGAGCTGACTGTGTGCTAGGTGCTGTTGATATAAATGCAGAGAATGAAACAATCCCTGCTCACTAGGAACTTGCATTTCTAATAGAGGAAGCAATAAATACATATCCATATGTACAGAGTAAGTAAAGCAAATCAATATCAATATATACAAAATACTTAAATATAACACAGTTTGGGAAGGAGGCAAGTACTGCATTTATATCCACAGTACCTGTAAATACAAAGTACTTGTTAATTTTTTAAAAATTTACACATTTATGATCCTAAACATGTAGTTAGGAAACATGATATACCAGAAAATTCTATTGCCAAACACATATACAAACACAATAAGTGCAAGAGAGTGGTAAAAAGAGAGTTCTATGTAAGACCCAGGCGGTAACAATGAGTGGATGGATCAAGAAAGACTTCCTGGAGGAGGTGCCTTTTGAACTGGTTTTTAAGGGCAGGGAAGGAATTTATCTGGTAAAGAGGGGACACGGGTGATTCCAAACATAGCTAATAGGAGCAGAATCTCAGAGGAGGAAGAAAGAAAGAAGAAAGAAAGAAAGAAAGAAAGAAAGAAAGAAAGAAAGAAAGAAAGAAAGAAAGAAAGAAAGAAAGAAAGAAAGAAAGAAAAGAAGGAAAGAAGGAAAGGAAGGAGGAAGGAAAGAAAGAAAGAAAGAAAAAAGAAAAAAAGAAAGAAGGAAGGAAAGAGAGAGAGAAAGAGAGAGAGAGGGAGGGAGGCAGGAAGGAATGAGAAAGAAAGAAAGAAAGAAAGAAAGAAAGAAAGAAAGAAAGAAAGAAAGAGAAAGAAGGAAAGAGAGAGTGAGAGAGAGAAAGGAAGAAAGAAAGAAGGAAAGAAAGAAAGAAAAAGAGAGAGACAGAAAGAAAGAAAAAGAGAGAGAGAGAGAAAGAAGGAAAGGAAAGGAAAGGAAAGGAAAGGAAAGGAGAGGAGAGGAGAGGAGAGGAGAGGAGAGGAAAGGAAAGGAAAGGAAAGGAAAAGAAGCAGGGCATGTTTAAGGAAGAGGGAGGGAAACATGGAGTATATTCAAGGAAAGTAGTGTACGGTAAAACTAACAGGGTTGCTGCTGCCCCACTGTTTAGGGGCTTGAATTCTAGATAAAGGAATTTGAAGTTAGTCAACAAGAGGAACCTATTGAAAGGTTTAAGAAATATTTTATTAAGGCTATTAAAAACTCTGACCCATAGGATCCACCCTTATAAAGAAGAGAAACAGTTAAGCAAAACAAACCAACACATCAGTCCTGTCTGACCACAAAAATAGGGCTCTGGATCTGTGGTCAACTGCCTCTCTATTGAGACCAGGAAAATATGGTCCATCATCAGCCTACTGGAATGGATTGTCACTTCATTAAAGCTAAATGCTAATGTCTTTTGCTCTTAGAGGGTGTTAAGCAGAGGAAGGGTCAGACCTGGATCATGACTAAGGAGGACCACTTTGCCCATGGTATGGCTTAGAAACAGAAAGGAGGGAGGTAGGGAAGTTTGTTATGGACTAAGGGAGCACCCAGGTGGGTGGTACTAAGAGTGTAGGCTGCTGCCTAGATTCTGTGATTATGACAGAAGTCATAACAGTTGGGGTAACAGAAGTAGTGGGAGCTCTCTAGCTGAAGGGAATTCAGAGGAAGTCAAAGGGTGGGGCACCATCAATCATTGCCAGTGTTACAAATTTGCATCCATAGGTAGGCCAACAAGTGTGACAAATTGGAATTTTCCTGGTCTAACTCACTTGCTACTAAATCCATACTAAATTCCTCAATCTCTCATAGAATCTCAGCATTCAGAGTTCTCTTAAAGGCCATACAATCCAGCTCATGCCTGAACAAGAATCTCCCCTCTAGCCCACCCAATGAGGGCTTATCCAGGATTTTCTTGGAAACTCTCAAGAAAGAGGAACCCAACAACTGTCAAGACAATCCATTCCACTTTTGAACAACTTGCATTAGGAAAATTTTTGCTGACTTGTAGCTTAAGATCCCTTTAATTGGCAGAATTTGTGGGTAAGAGAATATTCTAATTTAGGACATTTTGAGCGTAAGATGTCAGCAAGACATTCCGATGCATGTGTCCAGCAGGGAGCTGGAAGCATAGGAACAGATTAAGACTGGATAAGCTGATTTGGAAATCGCCTTTATAGAGATGATAATTAAATCCATGGGAGCAGATGAGATCACAGAGATAATAGAAAGAAAGAAGGGGAAAAAAAACCCAGGACAAAACCTTGGGGAATACCCTCATTTATGGATGATGGAAAAGGATGAAACAGTGAAGGGGATGGATATGGAACAGCCAAACAGGTAGGAGGGTACAATTGTAATGAAAACCCAGGGATAGAAGTGCAATCCAGGAGATGGGGGTGGGGTCCATTCTATTTTAAGAGCTGCAGGAATGGAGACAGTCCTCGGAAGAGTACACAATCACTTGTCTTATCGTTGGTTTCCGGTATCATTTGTTTTTTTCTTCATACCTATTTTGTTTCATGTAACTTTTCAATTGCTCTCTCTTTTAGGATAAAGTCCAAATTCCCTATCCAAGCGTTGAGGTAGCTCTACCAACCTTTTCTCCCACCAGTTACTCATCTAAACTAGATTATTCTCCACTCAACTGTATGCAGGTTTGACTACATCAACCCCCCTACCCCCAACAATTCTGTAAACTCAGTTGGTTCCCTGTCACTTCCAGAATCAAACTTAAGATCCTATTTGTCTTTCAAAGCCCTTTATAACCCCTCTTCTTTATACCTTTCTAGTCTTCTTACACCTTACACCCCCCCCCCCCCATATGCTTTGATCCAGTATCACTAACTTTCTGGCTCTTCCTTCCCCATGATATTCTATCTCCTAACTCCAAGCATTTTCATTGCCTGTCTCCTTTGCCTGCAACACTCTTCTTCCTCATCTCTACCTCCTGGCTTCCCTGGCTTCCTTCAAGACTCAGCTCATCTCACCTTTGCAAGAAGTCTTTCTCAGTCATTTTTGTGTTTGTACATAGGTGTTTGCATGTTGTTTTCCACATTAGACTTTGAGCTGCTTAAGGGCAAGGACTGTGTTTTTGCCTTTCTTTATATCCCCAGTTTTCAGCACAGTGTCTGGCAGATAGTGGGTGTTTAATAAATTCTCAGTCACTGACTGACTATACTAACCTTCCAATGTAGTCACATTGTTTTCTCTTCTATTCTCTTAATATACCAATAGCAGTTGATGCTTTGGCTCAGATCATTCCTCAGATCAATCAATAAACATTTATTAAGCACCTACCATGTGCTATTACTGTGCTAAACACTAGAGATACAAAAAGAAACAAGAGATAGTCCCTGACCTCAAGGAGTTCACTATCTAACGGGGGCATTGGTCTAGTCCAAGGAGATCTCTTTGGATCTTGACTTTGTCCTTTAGTATGGTAGTGGTCCTTGCCAACTGTGTCAGATTGCAAATCTGATAAACATACATCCTATGGTATCATTCAACTCACTGGTAACAATGTTAAAAGCAAGGGGGGAGGAGAAGGGAATAAGTGCCTAATATGTGCCAGGAATTGTGCTAAGTGCTTTTTACAAATATCTCATTTGATCATCAAAACACAGAACACTCCACTAGAGACCTGCTTCCAAGTAGTCTGACTTGCTAATGATTACTCTATGGATCTGGTCATTCAATCCATTCAAAATTCATCTCAGTACTATCATCCGGCCTGTCTATTTCCATCTGGTCCACAAAGATAGAGGAAGATACTTTCTTTGTCAATTGTTTTGCTGAAATCTAGGTAGGCCTTTTCTCTAGCACTCCACTAATCTCTTGCTTTAATTACCCAGTCCAAAAAGGAAATTAGTCTGGCTTGGTTTGTTACTTTGAAGCCATCTGGGATTTTTATGGACCCTAATTAAACTTTCTCATAGATCACCCTCTTAGTCATGGGTTCTAGGATTTTGCCAGGCACTGGAATGAGGCTCACTGACCTGCACATTACATTCTCTACCCTTCCCTTAAAAAAACAATAGTGCACCATTTTTCCTTCCCTAGGACTATAATACCTCTCCCCTTCACAGTCTTTCTAAAACCACTAACAGTGGCTCTATAACCATATCTGCCAGTTTTTCCAATATCAGACTTCTTACCATGCTCTCACTTAGCTTCAGTTTCCACTCCCTGTTAACCAATGGAGGGCTAAGTGGAGCCTGTAATCATTAACAACTCAGTGTCAATTAGATACTCTAATGATCCACCAGCGTTTATATTTAGGAAGGGCACAAATGTGCTAGCTCTTACAAGTCCGAGGCTTTAGCCTCAGGGCAATGTGAATGTTGAAGTCTGGAGAGACGGGTGAGCTCTGCTCTCTTGCAGGGACTCCTTTCTAGTCCAGTTACGTCTGACTCTTCCAGACCACATGGATGTTTGGGGCTGGGGTGGGGGGGTTCTTGGCAAAGATTCAGTGGTTTGCCATTTCCTTCTCTAGTGAATCACCTTTGCCCCTCTGCAATGCTGGAACTGCCCTTCAGACCCTGAAGTTGGCAACAATTCCTTCCTAAAAAGGGCCCTCTTTGGCCACCTTTGCTGTGGTGGGCGATTGTCTCTATTTCATGCAGTCAGTACCCAAAATGCTTTTTGGACAGTGGGTGTTGGGTATGTCTGCTGAGTCACCCTGGCATGAAGTACCTAACAGAGAGAGAGCTGGCTTACTGTGGGTACAGACTGAATCTGCCTTCCCTTCAGCCTCAGACACACATTCCTAAGTGCATTTCTCTCAGACTTGACTCCCAACCCACCTCCCTACCCAGTGGGAAATGACCCTGGCTCTGCGTTCAAAAGGAATTGTTTAAAATCCAACTCCATGCTTCCTGCCTGTACAATGTTTGACAAAGTGTCTTAACCCGAGTCTGAGATTTTTCATCTTTCTTGGACTAGATGATCTCTAAAGATCTCTCTCCCTTCTAGCTTCTAAGATCCCAAGTGTAGATCTCTCCCTGTGCTGTGCCTGAAACACATAGAAAATGGCTTCATTACCCATTATTCTATTGTATCTATTCTGTAAAATATTAAGTATGAATATAAAATCCAAGGGGAAAAAAAGTATACCAAATAAGCAGCTTCCTATATAGCCTGTAAAAGATGTCTACAAAAAATGAGGGAGCTGCAAGCTGAAGAAATCCTATTAAGAAGCAACAGTTCTAGTAACAATATTACTATACTTTACAATCTCTCCTGAAATCTACTTTTTATGGACTTACAGAAAAGTAATAATAACTTGTCCTGCTAGTGCTAGACAAAAGGGACAGCTTTTTATTCATCATCGAGACTCTGACAGTAATCAACTAAAATATTAACCCATAAAGTTAGAGAATTTCATTAAGGGGAGAAATTTTCCTGGCTGCTGTCACAGAGATATGTATTAGAGTTGAAGGGTTACATTTTTCTTCCTTCCTTAAATGAAGATTTCTTGTGGAGAAGTCTGTATCCCCTCTTTTTACACAGAAGTTATTTAACAAAATACAATGATTATTACTTCTGTTTACTGCTTCTTTATCCCTGAGCTGTCTCGCCTTGTTGAAAAAAGTGCCCTCAGGGAATGGAAACTCACTTAAATGTACCCTTAAAAAGTAATTAGGAAGGTAAATCAGCTACAGCAAAAAATAAGTAAATTGTAGAAGATGTATTCCAAAGAGAATTTTATTATTAGTTGTTTCAGGGGATTATCAGTGCCCGGGCTGTCTTCTTTCTTTTACGTGAGGTTAATTTAGCATTCACTGTATTTAGTAAAGCCGTAGCATTTGTTGTCCTGACTTTTGTCAGTGGACTTTTATGACTCTAGAAGAGAGTGACACTGACAACTTTGTGCATTTAAATCCTGTTAACGAGCAAGTTAAGACATTACCCCACAGGGGCAGATAGGTGGTACAGCAGGTGGAGAACTGACCTTGGAGTCAAGAGGACTTCAGTTCAATTTAGACCTCAGACGCTTAGTAGCTGTGTGATCTCGGGCAAGTTTTTTAGTCTTGATTTCCTCAAAAAAATAAAAAAGACATTGGTCGTCTTCAGAAATGGAGGATCAACACCAATAATAGAAAATATTATTTTATAGGGCATTGGGTCCTTTCTGCTCTGTTCATGATAAATTAGCAAAAAGAAAATAATTGTACTTTGTGATAGAGGATGAAGTAGAAAAATCCTATAAAAAAACTCAGTAAGATTTTCCAAATTCAATCACCACATACTTTGATCATTGATAACTTCAGTGCAAGGGTAGGAATAGGTGAAGGTGGTAAGATCTCGAAGTATCTCGAAGACAGAATAAGCAGAGAGGCCAGAGACTAGTGGACTTCACAGAATCCTCCATCATTCCTACATGTCATGAACACTTTCTTCAAGAGAAGTAGTAGGCATTGGCCAGCCAGGTCAAGTACCAGATAACATGGCAAAAATGAAACTGACCACATTTTGACAGGCAAGAATTGATTCAGTATAGATGAGAAAGTCATTCCTGAATCAGATGTCTATACACACACTGCCATCCTGTTAGAGTAAGGATCAACTTTAATATGTAGCTGGAAGAATCAATAGAAGTACCACAGTCTCCAAAAAATGAGTATCACAGAGAGTTATGGTAGGTGTAAACTGGCTGCAGCACATAAAAATATGGAATTCTAAAGAACATTTGGAGACAAGGATGTTGCCATAGAAGTGTCAATAGAGAAGAAAGCCTGATTTCATGCCTAGAGTGAGGGATAACTGATAGATAACTCACAAGATCCTCTAGTGTGCTGGTGATCCGAGAAGAAATCCCCTTGCATATTGGATGGAACTCTGGTCCTTTAGCCCCTGATGCATGGCAAAAGATATGTCAAGACATGAACAAGAAAGCCAGAGGATGGGCAGGCATGGACGTTGCTGGAGACAACATCCACAGTGAGATCACAGATCCATTTGAATATTTGTACTTCCTGCTGCCTTTCATTTCCTACACTTTACAAGAACACTCCCATCTTATAGAACTCTCCTTTGCAATGTGATTTCTTACTAAAATGAAGAGAAAATTCAACAAATCCAGCAAACTCACATAGGAACTTAGAAACCTATAATCAGTGAGTAATACTTACATGTACTAAAGTAAAAAAACAAGCCGTGGTCTCTGTCCTGGTCTGAGGTCCTTGGATAAATATACAGGAAACTGAGGTTTCACAAGAATGGAGTCCTGTCCTTCATATGAAAAATGCGATCCACCATCAAAATAAGAACTGATGGAGTCTGAATTTAGATGGAAGTATATTTTTTAAACTTCTTTTTTGTCTGTTTTCTATCTCAACATGGCTAATATGGAAATATATTTTGCATGACTACACACATATAATCTATATCAAATTGCTCTCCTTCTCAAGGAGGGGAGAAGGGAGGGAGGGAGAGAATTTGAAACTCAATTTTAAAAGACAAAGGTTAAAAATCGTTTTGCATGTAATTGGGAAAAATAAAATATAAAAATTTTAAGAATGGGTCCTGCCTTTTAACAGTCTATAAATTAAGTTAGCAATCAATAAATTTATTGAGTGACAGTATATGTTTGCTACTGTGCTAGGGACTGAGGGTCTAACAAAAAAAAAACTGAGACAAGGTACCTGCCCTCAGGGCATTTACAGCCTAGTTGCCTTGACAACATAAATAGCAGACAGGGCAAATTACAACACCAAATATTTAGAGAGAAGCTCTCCTATGTTCAGTCTTATGTGTGAAAAGGGCAGATCAGTAGATGGCCTCTTTTTTGAGGTCATTTCATCTTGTGTTTTATGACAAGTATACTTGTATACGTTTCAATTTTATTGGCAATCAATCAATGAGAGATGATAATAAGGTTCTCCAAAGGAAAATTAAACCAATATTAGGCTAAAGCTAGGTAGGTCTTTAGACCTGGGAGGGACCACAGAAATCATTCAATCTAAAATCATTTTAGAGATGAGAAAACCCTAGCCAAGGGAGGATGTGCCCAAGGTTACAAGGCTAGGAAACAGGAGAGCTAGTCCTCTGATTCCAAGCCTAATATTCTTTCCACTGTATCCTGCTATGTCTAACTTTTACTTCTTCAATATTCTCTCAGTGCAATGAGCTAAAGGCTAAGCACAGGATACTGTTCCAAATGGATGGAACAGCATTGATCAAGTGAATGAGTATACTTCAGATATATCTCTCTCATCAAGATTCTTCACTTATGAGGAATAACTCACTGAAAGTGGTTTGCCATTTCCTTCTCCAGCTCATTTTACAGATGAGGAAACTGAGGCAAATAGGGTGAAGTGACTTGCCCTGGATTACACAGATAATAAGTTTCTGAGGCCAGGTCTTCCTGGCTCCAGGCCCCCATCTATTGTGCCTCTGAGCTGCCCTGGATTGCACTGAATTAGATGCTAACAAATAATTCCCATGGAAAACTCTTTCTCCACACCAACTCTCCCATACCACCAGGGCCCAGGGTCTCTGACTCTGCCCCACCCAAAGCTGAAGGGGCCATTTTTTTTTTTTTTTTTTGCCTCTTGCCTCAGGGGCCAAAATTCCTTGTTATCACTCTGATCTGTGAACTTTGCTCTCAGGATGTGCCTGGCCAATCTAATCTTCTTTTCCAATTATTCATTTCCTCTTGGATTAATCTGTTGGAACACTTAGAAGGTGCAGTGGATATAGTATTGGACCTGTTGTCAGGGAAGACCCAAATTCTAAGCTTACTTCATACACTTAGTAGCTGTTTGATCCTGGGCAAATTTTTGCTCTGTGCCTTAGTTTTCCCATCTGCAAAATGGCGACAACAAAATCCCTGCCTCTCAGGGTTGTTATTGAAGATGAAATGATATAATATTTGTAAAGCCCTCTGCAAACCTTAAAGCTTTATACAAATTCTAGCTAACATCATCATCTTGCTTTTTTGCTTTCAGGGTATCGCTGCTATGGTGGTGTGGTGTTAACATTCAAAATATAGTTTGTTTACTTGTTGACACTAAATTCCATTGTCACAACACTTTCTTTGAAGAATCTAAGTGTTAGAGTTGGAAAGTAAATGAAAATACATTTGAAATTTGATAAATTTGATTTTCACACTTACATTCCAACCTGGGAGTCACAGTCATAGGATACTTGAATCAAAGCATAAGGCATTACTTAAGTGAACAAATGAACAGGTTTGAAAATAGAAGCATTGTCTTTCCCCAGGAGAGTGCCTTGAGGGTAGGGATTGTTTTTGGTATACTCCTATGCCTAATACAATGCTTTATAAGTGCTGGTTGAATTGAACTCACTGTAACCTTAATTCATTAATTTTCTAATCTTTCTTCCTTCCTCTGACCCTCAAAATGTAATTTTGATAGATAGACGTTTTAGATCCAATGTTAAATTTCTCATTTCTTTTCAAAAGTATTTTCTGGAATATGATAGCACCATCTATTGGTTTCTAAAGGGAACTAGAAGGAATATAGTTCATGTAAATGTGCTTCTGCATTTTAGGACACTTAAATGATCTACTTTCCTCTGAATTATCAGCCATCCACTTTATAGATTATCAATAGCAACTTGAGAATGTCAAATCACCTTTCCCTTGCCACCTTCCAACACCTCTTCTTCCTCCATGCCCCCAAATTGCCAGTTGACTTGCGCTCAGGATAAGCAAACTAATTTTAATATCAGCCAAGACATTAGAAAGTAAATATACAATGCATTCTAAATCCAAAAATAAATGATGTTTTGGCTCATCACATTATTTGCATTTGTTACCTTCAATTCATGTGAATAGCAATGATAATGATATTAAATTGCACAAGCTGAATTATATGGCTTTGGCAAAGTGTGTTATACAAAGAATCTCATTTGATACTCATAACAAGCTGCCTGTGAGGTAGTTTGGAAGCATATTATTAGTCTAATTTTATGCTTGAAGAAATAGAAGCAGACAAAAGTTATGTGACTTACCAAGGTCTTTTTGTTATTGTTTAGTCGTGTCTAACTCTTTGTGACTCCATGAACCATAGCATGCCAGTACTATCCATGGGGTTTTCTTGGCAAAGACACTGGAGTGGTTTGCCAATTCCTTCCTTTTTTAAAAAATAAAAATGATATAATTTATTTGTATTTGTTCTCTTTATATTTAGTTTATCCACACATATTGTATACATGGAGAATATATATTCATGTACATGTATGGGAATATATGTAATATAAATAAATAGGTAATATGTACATATTCTTTCTATGTGTACATATAGACATGGACACATTGTTTGAATACAACATGTATGCTTGCCAAAAAAGACTATTTTATGGAGAGTTCACACAGGGCAAGTGCTCACATAGTGGTTGGAAGAAGCGATACAAGGATATTCTCAAGGTTTCTCTTAAGAACTTTGGAATTGGTTGTGTTTCATGGGATACACTGACACAGGACTGCTTAGCATGGCATGCCTTCATCAGAGAAGGTGCTGTGCTCATAGAGCAAAGCAGAATTGAAATAGTTCAAAGGAAATGTAGGATATGCAGATTTAGAGAATTCACCCCAACTGTTCACATGGACTATTTGTGCCTGACCTACAGTAGAGCATTCCGAGGTCACATTGGCTCAATCAGTCACACTGTACCTTGACCCCATCACAGTGATGTCATTTTGATCTTCTTTGAGAATGAAGGATAACAGACCAATATATTCATGTATCCTTATAGGTGTGTATATGTGAATATATGCATCCTTGTTTTCTCCTATTTTATTTTTTAATAGTATTTTATTTTTTCCAATTATATGTAAAAACAATTTTTAGCATTCATTTTCATAAAATTTTGAGTTCCAAATTTTCCTCTATCTCTGCCATTTTCTTCTCCAGTGGATTAAAGCAAACAGGAATTAAGTGACTTGCCCAGGGTCACTCATAACTATCTGAAGCTGTATTTGAACTAACATCTCCCTGACTCCAAGCCCAGTGCTCTATCCACTAAGTGACTTAGTTGCCTCCTGTCCAGAGTTACACACCTACTAAGTTGCAAGACTGAGATTCGAATTCATATCTTCTGACCCCAATTCAATCAATTTAATAATATTCAATAATAATGAAAATGCAATTTAATTCAATATAATAATAATAATAAACCATTTATTGAACGCCTACTCTAGACACATTTGGGTCCCGTAGATGCCAAGATAAATATGAAAACAGTGCCTACTTTTACCCTTTCTACCATGACACTCACATAGTAAGGGGATTTTGTACTGAATTTGAATTGCATATATATCCCTTGTTTTTCCCCTCATAAGACTCTAAATGATATTTTTGAAGTTGAAATGAAAATTCCTAGAACTTCCTATGAGTCAAAGACTGTTTCAGACTGAGATATTGTTTTTGTGAATAATTTAGAACTGAGAAACTAATAAGAGCTCCCTTTATGACTCAGTTGATTTGCAGAAAAATTTCACTTCCAGTTATTTCTAGATCATGCCAGCTTTTCCTAAAATCATAAGAAAAATGGTATCTGATTCTCTACTGTATGGCCCTGTTAATTGCAGAATTGAGCTTTATTTTTTATTTTTTGGGAGGCAATCAGGGTTGAGTGACTTGCTCAGGGTCACATAGCTAGTAAGTGTCTGAGACAGGTTTGGAACTCAGGTTCTCCTAACCCCAGGGCTGTTACCACCTAGCTGCCCCAGCCATGAGCTTTAGCATCTGTAAGGTCTGCAAATACTCCTAGGAGAACAAGAGGATGTAGCTCATAGTAAGTCTCTGCCAACTGTCAGAATTCTTCGCAAACCTTAAATCCTACTCAGGCAAGGAAGTTCGGGCACTCGATTACATTACACATTCAAATAACATTTTTTTTCCTTTAATGTGTGCACTTTTATTTGAACTGGTCTTAAGTCAGTGTACAGGTAAAGCTCCTCTCCTCCCCCAAGTACTGGCATCAATCTCATAAAACTTGCATGGAGACTGTAAAGTCTTCATTCATATCTGAGTTGAAGGCAGGGAGGGAATTTAGGGGGCCATTCATTCAGGACTGACAATTAAAAAAAAGGAACACGTATTAAGGCAGAAGATACAGAACGTTTTTTTAAGGGATTACATAATTTATATGTAAAACAATTCTAGTACCTTCCCCCTTCCCCATCTGGATTTTTGTTACGTTGCTCCTTTGCTCTAGCAGAGGACAGCCTTCACAGAGGCTTGTAGCTCTATGTAACAATGCATTATACCATATTTGGAATGACTATTAAAAAAAAAAAAACCAAATGTACAATCAGAGTCCTGAAGACACACTGTAGAACTTTGGGGATGTTTGCCTCCAACATAGTTAGACTCCTCATTGTCTTCACTGTTCTAGTTTTTAAATCTTGACTTAAACTCCAAAAACAAACAAACAAAAAACCCAAACAAAGGCATGCAATCTCATCTCTTTTTTAGGGCAATTATCATGTCACACTCTTTGACAAATAAATAAATAGATAGGTGAATAAATAAACACAAACAGTCCATTTAGAAGCATTTGCGGTGGACAATGGAGGATCCAGATTCATCATACTCCTGCTTGCTGATCCACATCTCCTGGAAGGTAGAAAGAGATGCCAGGATGGAGCCTCCAATCCAGACATGGTATTTGAGCTCAGGTGGGGCAATGATCTTGATTTTCATTGTGCTGGGAGCTAGGGCTATAATCTCTTTTGCATCCTGTCAGAAATGTGTGGGTATATGGTGGTACCACTAGACAATATATGGTATTGGCATACAAATCCTTACGGATGTCAACATCACACTTCATGATTGAGCTGAAGGTAGTTCTGTGGATTCCACAAGATTTCATACCTAAGAAAGATGGTTGGAAGAGAGCTTCTGGGATTCAGAACCTCTCGTTGCCAATGGTGATAACCTAACTATCAGAAAGCTCATAGTTCTTTTCTGGAGAGAACTAGAAGCAGCAGTGGCCATCTCCTGGTCAAAGTCCAGGGTAACGTAACACAGCTTATCCTTGATGTCACACACGATTTCTCTCTCAGCTGTAGTAGTGAAGCTGTACCCTCTCTGGGTCAGGATCTTCATGAGGAAATCCATCAGATCCCTGCTAGCCAGTTCCAGACAGAGGATGGTGTAGGGAAGGGCATAACCTTCATAGATGGGCACAGTGCGGGTCATTCCATCACCTGAGCCCATCACAATACCAGAGGTATGATCAGAGGCACACAGGGACAGCACAGCCTGGATGGCGATATACATGGCTAGGATGTTGAAAGTCTCAAACATAATCTGAGTCATCTTTTCTTCGTTGGCTTTGGGGTTCAGGAGAGCTTCTGTGAACAGCACTGGGTGGTCTTCAGGGGCCACAGGGAGCTCATTGTAGAAAGTATGATGCCAGATCTTCTCCATGTCATCCCATTTGGTGACAATAAGTTCAATGGGGTACTTCAGAGTTAGAATATCCTTCTTGCTCTGGACCTCATCCCTCACATAGCTGTCTTTCTGGCCCATATTCACCATCACACCCCAGTGTCTGGGGCACCTAACAATGGAAGGGAAAACACCATCTCCTGCAAAGCCAGCTTTGCACATTCCAGAGCTATGGCCAACAACGAGAGTAGTAATATCATATACCATCCATGGCAAACTTGGAAGTGGCAAGTTTAAACCCTTAAGAGGGAGAGAAGGTGGTGCAGCACCTGGAGGCAGGGGGAGGCAAGCACATGCTGGGTAGAAGAGCTCACAGCTCAATATTTTCTTTTTTTAAAAAGAAATTTAATTTCAAACTTAAACTCCAAATAAAATGAACATTTCCATATATACTGTGGAACAGAAGAGAATTGCACAAGAAACTGTAATCTTTATTATGTAGATCTTGCTATTATTTTTAAGTATCAAATTGATTTAATAAGTAACTTTCAGAGCTGACTTTCTTGTCTGTGATTCCTTTTGGCGTTTCTTCTGTTCACACTTTTTTTTTAGGCAGAAAGAATCCTAATTCTTCCCCTTCCCTTCCTCCACTGAAAAAGGACAGAAAAAATACTTGTAAACAAATATATATAGTCAAGAAAAACAAATTTCCACGTTGGCCACTTGAAAAAATATTTCTTGTTCTGCTTCTTGAGTCCATTATCTCTGTTAGGAGGTGGGTAGCAAGTTTCCTTATAGGTCCTCTGGAATTTAAGCTGGCCATTGCATGGATGAGTTCTTAGTCTTTTCAAACTTGTGAAACAATAATTTTCCTCCATCTTCTTACTGAGTGGAACCAAAGGTGTTGCTTATGTCTTCTTTCTAAAATCACGATCCACTCAGCTATCTCATGTGCCTTGTTTTCTGATTTCTTCCCAGAAATTTGTTCTTTTAAACTAGTTATTTCTGCTCTTTCTGTAGTCATGAGTATTTCCTGCTTTAGCAGGGATAGGACCCGGCCCTTTGCTGATTTCTTCATCATGACACTTGGGGGGATTGGTGGTGGAGACAGGAGAGGGAAGCAGTGCCCATAACACCAGAATTGTATGTGGCAGTTCCTTACCCCTCTGTTTGTCTCCTGGCCTTAGGAGTTAATATTCTAAGTTCTGTTCCTGTAGAGCCCAAAGACAGGGATGAGAAATGGTTTCAGAGCCCTCTAATTTTGGTGCTTTGGGGCAAAGGCATGGCCCTGTTTGCCTGGCCCCCGCTATAACTCTGTTCTTGAGCCCTCCATTAAATCAGTAACGCTGTGTAATGTACATTTTTGCTGATCACTATATAGTTTTATTTTATTTTTAATTTATGAAATAAAACAAGCATTCCCATAACATAGTAGAATAAAAAAAATGACTGCACATGAAACTGCAAATCTATTACGTACAACTTGCTATTCCTTTTAAATATATAACAAAATTATCATGTAGATTTCCTTTTCTTTTTCTTTTTTTCCTCTTTCGCTCCCCTACCCTAGAGATGACAATCATTCGACACAAATATGTTTGAATGATGAGTTCTTATAAATTCTCTTGAACTTCTTGGTTCATGAAACATAAACAGCCAGGCCTAAACTATTTTCTTGGAGAAGGCCAAGTAATTTCTTAAAATGCCATGTGGAAAACTAGGTAACAAAGCATAGAAGTGGAATAGAAATGAAACCCTGCAGTCTCAATCCTCCATAATGTTTCTTGGTGAATCTAGCCTAGGGATTTTTACTGGACCCTCTGCTTCTCTGCTGGATAAATGTCTTCTCTTTAGGGCAACCTATGCCTCAGACATCCTGCAAGCTGAACTTGTGAGACTTGTATGTAACATCTGGTACAAATTCAATTGGAATATGATGGAGCAATTGCATAATTTTAATTATAGCTTTGCGAAATAGCAAAATTAATGTTCTATTTTCTCAGGGAGGTGACAGAAAAAAATCAACTTAATTTTCCTGCCTCCTCTATGAAGGCCATTTGAAATGCTTCCTTTTGTTGGGCCATCTCTTTGTTTCTCATTTCCCAAATACTTCTACCAACCTAATGAGTTTGTTACTTCCTGTTACACTAACACTTAGGGAGGGCTACTATTTCCTTTAACTATTTGCTTGTCAAATGTATTGATGGGGTGGGAAGATAGACTAGAATATGGTGCCAAATTCAAATAGAAATGTATCTCTGCTGGTCATCTATTGACTTAAAAAACACAAATTAACATTAACTATGTCATATTGTATTTTTGCTTATTGTGCTAAAAAACATTTCCCAATTATATTTTAATCTGGATGGGGTCACACTCAAGCCACATGTAGCCATGGGCTGCGAGTTTGACACATCTAAAAAAAATGTTCTTTAAGGTTTCTCAAGCTAGATGTTGAAGTGGATAGAACAGTGCTGAATCTTGTGTCAGACCCTAGCTGTGTTACCCTGGACAAGTCACTTAATGTCTCTCAGTTCCAGTTCCCTCCTCTGTAAAATGGGAATGATTATAGCCACAACCACCTACGGTTGTCTTGAGGATCCACTGAGAGAAACACGCATAAAGCACTTTGCAAACTTCAAAACTCTCTATGAATATTAGTTATTCTTTTTATTCCAGCCCTAGATCTAGGATTCTTTAAATATTAATTTATTAGTATTACTTATGTCCATTCCATCTGTCCTCTCTTTTGAACCATCCCTTATAATCAAGTTTAAAAAAAGGAAAAAAAATAGCAGTTCAGCTTTTCATGGAGCAGCTAGATGGCATATAGGTTAGATCACCCACCCCAGAATCAGGAAGACGTGAGTTCAAATGCTGCCTCAGGCGCTTACTAGCTGTGTGACCCTGGACAAGTAGCATAACCCTGTTTGCCTCAGTTTCTTCATCTGTAAAATGAGCTAGAGAAGGAAATGACACTCCTGTATCCTTGCCAAGAAAACCCCAAATGAGGCCACAAAGAGTCAGACACAACTGAAACCACTCAACAACAGCTAAACATACCAGCACATCAGCTATGTATGGCAACATATACAACATTTTATCCTCATACTTATCTCTCTTCCCCTCATTGAAATGGAGGAATTGCATTTTCTAAACCTTTCTTCAGGGCCAGGATCAGTCACTATATTTATAGTATGTTCAGTTCTGTTTTTCTTTCCATGTCTATTTGTATAAGTTGTGAAGTTTTTAAAAATCTCTATATTGTTTGAGCTTCTCATAACATAGCCAAGTTCATTTTATAAGACAGTGTTGGAATTATTGAACAGGGGTCCTAGGAATCCTTCATTAAATCACCAAAGTTAGAGAAAAAAGGTCTCAGTTTGTAAAGTGACAGAAGAAAGAGTCCTTTGAGCTCCACATTCTATGATTCTATCAAATGTATAATTTGGGGACAAAAAGACTCATTCTTTGAGTAACATTTGTGAGCACAACTTGATGGAATTTGATTGTCATATGGGGTCCCAAATGTGTAAAAATTATTTTCCTTTAGGGAACAAAAAAAAGCAAGAAATAAATGTCTTCTCCAGAATCTTGAGTCATTCTAGGGTTTGTATGATTCATCCTTTATTCGTTTTAAACTCACAGAGTGAAGACTAAAATCCATCCTGATTTCACCCCCCCCAAAAATAATACCTTTTGAGAATGTCTTGTCTCTAAAGTTTTTATTTCTAATAATCAAAGGGAAAATAAAACTACATAATAATAAACTCAAGGTTGCAGAGCTTATATAAAGGGAGAAGAGTCTTTCTATTAAGAATCTAAAAATTCCCAACCTGTAATCTAGTCCTATGAGAATGGACACAGAGGTATATGTCGTCTTTTACCTAGAGGAAGACTTTCCTTATTGTTGCTCCACATTTTCTAACACAATGCATGCTATATTTGTTGATCTCAGTCTGCAGACATATGGTCAAATATACAGTCATCTGGCTCCCCTTAGTCTTATCTTCTTCAGCCTAAACTCTTCCAGCTCCTTCCCCCAATCCTTGGATGGCCTGCATGAGAAATACTTCCTTTGAACATATGGAGAGTGTTCTTTGGTTTGAGACTATAGCAAGTATTTGAAGAACCCAGCACAATTTCAGACTGTTTCATAGACTTGTTCAGTCCTCTTATAGTCACGTCCAAGTCTTTGAGATCCCATTTGGGGTTTACTTGACAAAGACACTAGAGTAGTTTGCATTTCCCTCTCCGGTTCATTTTTGCAGATGAGGAAAGTGAGGCAAATAGGGTTAAATGACTTGCCCAGGGTCACACAGCTAATTTGTATCTGAGGTCAAATTTGAACTGGAAGATGAGTCTTCCTAACCTCAGGTTCAGTACTCCATCTAGCTGCCCATTCTTAGATTTTGTTACTCTTTTCAAAAGGAATCCTATTTCTGATTGCTGATGCAATTTCTCAGAAATCCATAGTCAAACTACATACATATACTCATTCATTTTCAAAAGGTTGGCTTTTGTAGAGAAGCATGACTCCCATAGGGCAATGGGGGCAGTTGCCCTGGGGAGCATCCTGGGGTTTTGGGAAACTGTAAGCTTAGTATGAGTCAACAGGGTGATGCTAAAGCCCAAAATGGTTATGTGGTCTTTGACTGTATTATTCTAAATGGCATGACCTCTAAGTGAGGGAGGGAGGGAAGGAAGGAGGAATCAGTTCTGCTGTACCATGTCCTAATCAGGCAACATCTATAATATTATTTTTTAATTTCATATTTTTATTTTAAATATTTTTTATTTAATTTTATTTCCTTTTCATTAATATGGACTTAACACATTTTTATTTTAAATATTTTTAAATTTGATTTTATTTCCTTTTCATTAGTATAGACTTAACACAATTTTATTTTAAATATTTTTCACTTAACTTTATTTCCTTTTCCTAAGTATGGACCTAACACAATACTACCATGAAATTTCCCCTTTACAAAGAACAAAAAAAGAAGATTGCATATGAAACCACAGGTCTACACTACAGCTTGTTTTTTTTAAATATATATATTTCAAATTTAATATAATAGGAGTAACATTACTTTGTATTCCCTTTTGGATTTCCTTATGCTCTCTTCAGTGAATTAAAAAAAAAAATAATTAATTTATACTCCTTTCTTCCTCTATTTTAAGTATCACTGCCCCAACTCCTTTCCTCAAAGTCTTCACTTCCTTCTAACTAATAAATATAACCACAAAAGCAAAATCCACCCATTGGTCATGTCTGAAGATATACGTCTCATTGGGCACTTTTAGATGAGCACCTAGATGGCACCATGAATAGAGTGCTGGGCCTGGAGTCAGGAAGACTCATCTTGGGCAAGTTCAAATCAGGCTTCAGACGCTTACTAGCTGTATGACACTTAGCTGCCCTCTCTCATTTTACATGTGAGGAAAGGGAAATTTTAAATTCATCCAGGGAGATGAATGGACTTGTCCAATGTCACATAGGTAGGAACTATCAGAGGTAGAATTTGAACCCAAGCCCTCTGACTCCAGACACAGCATTCTTTCCACCATTTCACACTGCCCAACACACTGAGAAAGTGGAGTGGAGAGAATGTTGGACTTGGAGTCAGAAAGGCTGGAATTCAAATCCTACCTCAGACACTTGCTTTGACTTTACTGTTTGACTCTAAGAACATCACAACTACTCTCAGCCTCAGTTTTCTCATCTTTAAAATGGGGACAATAATGGCACCTACCTCGCAGGATTATTTTGAAGATCAAATGAGATAACATGCTTTGCAAACCTTAAAGTGTTAAAGAAACACTAGCAATTATAATAATAATAATAATAATTATAACTGTCCCCTCCAGACAATATTTGATATAGTGAGCTTGCTAAGCAAAACTTTTCCCAGTCTAATTCATACATTCCCTCAGTATAGTTCTCAAATCCTAATCCAGGGTTCCAGAGATGAAAAATTCTTACTCTGCCATTGATTCTAGGCATCCAAAAATAGTTTGTTCTAATCTCCTTGTTTACAGGGATTTTGGTTTAGCTGACCCCCCAAAAGCTGTTCTCATTGCACGTCCAACCCCATGTCAATGTGTTTTTTGAGGTATGACTTTGATGATAGTAGACTAGTTATCAGGTTCCAGGGTCTTTCTGATATAATGCCATCATACTCTACAGCTGCTTCTCTGCCCTGCTAAATGGAGCAATGGAGATTTTAGGCTGGGGGTGGGTAGGGGAGGAGATGATTGGCAGTGATGACATGGTAAATAAGAGCTGTGTTTTTTTTCAAGGGGCAAAGGGTCATTAGGACATGAAATGGCGATGGCTCCTTGCTGGGAGTTCCTGCAGCATCCACTCACCCTCCTACCAGATGGGCTAGGTGAAGTGGTCCCTGCTGGCTACTGGACAGCTGAAACCAAGACAGTACCACCTTTATGAGTTTCAGTTTGCATGAGATTCTTAGTCATATCCTGGACTGAACTGAACCCCAGACTTCAGAGTTTCGAATGCTTCTGTTTCTAATAACAAGTCCTGCTGGAAAAGTGAGCTGAACATCTCATGGGAACTGTGTGTTCTATTATCCTTTTCTTGCTTAGAGGGTGATGGAAGTGGATAAACAAAAATAAATTGAAATCCTACATATCTTAGAATATGCATGCCCATTCTGAGTCTAGGTCTGGGCAGATTTGAGTGTTAGAGAGAATAGTAGGCCCATAGATGCTTGGTATATGTTTTATTATTTTATTATATATTGTGTTCTTTGGTCATTATGTACTATTTATTTGCTTATTGAGCCTATGCTAAGAGTAAATCCAATCATGTAAGTCTGCTTCTGGGCAAAACCAGAATCATTATGTCAAGAAGGCAATGAGGGCTCAATGAAATATGTCTAGTTCAAAAAGAAGTCAGAGCTAGCCAATGAGTTGGGGCTTGGGGCTAAATTTTAAATGGTACCTTTACAAATTCACAGACAACAACCAGAAACTCCCTCACAGAGAAATAGAGCTGAGGGATAGAAAGGAGCTGAACCTCTGGTAACCATAGAGAACATGGTACCTAGTGAGGCTTTCTACCCCAGCTGGACAAGCACAAATCACCAGAATGGGTTCTAGTGATTGTGTTCCCCCGTGGTTAAATAGTCAATAATGCTGTTTTATGATTTAGTGTTAGAGATAATAGGTGGTGATGATAGAACTACTCAGGACAACAAAGGTATCATCTCATCTGGTTCCAAGTCTCTAATACCATATTTTTAAAAATTCAATTTGATTTAATTTTAGTTCCAAATTGTCTCCCTCTGACCTTCCCCTCTCCCACACATTAAGGAAAGAAAATAAAAATCTGTTACAAATTTGTATACTTAAGCAAAACAAATTCTCATATTAACTATGTCCAAAAAAGAAAGAGATAGAAAATATGTTTCAATCTGCCCTCTGAGTCCATCAGCTCTGTATCTGAAGATGATAACATGTTTCATCATGAGGCCTTCAGTATTGTGGTGGTCATCAAGTTGATAAGAATGACTAAGTCTTCACAACTGATGATCTTTACGATATTGTTGTTACTGTGTGAATTGTTCTCTTGGTTTTGCTCATTTTGCTGCATCAGTTCATAAGTCTTCACAGGTTTTTCTGAAATCATCCCCTTCACCACTTATTATAGTACAGTAGTATTTCATCACAATCATATACCATAGTTTGTTTAGTCATTCCCCAACTGATGGACAACCTTTCAATTTCTATTTCTTTGCCACTATGAAAAGAGCTGCTATGAGCATTTTTGTACATAAGGGTCCTTTTGCTCTTTCTTTGATCTCTTTGGGATATTGACCTGGTGGCAGTGTTGCTGGGTCAAAGGGTAGGCACAGTTTATTCGCTTTTGGGGCTATTTCCTAGTTGGTTATTCAATATTTAGAGGACTGGTGATGGTGATCATTTTAGACAAAGAACTTGATGCCACTTCGATTGCTTTGCACATTGAACCAAGACTAAGTCAAATTTTCTTCACCATATTATTTTATAGTATTAGCTTTAATGATGATATGCTTTTTAAGATTGAGGCTCATTATTGTATCCAGGCTGGAAGCACAGAGGTTACTTATGGACCAGGTCTGACTCTCATTGGAATGGGAAATTTGACCTACCCCATTCACCAACTTGGGCCAGTTTACTCTTCCTTAGGCAACCTGGCGGCATCCTCTCCACATGCCCCCCTCCCCAATTCCTTGGAGTCATCATGCTAATGTCAAAATTAGTGCAAACACCTGTTCAGCTTAGCCCATTACAACTCAGAACTCCTGAGCTAGAGAGATCTTCCAGCCTCACTCTCCTCATATCATTTGATTTTTTAAAATATGGAATAATATATTCAATAATAAACCATCCATACATAGAAAGACCCTTCAAGCTCTTTTCCCAACTTCATATAAATTAGTTGTGACAATTATGAGCCCAAACATATCTGATTAAAGATAGGCAAAATAAATGAAACAAGCAAACAAATTAATGAATGAATGAAACGAGAATAACTGAGTGATATCAACTCAGCCACTTTGCCATGAATTCTTTAAAAGATATTATGGTATTATAAACTTGATAAGGTGGCATTTAGGGTTAGATTATAATTACCTCAAAAGTCCATTTGTGCCATTCTATGAAAAATGTAGGGAAAACTCTAAATCCTAAAAGATTTATATCTTGTTAAAAGGAAAGACTATAAACAAACACATTGATAACAATTCCATCTTGATTGCTTCTAGATGTCCTTCTGATCTGTAGTCCTTTCTTCTATGTAGTTATAGTTTCAAATATTGGTAATCAATATGTGTATTATAATCCTGCTGTCTTTGCTTTACAATTACTCCACAGAAATCAGCATTTTTTGAAATCTTCATATTTGTAATTTCTTATGGTAAAATAATATACCATAAAGTTATTTAGTTTTCTCTCTTTGATATGGTTTCTATTCTTTTGCTATTGAAAATAAAGCCAATAAAGAATATTTTTTGTACAGCTCTTTTTTCCCCCTTTAGTAATAGGCTTAGTCACACTGAGATCACTGGGCCAAAGGGTATGAGAATTTTTGTAACTCTCATTGTATATTGCTACACTGCTTTCCAAAAAGGTTGTAGCAATTTATGCATTAATAGTATCACAGTGCGCCTGTTCTCCCACAGCCATGTCAGTATTCTTATCTATCTTTGTGATTTAACAGGGTATAAAATAATATCTCAAAGTTGTTTATAGAGGGTGTCTCAAAAGTCTCGGTGCAGTTTGTGCAAAAATAAAGACATTTTAATCTATAACTAAAGGAAATTCATCCAGAATTAAAAGAAAGAAATGTCTAAAAATTTAGTATGTCTAATGAATATTTGATATTCAGAATCTATAGGGGTCTGTTGAATTTATAAGAGTAACATATTTCTCAATGGATAAATTACCAAAGGATATCAATAAACAATTCTGGAAGGAGCTTAAATTATTAACAATTATATGAAAAAACTTTATAATCAGATAAATTCAAATTGGAACAAATTTAAGATACTATCTGATACTCATCAAAAGCAAATGCAGTTAAAATGATAGAATTAAATGCAGGCATCACTATGAGACAATAGGCACATTGAAAGCAAAACCATGAATTTCTGCAACCTTTTTAAAACAATGTAGCAATATTGCTATGATAGGAATTTAAAAATTGCTTATGTCTTCTGGCCCAGTGATTTCATCACTGGGATTATATCATAAGAATGTTATTAAAAGAGGAAAAAAAACCCAAAGCAAAAACTATGGGCTCCATTATCCACAGGAAATTCCAAGTGGACGAGGGATGCCTATTGTTTAGGCTATCATATGTAGATAAATAGATTGCTCATAGGGCTTGTCTGTTAGGACATACATCATGGACAGATGATACAAATGGATAATGATCTGGACCCAGATCTGGGCATCAGGAAAAGAGTGGGCTGAATTACCTGTGAGAAATATTGCAGTTCTTTTAATGTTCTCAATCTTCCTCCTGAAGCAAAATCCCATTTTGAAAAATTAATTTTTATTGCCATCTTTTGTTTTTATATCAAGAGCTGTCCCTTATATATACTTTTATTAAAAAGAATTTACAAAGAGAAAGAAAAAAAATTCAACAAAATTAACATTGAAAAAAGTCTGATGATAGGGCAGCTAGGTAGTGCAGTGAGTAGAGTACTGGCCCTGGAGTCAGGAGGACCTGAGTTCAAATCTGGCCTCAGACACTTAACACCCTAGCTGGATGACCTTGGGCAAGTCACTTAACCCCAATTGCCCTGCCTTCCCCCCCTGCCAAAAAAAGAAAAAGTCTCATGTTAAAAGTGCTTCACATGGGGGGGGGGCAAAACCAAGATGGCGGCTGGGAAGCAGTGATTGGCGTGAGCTCCCCACCAAGTCCCTCCAAAAACTTATAAAAAAATGGCTCTGAACCAATTCTGGAGCTGCAGAACCCACAAAGTGGCAGAGGGAAGCAGGGCTCCAGCCTAGGGCAGCCTGGATGGTCTCTGGGTAAGGTCTGTCCCACGTGGAGCTCCCAGCCCCCAGCCGAGGGGAGCAGAGCTGAGCCCAGTGCGCACAGCACGAACAGGCCAGCCACGGACCTACCAGACCAGGAGACGAGCGGAGAGTGCCCTAGCATCCTGAATTACTGAGCTGTGGCATCCACCAGACCTCTCAGCCCACAAAGAGCAAAGACAACAGAGAAGGTTAGTGGGAAAAGCTGCGGGACTGAGTTTGCGGTTCGGCCACACCCCCTGGGGCAGTGGAGGTGGGGCAGCTTTAGAACTAGAGCTGCAGTTGCTTCTGGCCCCAGGCCCACCTGGTGGGAGGAATTAAGTGGCTGATCAGAGCAGGAGTGAAGAGCCTGCTGAAGATTTAAGCCCAGTTCTGGTTGGGGGTTCTTGGGGAAGGAGGAGTGCTGGTGAGGCAGCGCATCTGCCCAACCGTGGAACATAGAACTCTTTAGTCTACAAGCAGTCATACCCTGCTGAAAAACTCAAGGGTTAATTAAGTTGGCTGGGAACATGGCCAGGCGGTGAAAACACACCCAGATTCAGTCCCAGACTCTGGAATCCTTTGG
>CM053623.1:298660979-298687360 GCA_028646595.1 Phalanger gymnotis | reverse complement strand
GGGGGGAGGGCAGACTGGGGAACAGGGCAACCAGAGTGTACGCCATCTTGGAGTGGGGTGGGAGGAAATGGGGAGAAAATTTGTAATTCAAACTCCTGTGAAAATCAATGCTGAAAACCAAACATATTAAAAATAAATTTTAAAAAAAGTGCTTCACATACATGATCCCCCATCTCTGAAAAGTAGTGTGAAGACATGTATTCTAATGTCTCTTTTTGAGGCTAAGCTTGGCCATTATAATTTTGTATCATTCACTTTCAATTATTTCGTTGTTGTTCTTTCTATTTACATGTTTAATATTTTCTTGGTTTAGTTTATTTTACTTTACATCTGTTCATATAAATCTCCCCATGCTTCTTTGTATGCATCATATTTATCATTTGCAAAGTGATATTCTATTATATTTGTGTACCATAATTTAGTGTTTCCCCAGTTGATGGACATCTACTTTGTTTCTAGTTCTTTGTTACTACAAAAAGTGCTGTTGTGAGTGGGTAATATAACACAAAAGGAAAATATTGGATGCTGGAGGGATGTGAGAAAACTGGGACACTAGTGCATTGTTGATGGAGTTGTAAATGGATCTAACTATTCTAGAGACTATTAGATAGATAATTTATAGATTTTATAGATTTATAGAATTTATAGAAAAAATAGATAGATTAGATAGATAGCTATTCTAATTTGGAACTATGCTCAAAGAGCTATAAAACTGTGTATACCCTTTGACCCAGGAATACCTCTGCCAGCTCTATATCCCAGAGACATCCAAAAAAGGGGGAAAGGACCTATTCACACAAAAACATCTATAGCAGCTTTTTTTTTATGGTGGCAAAGAATTGGAAATCAAAGGGATCCCCATCAATTGGGGAATGGCTAAATAAGCTTTGGTATATGATTGTCATGGAATATTATTGTGCGATAAGAAATGACAAGCAGGCTGGTTTTAGAAAAATCTGGAAAGACTTAGATGAACTGATGCATAGTAAGGTGAACAGAAGCAGGAAAACATAGTATGCAATAGAACATTTTTTTGATGAAGAACTGTGAATTACTTAGCTATTCTCAGCAATGATCCAAGACAATCCCAAAGGACAAATGTTGAAATACACTATTTGCCTGTAGAGAAAGAACTGATATTTATTGAATACAAATTGAAGCATACTATTTTTCACTTTCTTCCTCCCTTCCCTCCTTCCTTCCCTCCTTCCTTCCTTTCTGCCTTTCTTTCTTTGTCTCTTTCTTTCTTTCTTTCTTTCTTTCTTTTTCTTTCTTTCTTTCTTTCATTCATTTTTACTTTTAATCAAGTCTTCTTGTACAAAATTACAAATATGGAAATGTTTTACATAATTGCATATGTATAACCTATATCTGATTGCTTATTGTCTCAGAGAGTGGGGAAGGGAGGTTTAAAATCTAGAACTCAAAACTTTAAATAATTTTTTAAAGTGCTGTTGTAAATATTTTGATGAAAACGAGGAAAAGTTGATCTTTTTAATACCAATAACTTTTGTGGAAAGGCAGTGTTGCATAGCAGGTAGTGAGTCCATGTAGAAATCAGGAAGACCTAATTCAAATTCTGCCTCTGACACTTATTACTAGATGTGGAATCCTGGGCAAGTAGCTGAACTTCCCAATGTCCAAAGGAACTAAGTTGCAAACTATGATGTTACAAATCTGAATCTCTCCTCTCCCTCCAACAAAAGAAATCTGGTGATGTGAGTCTGAGGATTCCCTAAAGGACAATGAAGAGGTGCCTGGCTCATTTGAACATGCTACAACACAAATGGAGAATGAAGCAGAAGATATAATATAAAGGATATTGAGGAAATGTCTGATTAGAAAAAAAAGCAAATCAGTAATGTAGCGAAAGCAATGAATGGCTAATGGAGAGAGTATGCTCTAAAATTCTCTTAACGCCATGTCAGGACAATACAAGGAAGACCTCTAGCATCTTGTGTAGACTCTCTGGAAGAGTTTTTAGAGGGAATATAGGAAAGTTGCACAGGGTGGATGGAATGGATAGTGTGAGGTCCACCATCTACAAGGTGGTAGTATCCACATCAATAATACCCAAGTCCTTCAAGGTATCAAAGTAAATTATATAATCAAATCTATTTCATCTTCAATAATCTTTTTACATATTTGATAAACAGGAATCTCCCTCCTCTACATTACTCAGATGAGCATAATTTCTATTTCTTCTTTTTTTACAGTGTGATTTCTGTATTTAAATCATAAGTCCATTTGAAATTTATTATATATATGAGAGAGAGGCAACATGGTAAAGAAGAGAGAGGCTGATATCAGAGTCAGAAATTCAACTCCTTTCTGCCTTGGACATGTACTGGCTACGTGAGCATGGGCTTAGTGCTTCAGACCATTTTCTGAGACTTTAAGTTGAAGAAGTTCAGTCAGGTCAACTTTATGTTAAAGTTGGGCTCTGCTTACCTCGGGGGTGGGGAGGCACTGTTCCAAGATCAAGGCTTTTTCATGCTGTTGTTTTCAGAGATAGTTCTGGGGATCTGCAAGCTTTTGGTACTTCCAAGATGGTGTCATCCTAGGAGAGATGTGGTCATGCTCTCCTGGTCTGCACTTTGGTCTTTACCCAGGAAGGGCCCTTGGTCCCCTGTAGCCACAATCACTAACTCTCCTCTTTGCCTTGGAACTGTGACAAGGGCCCCTTTTCCCTTGTAATTGATCACCAGCACACCTCTTCAACCTTGAACTGTGACCTAGAATAGTGTATAAGCAATAGAGTTGTCAATCAGTGCCAGCTGTACCCAGTGACAGCAAAGGGTCCCCTGTAATCCCTTTCTGTCCAGTTGTCTGACCTCTCTACCATCTCTGGGCTGAGAGCTCCTGAAGCATCTGCTGCTCCCACTGTTGCTGCCACCATGTGTGAAGGCTCTGGACAGGCATTTCCCTACCCCACCCCCCCAGCCCCTTTTAAGTTTTCTTAGGTTGTCATTCTAAAATATGATTCGTCGCATTATTTTAACATTGTTTGGAGGGGAATGTTGAGAGAATTTAGCTGGATTGCCTCTAAAATGCCATCTGTGACTATATTTTCTAAAGCCTTTTAGTTAAAATTACCATAAGTAAATGTTCTGGAGTGTTCCTCAAACAAGACATTCCATCTCTTGGCTCCAGGCATTTTCCTGGGATGTCCCTCAAGCCTGGAATGCTCTCCCTCCTCATCTCTACCTCCTGGATTTCTTGCTTTTCTTATGGCACATAGTAGGTGCTTAAGAAATATTTATTAGTTCATTTATATCATCTGGCTTTACAAAGCTGCATTGAATATTTTTGGCACCAAAGAAGGAAGACAAGAGAAAATTCTCGTCTCTACAGGTGTGGGGTACTATGGCTATGGAGTATTGTGTATACTGTCTGAATGTCTGACTTGGACATGACTGAACTTCCTGAACTTAAATAAGTCTCAGAAAATTGTCTGGAGTACTAAGCTCATGGTCACATGGCCAGTACATGTCCAAGGCAGAAAGGAGTTTAGCTGAATTACCTAATTTCTTTTCGTTTTATTCTTTTGTTATAACAGATAACTCTCTGGGGATGGCAAGAGGAAAGAATTTATCTGGAAATGTGCCTTCAAGAAAACAAAGGACAATGGAGACAAAGGCTAAAAACAAAATGTTTGAAGCAATCTGGACGCTACACTACTGCATTGCTATTCATATGGTTCTAACATTTAGCATTTCGCTTAGCACTTAGCATTGATTCAATGGAAAGAATGCTGAGAATTGAGCCTGAGGTGCTAGGTTTGTATCTTGCCTCTGCCCCTTAATGTCCTATGAGAACTTTGGGGTCACTTAATATCTGCAAGACTAAGTTTCCTCATTTGTAAAAAAAAAAAAGTATCAGGTTAGATCAGCAATTCTTAACTCTCTCTCTCTCTCTCTCTCTCTCTCTCTCTCTCTCTCTCTCTCTCTCTCTGTGTGTGTGTGTGTGTGTGTGTGTATGTATGTAATGGATACCTTTGGCAGTCTGGTGAAGCTTATGGACACCTCAGAAAAAAGTTGATTACCTATGTGCATAATTGAGGAAAATGCTAACTTTTATTTAGTGGCTAGTGACAATAAAGATGTAATTTTTCCCAACCAAGTTTTTTACACCCCTCTTGGGGGTCTATGATCCTTAGATTAAGAAGCCTTGAACTAGATGGTCTCCAAGCTTCCTTCTAACTCTAGATCTCTCATCCAATGATTGCTTTCCCTTTTTATATGTAATACAGCCTCAATAAATTCTTGTTGAATTCACTTTAATCCCTCAATTTCCATCTAGGAGTTGAGAGGGAAGGGAATCACCTTTAAGACATTGAGTAGTCACCAAAGTATTTTGAAAGGATCCACAGGGGAGAACAGAGGGAGGGCTAGAGAGAGAAACAGAGAAGCAGAATAGCTTTGGAAGTTATGTGTCAAATTTATTATACCTGAAGAGAAAAGCGAGCTTTTCATTGGGGAGATTGTTTCGTTGTAGTTCTCTTCTTTCGTTGTACTTTGTATTTGGAAATGTTCATTATTTTTTGGTGTTTATTAAACACCAAATTTAGAATTTTCAATTAAATTTAGAATTTAGAATTAAATTTTAAATAGTAACTGGTGCTTAAGAAATATTTATTGTCTAACTCATTTCTATCATCGGCTTTACAAAGAGACACTGAATATAGTAACCTAGTTTGCCACCAAGAAGGTAAGAGAAAATTCCCCTCATCCTGTATAGGCTATGGAATATTGCATATATTGTCTGACTTGGTTGAGGAATTGGTTAGTTTAGCTGAATTACCTTATTTCCCCTTTCATTTTGTTCTTTGTTATAAGGGATAACTTTTTGGGAAGGATAAGAGGGAAGAACATTTAGAATTTAGAATTAAAAAAATGATGTTTTTTTAAAGGAAACAGGATGGTTGTGGCTCTCATGCAGCAAAAAGATGTCAGATGTAGGCCATCTGTACCTCTTACAACTTGTCTTCACACTGACCTAACTCTTAAACTTCTGGTTTTTCCCCCTTGTGGTTTTTGACTTCTGGCTTTTTTATTCTGGTTTTGTGTTGGATTTCTGCTCCTATCTCCTCCCTTGTCCTGTCTTTAGTGCTCTGGGCTGCACTCTGGGCTTCTCCTTTTCTCTGCTTGATCTGTTGGCAAGGGCACAGCAGGGCCTTCTATTCTCCAGTCACCAGCAATCTCTGCTGGCAGAGCTCCTAGGGACACATGGACAACTCACGCTAATGGAGACGTTTGCTGTTCACACAATCCTTTCCTCCAAGACACCATGTGAGAGATATCATGCAAATCTTCCTCTAGCCTCATTTGACACTTGAAGGAACTGACCCTTAGAGAATGCAAGTGACTAGCTCATGGTCGCAGCTGGAACAAATCTGAGATTCTTTTCATTGCTCCATGGTGCCCTCCTCCCCCTTTAAAATACAACCTTACACATAAAAATCTGTTTGATCTGCCATATTTCTATTTATTTTAACAATATGAGAGTCTAGCCTTACCGAAACAAGAAAATCAGGGTTTTGTTACTGTTTTTCTTGAAAGTCTCCATGTGGGCAAATTTATGGAGGGGTTTGAGTCATTTAATCACTAATTTAATTGTTATTTGCTTTTCACTTAATTGTTAAGTAAATTAACACTGTGGCCTAATTGTGATGAGAGGTAGCAATTTATCCCATTTCTAACTTGGCTCAAGTTACAAAAGAGATAGTCACTTGAGAAAAAGAGGATTTGAAAGGGGAAGTTAATTATTCTGTTTCTTAAGATTAATGAGATATTTATTTCTCTGTGTTTGCACTGACCTTTTTTTGCTCTAACATAAGCAGCCTCTGCCAATTCAAACACTGAAAGGAGGCCAGGTTGCTGGGTTGGGGAGTCAAAAAATTTGGAGTCAAGGCCAAAATCCGCGTTCTAGGTCTAGCTCTGCCACTGGTTTACCTGGGGGAATCACAAAAATCACTACACCCTTTCAGAGTTAGGATATGATCATTTATAAAAAGAGAACGTCCTCTCTAGGACTCAGATTTTGTGAGCTCTTTCGTCCGTTTATCTGGGAGCACGATTATATGGGCCTGGGAATCTTCTATCTTGATTTCTAAGGATCCAGTGCAGTTTGGGAAAAATAGGTCCTGGAGTTGTTGGTGTTTGTCTTTTGTTCTTGAAGAGAATCAATGACATCAGGAGGGTGATGTCTTAACTTGCTAATGAATTAGATATAAGTGAGGCAGGGCTATCTATGCAAAATCATCAGCCTTACTCTCTCCTCCAGAGTCATTGGAGTCCAGTGGCAAGACATAATTCAAGATAACTGACAATGGTCCAAGATGCAGTGGGAGACCTTGGCCTTTTTAAGCGAAGGTCTTTCCCAGGTCTCAGTTTGTCTAAGGCAATGCTCCTTCAGTAATTAAAGGCTGGGTAAGAATTGAGGCAAAAGATGGCCTAGTGTGCTTTCACAAAGGAATCTCCTTGAAGAGGGTAAATAGCATTTCATTTATAAGAAATAAGAAACCCCTCCCCCCCTTTAACTCTTGATTCTTCTTTTCTAGGAATTCAGGGTATAAGTTGATCTGGTACCCAAGCTTCCAGAGGACTTGTGTTTTCCACTGAGGCTTTGCTTATAGATATTTTGTAGTCATTTTCTTCTTTTCAGTTTATATCTCGACTATTCCTTGTCACATTAATGACTCTTTATTACAGGAATCTTTTTTGTTGTGGTGGTTTTCTTATTCTTCCAGTCTACTTGTGGATTCCTGAGTTCATGTTTTGTCCAAGCCCTACACACTTCTGGAGGGGATGTGTGGACTGAGCTTGTATCCTAGGTCCAGGAGTATATTCAAGATGGCGGCCTTTATCCTATCATTTGCAATCCAGGAAAAGGACCCAGGAGTGCTTGTAGATGAGGGCTTTTTATGCATGTCCTACATGCCTTTGGCTATAGTCTTGTGAAGCCTATGGACCCCTTTTCAGAAAAATGCTTTTAAATGTATAAAGTAAAGAAATCCAGGTCCAGATTAGTATGGATAATGAATCCCTCTGAAGTGATCTCATTATTTGAATTTAGAATGTATATTTCCATTGAGCTGGAAATTAGCATATTTTATGTAATTGTAACTTCAAAAAGTACAAATCTGAATCTATGCAACCACTTCAGGAGATTCATTAGTCACACTAATCAAGACCTAGCTGTACATAGGATTACAAAGAAAATTAGTTTTATTGGAATGTAGTAATCAAAATGTTTTAAGACTTAGTAACTGAAATTAAAAATTATTAAAATTTAAAAATATTTTAAAAACTAAAGTTAAAAATTATTTTCATGAACCCTTGGTTATAAAGCTCAATATGTACACTATTTCCTGAAGACACTGGTCTAGTGGATTAAAAAAGGCTATGAAAATCTACAGAATGTAAAACCAGGAACAGAGCAAAATATACAACTTTCTGGAATCCTGTGGGCAAGCAGCTGAGCTGGCCACATTTCAAGAACAATATAAAGGAGCTAGAGAAAGTCCAGTAGAGGACTAGTCAATAATATTGGGATTGGGGGAAGGGTTACTGCTGCTGCTTGCTTGCTTTGCTGCTTGTCCTTCGTTCTTGAAGAGGACCATGACATCAGGGAGGGGATGTCATGACATTCGAGTGAATTGGATTTAAGTGAGGGAGGGCTGTGCAAAGTCACCAGCCTCACTTTCTCCTCTGGAGCCATCTGGGTCCAGTGGCCAGATAGGGATTGGGATGACTAGGGTGGCCCAGGATAATACATGTCAAAGACTTTAACTTAAAAAGACCAAGGGGGAAGGGATGGGGTGAAAGGTTGATATATACAAGAACATACTAAATAGATTAAAACTCTGGTCTGAAATGATGAAAACTGAGAAGAAAGTATTGATATCTAAATAAGAAGAGTTAAAACACAAAAATAAAACTTAATGAAAGGGCAGCAAGGTGGCACAGTGGATAGAGCATTGGGCTTGGAGTCAGGAGGACTCATCTTCCTGAGTTCAAGTATGGACTCAGATATTTACGAGTGGGGTGACCCTGGGCAAGTCATTTAGCCCTGTTTGCCTCAGTTTCTTCATCTGTAAAATGAGCTAAAGAAGGTAACGGCAAACCACTTCAGTATCTTTGCTAAGAAAATCCCAAATGGGGTCATGAAGCATTTGAAACAACTAAACAATTTTTAAGAACACCTAGTTGGTATAGTAGACCAAGCACTGAGCTTGCAATTAGAAGACTCATCTTCCTGAGTTCAAATCTGGCCTTAGATACTAATTAGCTAGGCAAGCCACTTAACTCTGTTTGTCTCAGTTTCCTCATCTGCAAAATGAACTGGAGAAGGAAATGGCAAACTACTCTACTTACTATCTTTGCCAAGAAAACCCCAAATGGAGTCCTGAAGAGTTGGACATGATGGAAATGACCAAATAACAACGAAAATCTTTAATGTACCTTGAAGCAAACATTTTAAATAAAATATTAGCAAAGAGAGGATGTGTCTGAAGTCTATAAAATTAAGAAAGGCCTAGATTGGATGACCATGGTGTTGTTCAGTAAGTTTAAGTATACCAGACATATGGTATACTAGCTCTCTGGTACGGTCCCAGCAATAGGCTGTGCCTCCTTTCCAAGTAGCAGTATAATTAAGTACAGATAGGATAATTATCAGTACCTTGACCACTTGGTGATAAAATCTGTGGCAGTGGTAATTTAAATTGCAGTTGAAGACTCACTCACTGTGTGAATGCCAATATTTGGGATGAAGTTTTCTCCAAAAGAGTGATTATGTGGTAACTTGACAGCCACACTAGGAAGAAGAAAAAGGAGAATAGTCATGCACAAGACTTACGTTTCCAAAAGAATTTTTTTTTTTTTGAGGAGGGAAGGCAGGGCAATTGGGGTTAAGTGAGTTGCCTGAGGTCACACAGCTAGTTTGTGTGTCAAGCGTCTAGGTTTGAAGTCAGGTCCTCCTGACTCCGGGGCTGGTGCTCTACTCACTGCTCCACCTAGTTGCTCCCAAAAGAAATTTTTAAGGGATATTTTGTATTGAGAGGAAGCTAGGTAATAGAGTGGATAGAGTGCTGGGTGGTCTTGGAGTCAGGGACACCTGAGTTCAAATTTGTCCTCAGACACTAGCTGTGAGATCTTGGGTAGGTCACTTAACCTCTGTTTGCCTCAGTTTCCTCAGCTGTAAAATGGGAAAATAAGGGCACCTACTTCCCAAGATTGTTGGGAGAATCAAATGAGACAATGTTTGTAAAGTACTTGGCAGAATGCCTGGCGCATAGTAGGTCCTTGTAAATTATAGCTATTGTTGTTGTTATAACCAACAAGAAGGCTGAAGTTGGAGGCTGAGGTCCTCTAAATCTGCGTACAGATTGAGGCAATGTTGTGACACCTCCAGAGATGGCTTCCCAGCTTCCCCTTTGTGTATAAGAAAAGTCTTAAATCTGGCAATTAGTAGAGATGTTCTCCCCCAATCCCTTTTGGACATTCCATCATGGTGATTTTGGGGAAAGCAACATCTTATCTTTTCCATCTGATTTCAGATCCACGCTCTGGGACACCGAATGTAATCACTAGTTGAGAGGATTAAGAATATTAGATTACATAAAGGTAGGGACTGAACCTGTTATTTCATTGAACTTTGGAGTTTGTTTTTTTTTTTTTTGCAATTTACATTTTTCAAGAGTTGTCTAGAACATAGAGAGTGAAAGTAACTTGTTCAGGGTGAAAGTCAGCATGTGTCCAAGATAGGACTTAAACCCAGGTCTTTCTGGTGTTGAGGCTGGTTTCCCATCTAGTACACTATACTAGTACATGCGCATAATTCATAAATAAGTAAAATACACATATTGGGTCTGTAATCTCTAATGAGATTTGACTACTTTCCAATTTGCTCAAAATTGGCCAAGAAGGTGGGATATAGATGATCTTATCTATCATTTCAGGTGCTGTGGGACTCTTTGTGTCCAGGTGGACACTCACCCATGAAATTATAACTGGAGAAAGGGAGGGAGATGAGGAAAATTAATATTATATTCTATCACATTAATCTGAAATCCATCCTTTTCCCTTTTTGGCCAGACCCCAATTTTTTTCAATTTAGTTTACCAGGCAGTTTCTGAAGGGCAGGATTGAGTCATTTGATCACTCCTATCCCTCAAGTCATCTGTTTCTCAACCACCATGGGCTGTGCTCGTCCTAAGTGGGACCCTTGCTTTTGTTGTTTGTCCTTGGTTTTGGAAGTGGACCATTGACCTTATCTTGATTTGTGCATGAATTGGATTTAAGTGAGGCAGAGTTGCACAAAGTTGTCAGCCTCACTCTGCCTAAGTCCTCAAAGTCCAGTGGCAAGACAAAAGTCAGGATGACTGGTGATGGCATGGTAGATAACCTTGGAACAAATTGTCACTGGAACAAATTGTTCTCACCCACACATTCCGTTGGGTTCCTAGACAGTTTTCCTGGACTGTGGCCCCTGCCTATGCTACAGCTTCTCGGGGCCACAGGTAAGAGATGAGTGACCAGTTGGACCCCAAAGGTAAATGAGCAGCCCTGAAAAGGGCTTGGCAAGCCCTCATAGCAAAGGTGCTATTCCTCCCTTAACATCCCATACACCCTAAAAAGCTATGCTGGGCTAGGCCCTCCGCAGCAGACAAGTCTCTTGTCCTTGATTTTCCTCGTCAAAGTTAGAGGTGACTTGGTCTCCAAGGGGAGGTCAACAGAGTGGGGGACCTGACTGAGATTGTTTTTGTTTTTCTAGCTGTGATTTCTAGACGCAACTGGGTCTCATAAAGCAACTAGCATTTCTTAAATGTCAGAAAGGAGTAATCAGCCACATCCTAAGGCCAACTAACTTTTTCCAGCTGAAGAGTAATCCTATCACCTGAGAAGTAGCTCCCCCACCACCCCAACAATGAAGTAATAGGGAGGAGCTGATAACTCTTAAACCACCTCCTCATTAAAATGTCTACTTATCAGGACTGTCTTGCCTTTGCCAGGGCAGGTCCAAATGATGTCCTGTCAGGTCAGTCAGAAGGACACAGCTAGGTTTAAAAGGCCCTGTTGGGCCTCACTCTGGGTGTTTGATCATTGAGAGAGACCACTGACCCAATTTACTGGTTGTTCTACCCTACCTAATAAATTGATCATGCTCTGGTCCTTGGCTTAATGCTGAGGTGCCAGCAAAACCTGTTTTTACTAACAGTATATGGGTCAATGTTATAAAAAACTCTATTTTGCCCTTGAGAAAACTGTACCTTAGCATCATTTTTATTCACCACAGAGACTTTTTTTGGTTGATTTCCAAGGTGAAAACAAAAGAAAGTAAAAAGAGATTAAAATGATTTAGGTACACAGGAGAGTAGCCAATTCTAAATTTCCTGGCCATTTCCAGTAAGATGCCTTTGGGTTGTTCTCTCTGGAGAGAATAAAAAGCCTCGAGGACGTGCTTACAACTTTTTCCTTTGTGATTCTATAAATGAATGCCAACAGGTTTTTATTTTTTATGTTTATTTTTTTTAGCAGAGAGGAGTGATAAACTTTCAAGACACAAAGACAAAAGGAGAAAGGCTTTAATTATTAAGATACACACATATATGGATATATATATATTTAGCAAGTATTATCAATTCTTTTACATTGCTCAGAGAAAGAATGACATTTTCAGTGGCAAAATTCTGAAAAAGCAAACCTATCCCTATAAATATAATAAGAAGCATAATAGAAACCAGAGTAAGAACTACAAAGTGTATCACAGCAATCATAGTTTAAGGGGCTTTATGACACAATCTGCTAAAAAAATAAAAAAATGGGAGGAAGAGAAAAAAAAAAAGCATTCATTAAGTACCTACTATGTGCCGTGCACTGTGCTAAACACTTTAGAAATATTATCTCATTTGATCCTCACAACAACCCTGTAACATAGTTGCTATTATTTTCCCCATTTTACAGTTCAGAAAACTGAGGCAGACAAAGGTTAAATGACTTAGGGTAATACAGCTAGTGTCTTAGGCTGGACTTGAACTCAAGTCTTCCTGACTTCAGGTCCAAACCTCTATCCCTTGTGCCACCTACCTGTCTGGTCATGACCAGTGATAGTGGCAGAAGGGGGTAGAAGATGGAAAAGTAGGCAAAGGCTGCTAAGAATCACAGTATTTAGACCATCTGGAAACCTTAATTTAGCTGTTGGTACTTTAAGTGTGAGATCCCATCCATTGGACATACTACCGAAGAAATGGAATTGTATTAATCTTGACTTTTTTTGCTATAAACAAAACAGGAGACAGAAGAAAGTTTCTGATAAATGGAAGGGGAGGCCACAGGTTCTCCTTGGAGGGGGAGGTTAAGGGGTTTGTTTTATTATCACTCAAAGACAAGAAGAAACATTCTTTTACAGAATATTTGGTCAAGAATATAATTGTAGCCTAGGTACCTATATCTGTTGCAGAGTATGAAGAGATGGAGAAATGAGTGAACTTGACATACCCACCAAACTGAATTAACATATACTTTTATATTTAGACACACCAATGCAAAAGTAAGACTAGAGGAAGATGTCAAAAATATGTCAGAAAATACAATTCAGTAGTAAGAAATGAGAAAGGCTAAAGTCCTGCAGATTGTTGAAAAGTCTCATGCCTATATATCATTGAGACTTTCTTTAAGAAAAGAATTGGAATGTGCTGGACATTATGAGCACTGAACATTTTCACCTTAATGATGTGGGAACTGTTCCTGAATCAATTTCCTTGGACTGCAACTTGCTAAAAGATCAAAATTAATTCAAAGATAGAAGAAAGGATAAATATGAGGAAAAAACTATGACATACAAATAAGACAATTCCAACTTGAGCTATTTAAACCAGTTACTGAAATCCAAAACAGGAAATGGGTGGAAGAAAAAAAGAACATCAACTGACAAAAAAACCAACAAACTGACTGACCAGAATAACTTCATAAAGAAATTAGGCTGATGTGAATCAAATCCATTAGTCATAAAAGATGTTCCTTACTTGCCATGCAAAGAGTCATGGCAGACAAATTTAAGACTGCTTTAAATTATAAAATCATTTTAAAAAGTTTATGGAGAAATATTGCAGAAGATTCTGAGCAGTTTCACCTCATAAAATAGGGAGAATCAGTGGAGGGAAAAAATTAAAAAGAAAGCTTAGCAAGAGAACCAACTAAACAAAATTATGCAGAGGATATTTATGGTGAAACTGGAAGGGGGAACAACAAACAGATGAAATACGGAAAAGATCTGCAAAATTGTGACCAACTCTTTTCACCATGGAGGACAGTGGAAATGCCACATTTGGACTATAACACCAGTCTTGGATGTGCTTATGAAATTAGACTGACAAAAACAAAGATGGGAAAACCAGCTGGATTGGACCAAGTGTTTACAGAAGATGTTTATGCTGAAAGCAACAAAAGTTTGAGGGCATTTTTGGGATGGATTTTTAATGCATCCGAAGGAAGCATGGAAAAAAATCTGGGACTTTTTATTACCAAAAAAAGGAATCAAGAGAAGATCAGTAACTGTAGACCCCTATGCCTACTTTCCCAACAATATTCAATTTTTTTTTTGGGGGGGGTAAATATATACTTGCATTGAGGACATGATGAGAGTATTAGCAGGGGAAGAGATAGTCTTTTGTAATATATATATTATATATACACACACACACACATATGTATATATGTGTGTGATATGTATGACTATGTATATGTACATTTATATATATACATATCAGTAGAACACATTTTTAGCATCACAAATTGACAGAAAGATGCAGACAATACAAGATATCACTGTGGCTATTATTTGTTGACTATGAAAAAGCATTTGATTTAACAGAGCAAAACACTATTCTCTCAACAAAGATGTCTCTTAGGCATATGTAAGAATTATGTAAGATTTCCTAAAAAAACTTTTTTTTGATAAGTATATGATCATTAAAATCAGGTAAGATATAACATATTCACTGAAGCTATTTTCTATTGTGATTGGGTAGATTTTAGTGCTGAGTCCCAATAAAAAGGACATTTTTTAAATAAACGGTAAGATCCTCCAGATGTCCTTGTTTGTGGTGACATTTTGGTGATTATCACAGGCCTTGGAACACTGCAGAGTCTCCAGAAAGCTACCTATAATCACTCAAAAATATTTGGCCTAACTATCCACACAGGAAAAAGTGGGAGGATTAAGCATCCTGCTGCTGAGATGATGATATACAATTATTTAGACACCCTAAGGAATTCATCCATTAGTGTTGAAGTGCCAAACTACACCACTCAAGTATTTTGGGGACTTCCTTTTTAACACACTGTCAAACAGCTATTTGATCTAAGATACTCCTGTTTTCTCAGCCTTGGGATTCTTTTTGGTCTCCAGCCAAATGAATGGTAAGGGGAAAGGCAAAGAAACAAAGGGTCCAAGGTGGAGACCCTTCATGTCATCTCCCTCTTTTTGCTGTTGTTCAGTGGTATCCAGCTCTTCATGACCCCATTTGGGATTTTCTTGGCAAAGATACTGGAGTGGTTTGCAATTTCCTTCTCCAGCTCATTTTCACAGATGAGGAAACTGAGGCAAATTGGATTAAGTGACTTGCCCAGGGTCACACAGCTGGTAAATGTCCAAGGCTGAATTTGATCTCAGGAAGATGAGTCTTACTGATTCCAATGCCAGTGCTCTATCCACTGTGCCACCTAGCTGCCCTCATCCTGCTCTACCAAATATTTATTTCAAAGTCTTGTTTTTAGTATGTATATATGTACAATAGCAAGCCTTTCCACAAAAAAGGAATACCTTTGTCAATGAGATCACAGCTTCATTTTTTATTTAAGAACATATATGAGCTAGGAACATTGTTTTGAAGCAGCTTGAAAGAGGTTAATTTAAAATAAAAAAAAAGCTTCTTCATGCAATTGTAAATTTATCACTTCAATTTAATAAACATTTATTAAGCTTATTCACTGAATAAGGAATTAGGTTAGGTATTGGGGGTAATTTAAAAATTGCTACTTCAGGGAAAGCGTGGTCTCACTAAAGGGATCTTAGTTTATTTAGCTAACAGCCACCAGAGAAATTGCATATTTGCTATTGAGTTCCAGAATAGAATAATAGTCTTTATGCTGAGGAGTTAAATAGGGCTCAAGCTATCCAAAACTAAAATCAACGGGTCAATAAGATAAGAATTTATGAAATGCCTACCATGTGACAGGAATTGTCATGATAAGTGCTAGAAAAATGTGAATCTATACAAAGGGACATGTCACAATTTGAATATTTTCCCCTTTTTTGTGCTTTTTTATAAGGAGGAAGAAAGGCAGGAAGGAAGGAAGGAAGGCAGGAAGGAAGGAAGGAAGGAAGGAAGGAAGGAAGGAAGGAAGGAAGGAAGGAAGGAAAGAAGCAAGCATTTATTAATGCCAGACATTGTACTCAGCTCTGGGGTTACAAATACAAGCAAAAATAAAGGCAGTCCCTGACATCAAGGAGCTTCTATTCTAATGGGGGAAGATAGTACACAAAAAGGAGCTGAAAATTAGAGAATGGGAGAGGAGGAAGCTGCTTGGCATGGGGACATGTTTCTGAAGTCCAGAGAGTCAGGGACAGGGCTGGGAGGAGAATAAAGGTAAATTGGCCTGGGCTCTTCAACAAAATGGAGGCTCCAAGGGGAATCTGCCAATGGGAAAAGAGAGCTTACAGGGGTGATCGACTCTTAAGGGCAAGGAAGGTACAGGCACTGAAGAAAGCTCTAGGATGAGCCAATGGCAGAAAAGGAACGGTTTTGAAATTGAGGAAGTCAGGGCCAGGGCCAGGAGGAAAACGATACAGAAGGTTAGCAAGATCACTGAGAGGTAGAATTTTTAGGTGAAGTCAAGATAATATAGCTTCCTCTCTACCTTCAACCAATGGTTTCTAAATCTTTTTGATTGCCTATTCCTATAAGCAAAGCATTTTTGAGCATGCATCTCCAATATGTGTATATTTATTTATTTGTCAACTATATACACGTACTAGCATGGTGTAATGAATGGAAAATCAACCTTGAAGTCAGAAGAACCTAGGTTCAAATTCTACCTCTGACACATGCTGACTGTATCAGCCTAGGCAAGTCATTTAACCACTCAGGACTCTAGATAGCTTTCTAAGTGTGATAAATTTCAGTAGAAAGCATTGAAGTGCACTAGTAGAGGCACTCTGCCCTACCCCCCAATCTTTTTCTTTTAACCCGAGTTTCCAATACCAATGAAATCACTGGTCCAGCTCCTATATTTTATAAATTGACCTATTTTTAAAAAGTGAAGATAAATACAAAAATCACATTTGATCTTAGAGTCAACAGGTAACACTGGAGTTTATTCAGATTTGGAGTAATATGGTCAGACCTGAGCTTTCTTTGACAGTTGTGTGGATTGAAAAGGGGACAGACTTGAACATGAAACTTGAGGATTAAGAGGGGATTGTAACAGTCTAAGTGGGAGGTGATGAGAACATCATCAGGGCAGAACAACACCTGTGTGAGTAGAGAAGGGAACACATGCAAGAGATGTCATGGAGGGAGAGATGATAAGACTTAGAAAATGATGATAAATGGGATGATGGAGATTGAGGAGCTGGAGAAAACATGGACATTATGAATCATGGTGACTGGAGAGATGATGGTGTTCTCAATAGGGAAGTTTGGAAGAGGGGTCGGTTTGGAGGGAAAGATAATGCATCTCTAGGATGGGAGGAGGGAAGAAAAAAAGAAAAACAAAATTTACTTGATAACTTTATTATATATTCAAAAGGAATAGCAAGTTGTACCTAATAGATTTGCAGTTTCGTGTGCAACCATCTTTTTAATTATTGTACTATGTTATGGAATTGCTTGTTTTATTCCACAAATTAAAAATAAAATATATATAAAAGAAAGATAATGCAAAGAGGTTTGTAATGTAGATTCCAGCTCATCTATGTCTTCTCATCTGGTATGATTCATTTTGTCTCACCCAAAATGAAAAGAAGGGACAATGGTTCTTACTCTTTGGTCACTGCCTCTCAGAATGGAGTTCACTTTAAGTTGTCACCGACTGTAATCACCAGGTGTCTGGGAGGGGGAAAGTGATTTGTAATTGGGTGGTGGTGGGAATTTTCCCAATGGCATTTACACAGAAACTGTAGGTGTTCAATGACTTAGTTATAATTGCCTTGAGGGGATGCCTGACTCAGAAAAAGGGAGGTTGGAAACTTTCATAGTATAAGGTGGGACTGAGGGACTTTTCGGGGATAAGAGTTGATGTGGTCATATTAAAGACACATCTTATGACTGGGTGTTACTGACCACTCTGATTGTTTGATGTCATACACCTGTAAGGTCTTAGAGTTATGACCACCACTGTGGAGGACACTGCCCTAGATAAGTACAAAAGGTCTTGTCTACTACAACCTGAGAAAATTCCAGGTTTTCATAGTGGGAATCCAACCCTGTAGGAGGAAAGAACAAAAACCAATAACTTTGAATCAGAATATGTGAAATCTGGCATGCTACATCACATACCCAATAACAAGACTACACGTAGCGCCATCTAGTGAAAATCAAGGAGAAGGAGAAGCTGATCCTTTGCAAAGAAGGTGACATGCAGGAATCCTTAAGGACTAAATAAAGCTATCAACATCACTTAAAATGTGCCTCAGTTTCCTCATCTTTAAAATTAGATAGTGAGAAGGTTGAAATTTGTGATTTCACAGCTCTCTTCTTACTCCAAGTCTATGGTCCTATGACCTACCTTCAAATTCCCAAAACATTTTTTAGGAAAGGCAATATGGTACAATGGAAAGAACATGGTGTCTGGAGTCAGAGGTTCTGGGTTCCAATCTGTCCTCCAATCCTTACTGCCTGTTTGATCTGGAACAAGTCTCTTAATTTTCTACGACCTCAGATAAGATACAGTCAATGCTGGAGAAGATAGCCAGGGATGTCCCATCATCAGTGACCTCACTGAAGGAGTGAGGTCCCTTACTCAAGGTGAGAATAGAGATGTGAGAGCAAAAGGTCCAGGATGAAGCAGAGTTTGTTCCCTCTGAAATGGGAGGAATGGGAATTCCCCCACTGGCAGGATTGTATATTTGAATACTCAGAAGAGGCTCTGAAGAACTTTGGAATCAGTCGTGAGACACAGGAGACACTGGCAAAAGACCAGCCAGCATGGCATGCCTGCATCAAAGAAGGTGCTGTGCTCTATGAATGAAGCAGAATTGCAGTAGCTCCAAAGGAACGTGAGATGTATAAATTTAGAGCCATCTCCACTCCAAATGTTCATGTGGACTGTTTGTGACTGAACTGTGATAGTGCCTTCTGAGCTCATGTTGGTCTGATCAGTTAGAGTTGGACGTAGTGATGTCATTTTGGTCCTCTTCAAGAATGAAGGATGACAGGCAATCAACCAATCAGAGACATGGTAACAGCAGCATATTTATGATATGTATTGAGAATGCATCGATTCAATAGCAGGGGTTAGCCACTCAGGACACAGACTCAAGATGAAGCATTAAATGTCCCAGAGCAGTTGCCAGGGTAATAGTTTCCCACAGTTATTATATCCTGAAGTCTGCCAGTGACTCTGAAGTTTCTTGATCCACCTAAATCAATGTTCATTCTGAGCAATCTTTATCTGCCTCAGTTTCCTCACCTGCAAAATGCAAGATCAAATGAGAGAATACATGTAAAACACTTTGTAAACCTTAAAATAGTATATAAAGATTATTTTTATTTTCATTCCATGCTCCATCTCCCCTCCCCACCCCCATGTTCTATCACTCCCTTTTGTTTCCAATATGTGCTGATGGGTCAGGATGATGCCTCCTAATGATACATATGTGACCACAGATACAGGAATGGCTCTGACAGAGAACAAAAAGATTGCTAAAAGCAGGGGCAGCAAGGTGGTGAAGCAGAGAAGGTTTTTCTTTGGAGGATTGCTCCCCCTTTCTGTATCCTTTCCCTATCACTGTTCCCCCAGTCTCCACTTTCCTGTGTCATCTTTGGTGCCTTTAAGTAGAGTATGGTTTGGTAACATATTGAACTAAGATACCAGTGACTGAATGGGTATTTAGAGGTATTTACATTTTAGGAGAAGATGCCTGAAGATGTCAATGCTCAACTCAAAGGAATGGTATGTTAATGGTAGAAGTGTACATACTGTCCTCCCTGGGATCTAGAAAATATTTTGGACGTGATAGAGCAGGCCTTTATATCCAAATAGTATTGGACTGATTTTAAACCTAAGTGAGTGAAAAAGAAGGGCAGACAGAAACTCAGGTAGTTGTTCTTTCTCTGCTATTCTTTATCATGTGCCATGGGGATCCTATTTTCATACCAGCATGCTCTCTACACCCTAGAACAAAATATACCTTATTCTTCTGTTTCCCTTCACACAGAACATCGGAGAATCATAAGGTCTTAGATTAAGAACTGGAAAGTACTTTAGAGGTTATCAGGGTCACTAAACAGTAGATATGAATGGATCCCTGCAGCTTGCAAAGCTTGCAAATTTACTTAGAAACGCACATATGAACATTATCTACGTGCTGTTGCATTGTCAAGTATTTCCCAATTACCTTTTAATCTGATTTGGGTTCTACTTGGGAGTATTGCAAGTCTCTGGTGTCATGTATGATTCCTCTGATTTAGTCTAGCTTCCTCATTTTACCACGCAGGGTGTATGGTGTACTATGGTGGTATGGTGTGTGCTTACGTGCATGCGTGCGTGAGTGCGTGTGTGTGTGTGTGTGTGTGTGCATGTTCTATTTAGATTAATTATGTCCACATGGGTCTATCTAGATGTGGTTCACAGGCAGGCAAGAGCAGATTTCTCTTGCATCTCCTTCACCCATCCTTCTCCAAGGATACTTTGATTTCTGCCAGGAGGGGAAGCAAGAGGTTGGGGCCAGAGACCACCACTCTGTTCTCCTCAGTGAGTGGAGGTACCAGGCTAACATTATATCTATTTGATTCCTTAAATAGGATTGGTCTAGGGGAAGCAGATTTTAGGTTCAAACTATGTTCATTATTATTATATCTTAGCAGAGCCCCAACCTCTATACCCACACCTCCCCTCCTCCTGCCACCACTCCCCATCAGATATCAGTACTGCAATGAACACACATAGCAAAAAGCAAAGAAACCATTTATCCAAGTTGAAAATTGATATACCAGATAATACACAGAGTAAATGAGCTCTTCCTTTGGGAGTAAGATAACTCAGCTGAACCAAGAGAAAGTTTCAGATCTCATCCAAGGGGAAATTTCCCCAAAGTCTCTAGTGTAGCAATCTGGAGATAGAACATGATAGAGATTGCCAACTATTCCACATGTTGACTTCTTCCCAGCATATTTGTCCCTCTAAAGCCCTGAAGAGAGCCTGAAATGGATCATCTTCTCTCTTGATGCTCAATGCCCACAGAGATTAAATCCCTATTCTCTTAGGCTCCTGCCAACTCTGCTTGCCCCTCCCACAAGTATAGGGGCAGAATGATAATCATTCTCCTACAAATGGCCCTTTGAGCTAAAGGTTACATGCTACTTGAGAAAATAAGGCCCTGAAGAGGTTGTGTCTTGCCTAAAGCCACACAGCAGAGGTAGAGTTTGAACTCAGGTTTCCAAAGCAAGCACTCTTTCTATCATACAACACTGCCTCTTAAATTAACTGGTTTTCCCCTCTAGAAATATGGTAGATTGTGAGGACTAAAGAGTTAATGTTAGTAAGGCATTTGGAGTCTTACCAAAAGAAAAGAGATTCAGAAATAAGGCATAGAATTTGTCTGCTTTTTCCATTATCAAATACCCAATATACTTGCAACTTATAGAGTGATAGAGAAATATGTAACAAAAAGAAAATGCAAAAGTAGGTATAATCTTCTTGCCCAGGTCTATGAAAGGGTCATGAACAGCTAAGCTTATGTGCCAGGAAACTTGTTAAAAAACAAATAAACAAACAGCTCTTTGTCTCATAATTCGTGGCAAATGTATGAAGCATAGTCATATCTCTTTCCCATCAGCTAAAAACCCTTTCCAAGGAACTTTCTGGAATTGCTAAACCAGAGAGGACAGAAGAAACCACATAGATGAGAAGTAGTCCAGAAATTTCTATCATTGGAAGCAAGGCGGGAAACAAGCATTCATTAAGCACCTACTACATGCCAGATTCTGTGCTAAGCATTTTATGAATATCATTTCATTTGATCTTCACATTGTCCCTGGGAAGTAGGTGCTATTATCACCCTCCTTTACATGTAAAGAAACTGAAGTGCAGAGGTTGAATGACTTGTTCAGGGTCGCATAGCTAATAAGTGTCTGAAACTGGATTTGAATTCAGGTCTTTCTGTCTCCAGGCTTAACACTATTCACTGTGTCCCATGTCGGAGGGAGAAAAAAAAAGCTCACATGATTAGTCTAGGGGAAGTTGTTTTTAGGTTCAGACTAAATTTGTGATTATTGTATCTTAGCAGAGTCCCAAGCTCTATACCCAAGCCTCTTCCCCCCCCCCACTCCCCATCAGATATCAGTACCGCAGTGAACACACATGGCAAATAGCAAAGAAACCATTTATCCAAGTTGATAGTTGATATACTAGATAATACACAGAGTAAATGAGTTCTTCCATTGGGATCAAGATAACTCAGCTGAACCAAGAGAAAGTTTCAGATCTCATCCAAGGGGGAATTTCCCTGTAATTTCATTTAGCCATATACCATTCTTTCTTTCCTTATTATTAAAAAACACCTTCAGAAAAGGCATATGTTTTACTGATGTCTTTTGTCATTGATCAAAGTCATTTCTGGGAAGAATTCCCATCTCACTCCATCATGTGTAAAAGACAAAGTGCCACACATAGCATCCTGTCTAACCTGTGAAGGAATCCTGTTGAATGAAGGTCTCAAAGCTTCATATCTGTGCTGATTGTCTTAGAGAGGGACAGTGCGATGTCAAGAACAGAAGACAGATCTGGGAGTGAGAGGACTCTGGCATGGGCACTTAGCAGCTGTGTGACCCTGAGAGAATGACCTCACCTTATTGTCCCTCAATTTCTTTTCTTTTAAAATGAGGCAAATGCTATACAGTTATCCCTTCCACATCACGACTTTCCCCACAGTTATGCAGGGCAGCATAAGAAATTAAATAGGAATTTTTGGGAGTTTTGCAGAAACCACGAATGACATGTAAAGATCAACAGACAAGACAGAGCCTATGACCAAATACTTAACCCAAACTTTACAATAAGGTACTATAAAAACCCCATAAAAGAAAAAGAAAAAAATTAAGGCTCCATCTCTGGTACAAAGGGAGGGGCAAAAATTTTTACATGGATTTTCCAGATTGTGCTCCTAACTCCCATGATGTAAATGGATAACTGTACTCTCTAGCTCCTAAGATTGCTCTTTGGAGTTCTGATTGTCAAGAAGGAAGGTGAAAAAGGATTCATACACAGATCTGAAGGAGAATCAGTGAGAAGTCTCAAAAAGATGATGTTGAAATATGAACTGGACAACCAAGGAGTGGGGTACACTGAAGTGCTCTCCAGAACCATCTGAAATGAAAGACTGTTCAACTTTTAAAATGTAGCTTTTTTCTTTTCTCAGTAGCCTCTTTATTTTTGTTTCGACAGATTCCAAAGCCACAATAAAGAAGGCTTCTCAGTACTCATTGTACTGTGGTCAATAACTGCCTGGTGAACAACTATTTCTAGGATTTCATTTTCCTTTTCAGGACAGAAAGTCCTAGCAAGCAATGTCCTCAAATAAAAAGCTGGCTAAAAAAATAATCAGTTTATATAAGTAAATATATAATCACAGAAAGAAGGGACTTACAAGGTCATTTATCTAAGGCTCTTATTTTATACAAGAGGAAACTGACGACAAGTCCAAGCCACTTGTCCAAGGTCACACAATAGGGAGCATCAAAGGCAGGATCTGAATGGAGATCCTTTGACTCAAGGCATGGTGACTTTCTAGGGTGCTCTGCTAGACTTCATTTAGGAAGACATCAAATATCTGAATGAACCCATGGAATTGTAGTGGATACACAGAAAGGATCAGAGGATCATTTCCCCCCCTCTTCTTAAAGATTCTAGGAAAATTCAGAGGACAGAACCAATGTTCTTGAGTATAATAGAGAACTCGATGATCTCTTCTTAGAAGGAAAAACACATTAGCATTTTTTATTTCCTGACCTAAAAAAGCTAAAGCTAATGATCATTCAGAGACTGGTTAGATAGTCAGGAGAAGTGGTTCAGAAAATTGAAAGGTTTGGACCAATAGTTTAGATAATATTCCTTTGTATTTTGATACTAGTCTTTTTTATTTGCAAATATTTCTCATTTTCCCTTCCATGATCCTTGTCATAAATACGTTTGTGACCAGGTTGAAGTAATTTATGTTAATTAGACAGATGATTCAGTTCTGGAAAAAATGTCATGCTTATTTTCCAGTTGTCATTATTTTATGTGATTTAGGATTATAGCATTATAGAGTCTTTGCTGAAAACTAAGCACTTTCATTTTCACAGCTTTTAAATTCTTATGTAATCATTCTCTTGGTTTCCTTCCCTTTTCCCCAATCTGTCTTGTCCCAGTTCCTAGCCCGAATCTAACTCTTCAGCATCTTGTTTAAAAATGAATCTAAATAAATTAAATTAGACTGTTTTCCTTTAAATTAGCATGGTAAATTGGAATAGATTTGCAGTTTCTTGTGCTAAGAAATTAACATAGTAAAGCCTTAATCCTCAAATGTGAGATAAATGATATATTTTTAATTTTGTCAACTATTCCCTGATTTTGTAATTATTTGGCAAACTTGCCCAATATTGATACATGGTTCAATTTTCCAGAAATTTCATTGTGGTATTTCTTGTCTGGTCAGAAATTGAAAGATCTAAATCATAATCCCTTTTGTTAAGAATCTTTTTCAGATGATGTCAGCTTGGAAAATGTCTTTGGAAAAAACATTCTTGCAAAACTGGTGAGCATTTTGCCAAGACTGGAGGACACGTCAGCTGTTTGGGGCTCTGTTTTCTGGTCAGTTCTTGAGCCCTGTAAATGTTTCTATCGTTTCAACCACTAAGGAGGCAGCACTTCCTCCCACTCTGGGATTCTACCGTTCTCAGCTACTATGCCATTGAGTCTCTATTTCCTCGTGTGTTGAAAAGTGGAGGAAGCAGAGGGAGTAGGTGGAAAATGAGAGTGGGAATGGCCTCAAAGCTCTGTGTAAATGTTAATAATAATAATTGTTGTAAGTATAGTAATCAGCCAGATCTTGCTGAAGTAGTGAATGAAAGGATACAAAGTGGTCTCATCCCTCTCCAGAGATAGAGCAGTACATAATCAAATGACCTAAAGGGGAAGGTTGCATAACTCCAAGAGCATTTCAGGCTAACTCAATACAATTTCTCATAAAAGGAGACCCTAGATGTATAGTGAATAGAGGGCTGGACTGGGAATAAGGAAGATCTGACTTTGAATCCTGACTCATTTATTAGCTGTGTGACCCTGGACAAGTCACTAAGCCTTGATCAGCCTCAGTTTCCTCATCTCCAATATGGGGATAAATAATAGCACCTATCTCACAGGGTAGTTGTGAGAATCAGATAAGAGAACATACTTAAAGTTCTCTGTAGATCTAAAAGTACTATATAAATGTTAGCTATTATTTAGCATAGGCTGCTAGGTGGCACAGTGGATAGAGTCAGGAAGACTGCTCAACCCGAGTTCAAATCTGGCTTTGTGATCTTAGGCAAGCCACTTAACCCTGTTTGTCTCAGTTTCCTAATCTGTAAAATGAGCTAGACAAGGAAATGGCAAATCAGTCCAGTATTTTTGCCAAGAAAACCTAGTTGAGGGCATGAAAAGTTGGATATGAATGAACAACAAAATTATTTAGCATACTACAGTTATCTTGAGTTATTCTCAGGATTCCTGAGAACTCTGATTTCAGAGTTCTCTCACCAATACTTAGCTCAATTACAGGCATAGTGTGGTGCCATTGCCGTTGGAAATTGCATGAAACGTGGTCCTGGGAGTTGTGACTATCACTTTTCATCCAATAATAAAAGATGAAGAAAGGGACAGAAGTAGAGCTATCTAATTGGTTCAGGGGGGAGGTTGTGAGTCAGAGAAATAAAATGATGCCTATAATATAAACTGAACTGTGTTTTATCTTCATATTTTTCATAAGGTACTTTTATTATTTGTTGTTTGCAAGTTTATGGAAAATGAACCAAAAGACACCTAGAGATTAGAAAATATCCCAGAAATTTTCTGTTTTTTAAATCTTAGTAAAAAAGATTACTTTTTAGAAATTGCTTATGTTATACCTACTTGCCCAAATTCCAATTGAATTGATGGGCCCAATCCCCAAAGGATGACTGCAACATACTCTTAGGTTTCTAGGAATAACCCTTAAGGGCCTGTAGTTTTAGCAAGGTGCTCCTCAGCCCCCATCAGTGTGCTCCCCATGAACAGTTAGCCATTGTAATAATTATTTTTTATAAAAGGTATTTGTTAGGCAGGCATGGTAAGAACAATTGGTATAAAATTCATTTCAAACAGAAGAGGAATTCTCTCCTTGCCTACGAAATGTACCTGTAGAAAGTAAGCTTAGGGGCGGAGACAAGATGGCAGCTGGAAAGCAGGGACTAGTGTGATCTCCCTGCCAAGTCTCTCCAAAACCCTATAAAAATGGCTCTGAACCAATTCTAGAACTGCAGAACCCACAAAACAGCAGAGGGAAGCAGGGTTCCAACCCAGGACAGCCCGGATGGTCTCTGGGTAAGGTCTTTTGGCACAGAGCTGGGAGCGGAGTGGAGCAGAGCAGAGCCCAGCAGCGCAGACCAACCAGACCAGGAAACTGGCGGAGCATGCTCTAGTGCCCTGAATCAGTGATCTGTGGCAGTTACCAGACTTCTCAACCCACAAATACCAAAGACAACAGAGAAGGTTAGTGGGAAAAGTTGCTGGGCTCAGGGAGTTTGTGGTTCAGCCACCTCCCTGGGGGCAGTGGAGGTGGAGCAGCTACAGAACTACAGCTACAGTTGCTTCTGGCCCCAGGCCCACCTGGTGGGAGGAATTAAGTGGGGGATCAGAGCAGGAGTGAAGAGCCTGCTGAAGATCTAAGTCCAGTCCTGGTTGGGGGTTCTTGGGGAAGGAGGAGTGCTGGTGTGGCAGAGCTGGCACATCCCCCCAAGCATGGAACATAGAACTCTGTACTCTACAAGCAGTCATACCCTGCTGAAAAACTCAAGGGTCAAGTAAGTTGGCTGGGAACATGGCCAGGCAGCGAAAATGCACCCAGATTCAGTCTCAGACTCTGGAATCTTTCTT
>CM053623.1:298614738-298660479 GCA_028646595.1 Phalanger gymnotis | reverse complement strand
GGAGGGCAGACTGGGGAACAGGGCAACCAGAATATATGCCATCTTGGATTGGGGGGGAGGGTAGAAATGGGGAGAAAATTTGTAATTCAAACTCTTGTGAAAATCAATGCTGAAAACTAAATATATTAAATAATAAACTGAACAAAAAGAAAGTAAGCTTAAAGGACAAAGGTAGGCAGGCATTTAGGTAGAGAACATGTGGGTACCTTAAGAATCCTTGATCTAGGATTCTTTTTCTCCCTTTATGGAGTCCTCATGAGGTTCTCCACTCATGTTACTCCCTACTGGGCTACCAGTGTGAGGATTAATGCCATTCTAGAATGCAGAATCAGCACTTCTTTCTTCCCCGAGGGGTCATATTCTCAGAATTCTTGCTACCTACAGCTATTTTCACTTCTTGGTCACTCACTGCTGTTCTGGTGGTTACCTCTATTGCTGTCATATAGCTCCAATCAAGAACGGGCCTCTGATGAGAATCTTTGGATCTCCCAGAACAAGGTTACCTAGATACTTCTGTCTTGGCCCAAGATCAGGACAGAATAAACAAGGAGACAAAAGCTTACCTGCTTCTGACCTCCACTATCAAGGAGGAGATAGGGTGGCAATCCCTCCCTGCCTCTCTTCCCCACTTTTAGGACTAGTTCAAAGAAGTCCTCTACACCCAAACCCACCAAAGGAAGGAGTGGGCTATCACTTGCGAAACCTAGCAACTCCGACTTATCAGCTCTTCCTGTTTTGCGGCCAATTAGATTTTTCGTCATCATATGAGTCATCTGTGTGGTATCTTAGACTGGAACGTAGCAGGGTATGTCTGTATATTCTTCAAGAAATGGCCTTTATAGTCCATTACACCCCTCCTTATGCCTCATTACATTCACATAGAGAATCTCTACTGTCAGAGGTGTGTGTGTGTGTGTGTGTTTGTGTGTGTGTGTGTTTGTGTGTGTGTGTGTGTGTGTAATTATAGGGTTTACATCAACTAGCAAAGTGAACATTAATGAGTTTCTGTCATCTGAGTAGGGTGTATAACAAACAAAAGAAATACTTAAATATTATGGTATTTAGATCCTTAATGAGTCATAACTTGCTTTTTTTGTGTGTGTGAATCTATTTTGTACTAGTAAGATTTTTATTCTGGTATCTTATTGGTATAGACAGTTCCAAGTGAGGAAAATCCCTCTACCAGTGCAGATTAGTATCTCTTCTACAAAGTACATCTTATAAAGCTGACTAACAGCACCAAGAAGTTAATTGGCTTGTCAGGATCACACATTTGAGATGAGACTTAAACCCAAGTTTTTCTGACTTTAACCCTCTTTCTTCTTGTTCTATTGTGTCCAACTCTATATGACCTCATGGACCATAACATACCAATACTGGGCATGGGATTTTCTTGGCAAAGATATTGTAGTGGTTTGCCATTTCCTCCTCCAGTGGTTTAAGGCAATTAGAGATTAAGTGACTTGCCCAAGGTCACACTGCTAGTGTCTGAGACCAGATTTGAACTCAGGTCTTCCTTACTCCAGGCCCAGTGCTCTATCCACTGAGCAACCCAGCTGCCTTCTAGGTAAACAGAGGTCTAAATGACTGTTAGACTACCTCTCTGTAATTACACTTACACAAAATTTGGAGGTCTTTTAGAACCACCGGATTTAGACTGGAAAGACACCTTAGTGATTCAAACTATTTTGCAGGTGAGAAAATTGAGGCATTAGATGATTTGCCCAATGTCACATTGAAATCCAGCCTTTCTGATTCCAAGTTCTACAATATCAAGATGCTACTGGTCTTGAGTGGCGATCTGTTGTTTCAGAAATTGTAATGCTTTGTAGAGGAAGAAATATTTCAGATTTTTTTTTGGGTGAATTTTTGGGGAAAAAAGCACACCACAGCATTTTTTTAAAAGCCGTCTTTGGAGGTTCCATTTTCTAAAGGCCTTTTCTGTGTAAAGCAACTGCCACCTAAAGTTCAACTCTTCGGGTGTGCACACAAAACACCCATTTCCTGATTTTGAAGAATTTTGAGGAATTTGTGACGCCACAAGGTGGCGCCATGGATATGCAAAAGAAAAGTTCATCTGTTGCTTGACTGACAGGAGTGTAGAATCCAAGGCTTTAGAAATGAAAGAGATTGATCACCTAATGCAAACTTCTTATTTTACGGATGAGGAACTGGGCCCTGGGAAGGTTAGGCAAGTGGCCCAAGGTTCCATAGGGAGTGAGTAACAGAGCCAGGCCCTCTGCTTCCAAATCCACTCATCTTTTCACTCTTACCATGCTCTCAACTCTGCTGAGGACTTCTTACATGTCAGCAAATGAATTGTTTTTTTTTTTTCATGATAACAGTGTGGCATTTTTCTAAACAAATTGCACATCTTCTGGGAACTGTTGTGTTGTCAAGTCCTATGACCCAAATAACTGGAATATGCTTTTAGTTCCTGGGCTTTGGAAACTGAACTTACAAGTAAATTAATTAATTTAAAAAATAATATAGATATGTATATTACATATAATATATATTTATAGAAACATGTATATAAGTATATATATGTGTATGTGTATGTATGTGTATTTATGTATACTCATGTAGAGTATAAGCTTGTGTTTCAAAGGTCAGGAATTAAATCAGAGGATGCTTTGGTTCCTTGGGTCATATATATATATGCATGTATATGTACATATGTATATATATACACACATGTATTCACGTGTATATATGTGTATATAAACACACACATATATACATCTTTCTATAGAAAATAGATAGTCCTTTGGTCTTTCTTTCCCCCTTTTCTACAGTCATTACCCAAATCAATTTTTAGTAAGAACAGTGAACAGAGAGACAGAGAGAGACAGAGACAGAGAAACAGAGAGAGATATAGACACAGAGAGAGAGATAGAGAGAGAGACACACACAAAGCAAGACAGAAGAAGAGAGACATGGAGACAGAGAGACAAAGACAGAGAGAGAGAGAGAGAGAGAGAGAGAGAGAGAGAGAGAGAGAGAGAGAGAGAGGAGTTAAAAACATTTGCAAAAATGCAATAATGGTATCCATGTTCTGTATAATAACGATCTCCATGTTCTGTGTAATGTTCAGAGATTCTGAGAAAGGCCTCCAGCAGAGGCCTGGGTGGAGCCCCTGAGGAGCACTTGAGATGTGGAACAAATTTGGACAGGATGGGAAGGCCTGGGGGGAACAGGCAGATTGTGATTAGCACCACTGGAGGGAGCACTACCCTCATGGATGAGATCAGGTATCTGTCCAAGCATGGCAGGAAGCACAGTACCACTAGGGGAAAATAATACTTGACAGTTATTTTTTTCTTTTAAAAGAAAAGAAAAACAAAACAGATGATTTTGGAAAAAAAAGCCTGTTTGTACTTGGAGAATGAGAACATATTTTCTACTCTAAGAACTGATTTCTTCCTCTAGTGAAAGAATTCATGCCTGACAAGCCAGGTATTGGGCTAAGATGAAAATCCTCACATTTACAGTGAAGTAAATACAGGCGGCTAGGTGGTACGGTTGATAGAGTGCTGGGCCTGGAGTCAGGAAGACCTGAGTTCAAATCTAGCCTCAGACACTAGTGTGACCCTGGGCAAGCTACTTAATCTCTATTTGCCCTGTTTGCCTCAGTTTCTTCAACTGTAGAATGATGCTAATAATAGCACCTACCTCACAGATTATTGTGAGGATCAAATGAGACGGCATTCGTAAAGTGCACACATAGTAGGAGCTATACAAATGCTTATTTCCTTCCCTGAAGTGACAATCGACATACATCAGATCAAAGAAAATATGTTACTCCATACACCTTTGCAAGGGGCTTTGTGAATATATTTAAAGCTCCATCCTGCTGTCTCATGATCATGAGTTAATCCATAAGGCGCTGAATTTATTGCATTTCCTCTGTCAGGTAGGGCCTTGAAAAATTGGTCCTAAGTCAACTACTGTTCCTTCATAGCAAAAAAAGGCAGAGAATCAGGCCTGTCATGCCAAGAAACATTCAGGAGGGCATACTTAGGCATGATATTTCATAAAGACTACAACAACTGAAGTATTGTTGACATGAAGAAGCAACCAAAGTCAGGACAAATACAATGGCCAATGTTAGTCCTATACTATCAAAGTGACAGAACACATCCTTCCTTTCTGTTAATAAGAATCAGCAAATTACAAAAGCGGAAAATGATATGAACTAGCCAACGGACATAATTATGTCATTGTGCTCGTTTTTAGATTATTTACTTTGTAGGGGTGTTTGTTAGGAAGTCTGTTATGTTAAAACAAAATATAGCAATGCATTTTACAATATCCCATGCCTATAGGATAATGTTTTCGTTTTTGATCTTTTTTGTTTGTTTGTTTTGGTTGTTGTTCAGTTGTATCTGACTCTTCATGACCCCATTTGGGATTTTCCTAGCAGAGATAATGGAGAGGTTTGGCATTTCCTTCTCCAGTTCATTTTATAGATGTGGCACTGAGGGAAACAGGGTTAAGTGACTTGCCCAGGATCACACAGCTAGTAAGTGTCTGAGGCCAGATTTGAACCTCGGGGTTTCCTGGGGCTCTATCCGCTGTGCCACCTAGCTGCCCCTCAAATAATCAATGGATTAACACCTGGATTACTGGAAGGGTAACTCCATATTTTATACGTCTTAAATAAGAGTTTCCTAGTGGTTAAGTGACTTGCCCACGGTCATATAGCTAGTATGCAGGAGTTCAACCTAGGTTTTCCTGATTTTAACCACTCTGCCACATTGACTCTCAAAAAACATGGTCTATAACTTCAGTATGAAAATCACACAGCTATATTGGAAGGAGGAGGTCCTCACCGTATTGAAAATTACCCAGTGTTAGTAGAGGGCTCCATAGCTAGTGGCATCTGACAAATACTCATTGCCAAAGTCATTATGTTCTTTTCATCCTAAGATTGCTGCTCATTAGCCTCGGGTATAGTGAAGCAAGGAAAAGACTAGTTACTAAGATACTGCCTTGGTATAACTTAACCATCACTGTGAATTGATATCTACAAGTTTTTAAAGGATTTCTGGGAAAAGAGACTCACAAGATCATGGGATGATAGATTTAGAACCATCTAGAGACATCTAGTCTAATTTTCCATTTTATGTTATCTTTTTTGGAGGGGGGAAGGCAGGGCAATTGGCTTTAAGTGACTCGGCCAAGGTCACACAGAAATAAATGTGTCAAGTGTCTGAGGCTGGATTTGGACTCAGGTCCTCCTGACTCCAGGGCCAGTGCTCTATTCACTGCGCCACCTAGCTGCCTCCAATTCTCCATTTTAAAGATAAGGAAATGAGGCCCACAGAGTGACATACAGATGAGTCTTTAGCAGAGCTGGGTTTTAAATCCATGTGTTATATCAAATGCAGGATACTTTCAGCTACCCAACACTGTTATCGGTCTACTATTTCTTTAAATTTGTAGTTAGGAAAGTTAGTAGTAAGTCTAAAATACATCTTCTTTGCTGAGATTTAAACCTTCTTCTTCTTGTCTAGTTTAGACTGAGCTCCAAAAAAAAGTGGTTCCCACCTTTGAGATTGCTATTCACAGGAATCAAAAGATACAATGCTTTGGGGCTCATTTTTTTTCATCTGTAAAGTGAAGGTAGTAATCTCAGCCCTATTCTACCTCATGGGGTGACTGTGAAGATGAAATTAAATAATAGATGAGAAAATTATTTGAAAAAGCATAAAATCCTGAAACAAATGCAGTCCTTTCCCCACCCCCCCGGGGGAGTCTGGTATGCTATTTGATAGGTATAGGGAATTCTTGGTGAGGAAACTCTACCTACTGATACAGATCAGCACCCATTCCACAACTTACGGTCTTCTGAGTTACTTGTGATGTTGAGAGATTAGATGAATTAACCTGGGTCACAAAGCCTATGTGTGTGAAAGGTAGTATTGGAACCTAGGTGTTGACTTTGAAGACTCTAAAGATGGTATTTCATCCACTTCATCCACATACCTGTCTAACCCTCTTAAAGCATACCATAAATGTATCATCATCATTATCATCACTACCACCACTACCACCACTACCGCCACCACCACCACCACCACCACCACCATCATCATCATCATCATCATTATCATCATCATCATCGAGGAACAGCAAGGAGGCTGCATTGTAGAGCTCTTGGAGAGCAGCTGGAGCATTATTGTTATTGAGTGAGCAAACCCCATGACCCCATTTGGGGTTTTCTTGGCAAAGATAGTGGAGCAGTTTGTCACTTCCTTCCCTAGTTCACTTGACAGATGAGAAAACTGAGGCAAACAGGGTTAAATGACTTGCTCAAGGTCACACAACTGTAGAATAAGAAGACTGGAAAAAGTAGGAAGGGCTGGGTTGTAAAGGGCTTTGAAAGCCAGACAGAAGATTTTATATTTAATCCTGGTGGTAAAAGGCAAACACTGAGCAGGGGGTGGAGTGGGGAGAGACATGGACCATGTGCCTTAGGAAGATTACTTTGACAGTTGAATGGAGGATCAAGAGAAGGGGGACTCCAACAAGAGTATTAAAATAGTCCACATATGAAGGGATGAGGGCCTTCACCATGTTACTATTTGAAGAACCATGTAATTAATGAAAGGGGAAAAGTTTCTTTTTTTCTTTTTTCCTTATTTAACATGTTTTCCATTTCCCAGTGTGGAAATGTTGATCTAGGGTTAAAAGTTGGCAACGTGATGGGGAGAGCAGTTTACAAGCTTAAGTCAATAACCTCTATATTTCTACTCTCCCTATCCACATTCCTGAGCCTATATTTCTTCAGGTAATCCCTTGTATCTAGTACTGTGTCACTCTAATCACAAGAGATGGTGTTACCAAACTGCTCAAAAATTAATGACTAAGTTTTAGATTAAGATGCTTTTTTTTTACTCATTCAATAAAATATTGGGACTTTGTTTTAATTAATAATAATAATGACTGATCCCATGCTAAATCACTCTTTATTTATCATTCTTCAATTTTTTGAATAATAATAACTAGCATTCATATATATATTGGAGGACAAGGCAATTGGGGTCAAGTGACTTGCCCAGGGTCACATAGCTAGTAAGTGTCAAGTGTCTGAGGTTAGATTTGAACTCAGGTCCTCTTAACTCCAGGGTCGGTGCTCTATCCACCGAGCCTCCTATGTTGTTTTAAGGCTTATAAAGTAATATATTATAATACATACATATGAGTTTATACACACACATATATATGCGTGCATATATAAGTAAGTTGATATATTCATACACATCTACATATATACATATGCACACATCTATGTACATATTCTCACTTGAACTTCACAACAACCCAGTGACGTAGACAATACTATTTCCCCCATTTTACAGATAAAGAAATGCAGACTGAGAGAGCTTAAATGACTTTTGCTGAATCACAAGGCTATTAAATATCTGAAACAAGATTTGAACTTGTCTTCTTGACCCCAGGTTCAGTGATCTACATGTTATATGTCTTAGTATTTTATATATTTAAAAATGTGTCTCGTACATAGCAGGGCTCAATTAATGTTGGTTCATAGATTTAGAACTTCAAGGGAATTTACGGCTCATTTAGTTGGACTGGATCATTTTAGAGATAAGGAAACTGAGGTCCAAATAGGCTAAATGAGTCATGCAGTAAGGAGCAGAGTCAGGATTTGAACTCGAGCCCTAAGACTAAATTTAATGCTATTTCTACTCCACTCCCCTGAAAAATTGTTATATATCTAGAGGTAAATGTAAAGTTGGTTATTAATGTCCTTATTAAGTGTGCTTCAAGTGTGTGTGTGTGTGTGTGATTTAAAGAAACTCATTATCTTGGAACAGATTTAAATATTATTAGATTTAATATATTTCACCCAGTTAAATAATCAAACAGTTATTTTCTGGACCAAAGAGCATAAACTAAACATGCTAAAGGTGGTATTATAGCTTCTGCATAAGCTTAGTTAAAGAACGATTGTTTCTAGGGTGATACCAACATGGTATGTTGATAGGAAGAGGAGTATAGTTGATGAAGTAGTCGGCAGCCTGCTAGATGAGAATGTTTCACAGGATCAGGTAAGGAAGACATTTAGATTAGTGGTTTGCTCTTTTAAACTTTTCCCATGAGTATTCATTCTCCCAAGGCACACTGCAGCCCCTTTTTGCTTTCACAGGCTGTCTTTATGGGTAGTGGTAATCCAAGAGAAAATCTTTACCCAGTGGTCAACTTTCTGATGATCCTCTCCCAACTTAGCAAGACAACAGAGCCTATTTCCAAACCTCTTCTTAAAGTCTTTTCAGCTTAGACAGACTGGCCAGAATTTATTCTCTACTGTCACAGTCTTCAATGACACAGGGTCATCACCATGTTATGAAGAAGTTTCAGAGCTGGCTGTAAATAGCACATATATTTTCCCTTATTAAGCTCTAAAACAATATGTTCGTTCTTCATTTTTGAAGAGGACCAATGACATCACAGGGTGATGTTTTGTGCTTGAGTTGGATTTAAGTGAGGTAAAATTTCACAAAGTCATCAGCCTCAGTCTCTTTTCTAGAGTCATTGAAGTCCAGAGGCAAGATACAAGTCAAGACGACCGGCAATGGCTGAGGATGCATGCAGTGGATGGCCTTGGCATCTTCAATGTCTGACTAAGCTTTAGCCACTTTCATGGCTATTGGAACTAATTGTTCTCATCCACTTATGCTGGGAGAAGTCTTCATATGCTTGGGAAAGACATCCCTCTAACTCGCTGATGGATTTGAGGCCTGCCAGTTACCCTCCACCTGGTTTAGCCCATCTACTAAGAAGGTTTTGCTGGTGGGGTGGCTGCTGAGCATGCTACAGCTTTTTGGAGACACTGGTGAGAGTTGGATGAGAGGTGAACACCAACATGGATGAGAAACCCTGAAAAGGTTCCACATCTCCCTAAACACTTCATACCCCACATACTTACTAAATCTTTAACTATATCTCAGAGGACATATCACAGATACGAGGTATTATGGTTATTTATTATTTGCTTAGAACAGAGAATCAGAGACTTAGAGGACAGATGTGGCATCCCTTAACCCCTGGCTTTGACAATCTCAGGACCTTGGACACATGCACACTTGAGACAACAGAAAACCACCCAGAAGATGTTGGCAATGACACATTTATTACTTACTTTGTGACACAGAGATGTCACTGCTTAGCCTTTTGGTCTATTTTTCTCCCAAGACCTCAAGCACAACCCAATACATTCATTCTACAGGAAGTATAGGAGCCAGGTGAGTTAGAAAATGTGATTAAAAAAGGAAAGAAGACACATGGTGAAGAGAATCACAAACACAACAAATGGGAACATTGTCCAAGTAACTTCTCATAGTACAGGGGAAAGAGCCCTTACTGGAGCCAGAGCTCCTGAGTTCATATCTTGCCTGTTATATTCTGTATCTGTGTGACTTTGGACAACTCATTTAATTTTCCTGAGTCTCAGTTTCTACATTTGTGAAAATGAAGGAGTTGGACTAGACAATCTGTAGATGAATCTCTACCTCTTAACTCCTCTGTTGGCTTGAGTCACTCTTTGTTCCTTAGGGCCTTGATGCTGGACTGCATGCAAAACTTGCCCTAGAACACTGGGACACCAAAGTTCCCTCTAGACTCTGGAATGCTGAGATGTTCAGGCACCCAGTAAAATTCACAGGATCACAGAGGTTCTACTCTTCTTCATCTAGAATGGAAAAGAATGAATTCAGAGGTGAAACACCGAGGCCCCATGGCCTGAGAGAGAGAAGGCCCCAAAGCTGCTCTCTTTATAGTATGATCTCTCGCTAGACACCATGAACAAAGGAATCCAACTATTGAGAGTGACTGAGGCAGGAGAGAGATAGAAGGCACTTAAATGTCACTATAATCAATCTTTTGCCACATGATTAGTAGAATAGAGACAGCTGCAGAATGTCTTTGTATGCTCCACAATCTCTCCAAAGACTCTCGTAGAAGTATCTTCTCAGCTTCTCCAAATGGGGAGCTGCATCAGCTAAGCAAGGTGATGAAGTCTGGGTATGAGCCAGACCATGATTACATTAAGAAAGCGGTTTCCATGTGACATTGTTGTATTATTATCTTTGAGGTAATAAAGCCCATGCCTTGAGAGGAGTTTTTTCCACTAGTTACCTGTGTTCCTTGAGAGTCTATGACAAGGCGGAGCACCTGTCAGGAACCTGTGTTATGAACACAGGCTGCTTTTCATAGCTCATTTGCTGCAGTCTTAACCCTTTCTCATCAGCTTAGGAGATCCACTATTGGCTGCCAACCAGTCCTCACCTTCCTCTTCCTTCCAAGTCGGTAGTCAGTGTGGGTTCAGCAGAACTCTCCACCTTCACCACCTCCAAGGGAAAGCAGCTCTCTTTGTGGTGGCAAAGAACTGGAAATTGCAGGGATGCCCATCTATTGGGGAATGGCTGAACAAGTTGTGGTATATGATTGGAATGGAATTCTGCTATGCTATAAGAAATGATGAGTTCAATGACCTTAGGAAAACATGGATAGAATTGCATGAACTAATGAAAAGTGAAATGAGCAGAACCAAGAAAACACTGTATACAGTAATAGCAATATTGTTTTATGAATAAGTTTGAGTGAATAAGTCATTTTGACTATTATAAATGCCCAAATTATCTATAAAGGACACATGAAGAAAGATGCTATCTTCATTGAGAAAAAGATCTGGTAAATAGAAGTATGTATAGAATAAATTTACATATATATGTAAACAGAAGTATGTACAGAATTATATATATTGCAAATGTACATGTATTGTATATATACATATAATACATATGTGTATATATACATACATAGGTGTATATGTATATATACAAATACATAAATACATACGCTATATATACCTCTTCGTGTCTAACGGTGGCTATCTCTAGGGCAGGAGGTAGGGAGAGAAGAAAAAATGGAAAAAAGAAATTTACATGATAATTTTGTTATATTTTTGAAAGGAATAGCAAGCTATGCATAGTAGATTTGCAGTTTCATGCACAGTCATGTTTTTATTGTACTATGTTATGGCAATGCTTGTTTTATTCTATCAATTAAAAATAATTTTTAAAGGAAAGCGATAGGAGAGAACCGTGGTGTCCCACAGACTTTCCAGGATTGTCAACTCCTAACCTCAAAGTGTAGAAGGCCTTTGAGAGACAAGATCTGGAAGTTCTTATTTCTCATACCACATTTCAGTTTTAGTGCCAGTTTTTCAGGTTCTATTTTAAGTCAGACTGGATGATCAGTCATTTTTTTTTTGGTTGCCTTTTTTACTGTGATAGGATCTATTGCCCTCGAGATGTTTTTAAAGGACTCTTTATGCTCCAGCCAGCATGTGCAGCCAAATGTTAAACATTTTGTGATTGCAATGTCCCTCCCCCACCCAAGGAAGTCATAACAGTTTTCTCTTATCTTATCAGATGCAGATATTTACTCTGGCATCAAAAAAGTACCACTTTTCTCTAAATATTGGGTGTGTTCAACTATAGATATTTCTATTTAGATATTTAAATATTTAGGTATTAGATAGATAATATCTAGATATTAGATATTTAGATAGCTATATTTGTAGACTGCATCAATTTTTTATGAATTTAATTCAAATATTTATTAAGCATCTCCTGTGCAAAGAGCAATGTGCTATACACTGAGGAGAGGTACAAAGTTCAAGACAGACATTACTTTGTCCTCATGGAGCTTGCAGACTACGTATGACAACAAAAATAAATCCTGTACAATGTACTATAGAGTTAGTGACATCCACACAGGTCTTCTCTATTCATACACCTGTCATTTCCACTATGCCTTACTATATGAGTAGCATCATCATTAATCCTTTCATTAAAAAGCCATCCCTTTAATGATTCAATATTAGGGATTTTAATCACTTTTAAATAGTTCCTTGCAGAGGATTACTTGATTTAAGAATTTATGGGAAGTATTGATTCATTAAGATAATACCTAAAAAGAAGTAACCCAGGGGACGGAGCCAAGAAGGTGGCCGGAAAACAGGGACTCACTTAAGCTCGCCCCCAAATCCCTCCAAACACCTGTAAAAATGGCTCTGAACAAATTCTAGAGCTACAGAACCCATTAAATAATAGAGGGAAGCAGGTGTCCAGCCCAGGACTGCCTGGATGGTCGCTGGGAAGGGTCTATCACACCATACTGGGAGCAGAGCACAGCCCAGTGTGGACTGCACTAGAAATGACCAACCCAGGAATAGGTCAGGTGGAGCAGGCCTTAGGGCCTTGAATCATTGACCTATAGCAGTTGCTAGACTTCTCAACCCACAAATGCCAAAGACAACTTAGCAGGTCAGTGGGAAAACTGCTAGATCTGGGTGAGAGAAGTGTACAGTCTGGTTCCAGCCCCTGGGCAGTAGAGGTGGTGCAGCAGCTGCAGAAGAAAGCTCTAGCAGCTGCTTCCAGAGCTCCAGCTATGGCTGCTTCTGGCTCCAGGCCCAACTGGTGGAAGGAATCAAGTGGTGGATCAGAGTGGGAGTGCAGGCAGTGCTTTGCTGGCACAGAGGCAGGGTTCTCTTGCTTTGCTCTGCTTGGATCTGGGTTGTGGTCCTGGTTGGTGGTTCTTGGGGGAGGAGGAACACTTGTGTGGCAGAGCTTGCTGTGTAGAAGTAGCTCTGAAAACAGCAGTACAAGACCCCTGGACCTTGGGACAAATCACTCACCACAAAAAGCTCAAGGGTCAAGTAGTTGACTGGGAACATGAACAAGCAGTGTGAAAGGATTCGGACTATAGAATCTTATTTGGTGACAAAGATCAAAACATACAGCCAGAAGAAGTCAAAAAAATCAGAGTCCACATCAAAAGCCTCCAAGAAAAATAGGAATTGGTCTCAGGCCATGGAAGAGCTCAAAAAGGATTTGGAAAAGCAAGTAAGAGAAGCAGAGAAAAAATTGGCAAGAGAAATGAGAGTGATGCAAGAAAATCATGAAAAACAAGTGAATGACTGGCTGGAGGAGACCCCAAAAATACTGAAAAAATAACACCTTAAAAATAGACTAACCCAAATGGCAAAAGGCTCCAAAAAGCCAATGAGAAGAATGCCTTAAAAGGTAGAATTAGCCAAATGGAAAAGGAGGTCCAAAAGACCACTGAAGAAAATACTACCTTAAAAATTAAGATGGAGCAAGTGGAAGCTAGTGACTTTGTAAGAAATCAAGATATTATAAAACAGAACCAAAGGAATGAAAAAATGGAAGACAACATCAAATGTCTCATTGGAAAAACCACTGACCTGAAAAATAGATCCAAGAGAGATAATTTAAAAATTATTGAACTACCTGAAAGCCAAGATAAAAAAAAGAGCATAGACATCATCTTTCAAGACATTATCAAGGAGAACTGCCCTGATATTCTAGAACCAGAGGGTAAAATAGAAATTGAAAGAATCCGCTAATCGCCTCTTGTAAAAGACCCCCAAAAGAAAACTCCTAGGAATGTTGTAGCCAAATTCCAGAGTTTCCAGGTCAAGGAGAAAATATTGCAAGCAACCAAGAAGAAACAATTCGAGTATTGTGGAAACACAATCAGGATAACACAAACTCTAACAGCCTCTACATTAAGGGATCGAAGGGCTTGGAATATTATATTCTGAAAGTCAAAGGGGCTTGGATTAAAACCATGAATCACCTACCCAGTAAAACTGAGGATAATACTCCAGGGCAAAATATGGATTTCAATAAAATAGAGACTTTCAAGCTTTCTTGATGAAAAGACATATATATATATATACATATATATGTCTACATATGTATATACATATATATGTATACATGTATATGTATATACATATATGCATATATGTATATCTATCTATCTATCTATCTATCTATCTATCTATCTATCTATCTATCTATATAGAGAGAGTGAGACAAAGGGTACAGGGTGAGTTGAATATGAAGGGATGATATCTACAAACAAACAAACAAACACACACACACAAATAAATACGCACATACATACAATTAAGGGTGAGAGAGGAATATATTGGGAGAAGGAGAAAGGGAGAGATAGAATGGGATAAATTATCTTACATAAAAGTGGCAAGAAAAAGCAGTTCTATTTGGAAGGGAAGAGGGAGCAGGTAAAAGTGAATGAGTGAATCTTGCTCTCATCAGATTTGACTTAAGGAGGGAATAGGATACATACTCAACTGGGTACCTTACCATACAGGAAAGTAGGGGGAAAGGGGATAAGAGAGAGGCGATGATAGAAGGGAGGGCAGATCAGGGGAGGAGGTAATTAAAAGCAAACACTTTTGAAAAGAGACAGGGTCAAGGCAGAAAATTGAATAAAGGGGGACAATATAGGTTGGAGGGAAGTATAGTTAGTCTTTTACAACACGACCATTATGGAAATGTTTTGCATAATGATACATGCATGGCCTACGTTGAATTGCTTGCCTTCTCTAGGAGGGTGGGTAGGGAGGGAAGAAGGGAGAGAATTTGGAACTCAAAGTTCTAAAAACAAATGCTCAAAAAAAGGTTCTTTTTACATGTAACTGGGAAATGAGATATAGAAGCAATGGGTATAGAAATCTATCTTGCCCTACAAGAAAGTAAGGGGAAAGGAGATAAGGTGGGGGGAGTGGGGTGACAGAAGGGAGGGCAGACTGGGGAAAGGGACAATCAGAATGTATTCCATCTTGGGGTGGGGGGAGGGTAGAAGTGGGGAGAAAATTTGTAACTCAAAATCTTGTGGAAATCAATGTTGAAAACTAAAACACATTAAATAATAAAACAATTTAAAAAAAGGGGTAACCTATCATGAGAATGAATTCACTGAAAAACTGCTGAATGTTATGATAACTAAGCTTTATTCATTAGGACTAGACTCAAAGTTGTTCTTATCTTTTAAAAAAATGTGTCACTCAGGGCAGCTAGGTGGCACAGTGGATAAAGGGGCCCTGGAATTAGGAGGACTTGAGTTCAAATACTAGCTGTGTGACTGGGCAAGTCACTTAACCCTGTTTGCCTTAGTTTCTTCTTCTGTCAAATGAGCTGAAGAAGGAAATGGCAAACCACTCCAGGATCTTTATCAAGAAAACCCAAAATGAGGTCACTGAAACTCAGACACAACTAAGATGACCCAACAACAACAACCAAATTTCTCACCTCCCATTTGCCTGGGCACATAGTGAATTTCTCCCACCCCCAATGGTACCAACAGCCAAGACTCCATAGAAATTCCCACTTTGGTTTTTTGAACAATGAGCCCTATATACCTGACTCTCATCTTTCTGCTGAACTACAGTCACATATCTCCAACTGCCTCTTGGACATTTTTGAATGGGATATCCTATAGGGATTTCATACTCCATACGCCCTCAAGAGACCTGATTAGCTCTCCCCCAATGCTATTCCTTTCTATGTGGTCCTATTACTGCTTTTTTCTCTTTTTAAACTGAATATATTAAGCATTAATTAAACTCTTACTATGTGCAAAGCATAATGCTAAGTGCTGGGGATGCACATAGAACAGTAAGACAATTCCTTCTCTCAGGGAGCTCTTAATCCAATGGAAGAAGGTACGACATATATGGAAGGCATCAGCCATCTTAATTTTAGTGCCTTACCTCTTTTAAATATGTTCTATTTATGTCCTGTTACTGCTGACATCACCTTCTTTCTCCCAGTCACCCAAACACATTGTTACTGACCTCATCCATCCTCTCCATTGCCAACTCTTATTTCTATGTTCGCAATATCGCTTGTTTGTATTCCTATGGATCCCAACAAGTGCAACCCTCGTTCAGGCCCTTATCACCTCTTTCTCCCTGACTATCACACTAATCTTCTATTTGTTCTTTTCAACTTTCTTGCTGCTACTCCATCCTCCACTTAGCTGCTATGATGATTTTTCTAAAGTACCAGTCTGACCATGTTACCATGCTACTCAATGAATTCCAATAGCTCCCATACCTACAGGATTAAACATAAAATCATCTCTTTGACCTTTAAAGCTCTTCTCAATCTGGTGCCTTCCAACCTTTCTAGCTTCCTTATACCCTACTTCCATCCATGAACTCTTTGAATGAGAGACATTGGCCCACTTGTAGTTCCTTCAACATGGCGCTCCATGTCGTGTCTCTCTACCTTTGTGCTGGGTGTCTTCCATGCCCAGAATGTTCTGCTCCCTCCTCTCCCCTTCTCAGTGTCTTATCATCCTGCCTTTCCCTGTTTCCTCAGCTGCAGATGCCTTCTCCTTCCAGATTCAGTAGATTTTATGTACTCTATATTTATCTTTTCTGTACCCAGTTATTTATTCATTGTCTCCCACATTAGAATAGATCCTCAAAGGCAGGGACTGTTTTTATCCTTATTTGTATCCCAATCATTAATATGTTGCCTAGCATGGTTTCTGATCTGTAAAATGTGGATAATAATAGCATCTACCTCTCAGGGTTTGGAGGATCAAATATACAGCACTTTTCCAACCTTAAAGAGCTACATAAATCCTAACTATTATTGTTAGCAGGGCAGCTAGGTGGTACAGTGGATAGTGTCATAAAGAATTGGATACGACTAAAAATGACTGATGAACAAAGTATTATTATCATTTTATTATTTTTATAAAGGCCTAGTAAATAAATGCTTATGTACTGAATGGTTGACAAAAGATTTTGGGATGGGATTTGTTTATATCTACATTTATATCTGATTGAAAATGTGATCAAAGTTACATGCTTAGCTATATTTTTCTCTTCCCCAACCAGCAAATATATTGTTCAGTCATTTCAGTTATATCCAACTCTTTATGATCCCATTTGGGGTTTTCTTGGCAAAGACATGGGAATGGTTTTCTATTTCCTTCTCTAGATCGTATTACAGATGAGGAAGTGAGGCCAACAGGGCTAAATAACTTGCCCAGGGTCATACAGCTAGTACATGTCTAAGGCCAGATTTGAACTCATGAAGATGAGTCTTCTTGACTTCAGACCCTGTACTCTATCCTCAGTGCCACCTAGTTGCCCCACAACAAATATAAGACCAAAGATTTCAAATATTATAACATCAAAATTTTTGTTGTGATAAAAACTGAAAACAAAATAAAAACATTTTTATAAAATAAAAAAATGAGCTTAAAACTGGACCATTTGGCCTATTCTCTTCTTGTCTCCTAGTGCAAAATACTTGCATTTCTTCATGGCTAGGGTCCTCTTAGGGCTCTACTCAAACCTCAATATAATTATTATTTTTTTAGTGGTCCAGGCCCTCTTTGGGTAAAATTGGCTTTGTTCGATAACTCTGAGTAACTGAGCTGCCTCTGGTCATAATGCTTTTTTCCCTAAGCATATAGGGAGGCCATGCCCTTCCTGCACTGCATGACTGTGAGACTAGTGCTGGCCATACTTCTTGCAGTAGGTTCTGTGGGTTTGGAGGACATTTATTATATTTGTGACAGCATCAACAGCACGAGAGGCCAATGGGAATTTCTTCTAATATTCAAACCGACTTATTGGCTTAATCTGTACAACCTTAAAGGCAGTGCCTGGTACCAAAGGATATTGGGTTAGCACAGGAGAGAGGCTGGCTGAATTCCATGAAGATAGTTTTAAAGACTCACTCATCTGTCTAAATGAAAGCATTGGCTATGGGATAAATGGGGAGAGTAATAACCAAGTGACTTGGGAAAAGTGATAAAAGGAAAGATGAGAACCAAGAGAACATTGTATACAGTAGCAAAAATACTGTTTTAAGAATGACTTTTACTATTACAAATACATAAATTAAAAATAAAGGACATATGAAGAAGGATGCTATCTGCATCCACAGAAAGAACTGCTAAATAGAAGCACATAAAGAGTAATTTTACACACGCACATAGGTGTATGTATACATATATACATACATATGTATCCATATATATACATCTACGTATGTGGTGTTAATGTGATTAAAGATCTTTCCCACCCATTTAATAGGTCTCAGGTAGAGCTAGTTACAAGAAGCTTGATTAGGGGAGGCTTGTTTGTAGGAAGGCTCACACTCTTTTGCTGATTAGATATGAAGGCCTCAGGCCCTAAGAAGGGTACATATACCCTGAGGATAGCTGTAAAGTTAAGAAGAGAGAACTGCAAGGAGAGAGAGAGAACTGCAAGGGCTTTCAGAACTACAAGCTCTCGGAACTTCTAGAGGAGAGGAGGCAGGCAAGCAGACAGAATTTGTGAATGAGTGTTTCTTGGAAGGCATCAGCAGAGGGGAAGGTTACAGGATGGCTTGGCTCCCTGCTGTGATACTGCATTTTAATTTCCTTGCTGTTATATTGAAGTGGACTTACTGGTTTTGGGAAACAACTACTGCTATGTCGAATTGGAATTATTGGCTTTGAGATTTGATCCTCTAGTGTTTGAAAAAATGTTTTACTTCTGCCTTCTATATGGACAATATCGAACTATACAGGCATATTCATGGTCACTACCAATATTATGAATCTTGCCTTACTGATACCACACACACACACACACACACACACACACACACACACAAAGACATATATATATATATATATATATATATACCTATTTGTGTTTAAGGGTAGCCATTTCTAGGGTAGGGTAAGGCAGGAAGGAAGAAAAAAAGGAAAGAAAAAAAGAAATTTACTTGATACCTTTATTATGTATCTAAAAGGAATAGCAAGTTATACATAATAGATTTGCAGTTTCATTTGCAATTTTTTATCATACTGTGTTATAGAAATGCTTGTTTTATTCCATAAATTAAAAATAAAAGAAATATAAAAAAAAGAAAGAAGACACAGGGAGAGGAAAGCGTCTAGGCCAACATAAGGAAGACATTGGGATTTAGACATTGACCTCCAAACTCTCCTTAAAGTTAGCATTTTAATTCTCTATTCCTGAGTGATAATTCACTTCACTTTCAATTTAATTCAAGAAATATTTAGTAGGCAATTACTATGTGCCAGGGTCTTGGGAAATTTACATTCTACTGAGGGAAACAAATTGGAAGAAAAAATGCTATGTGGGAACAGGGACTTCTGGGAAGAGGTTTTGTGGACATTTCTGGGAGAAAGAAGGGAGAAGCCAGGCCAAGAGGTTTCTGTGTTCTTTCCTCTATCTTGGTGCCAGTGTATTTTGGCAGTCAAGCACTTTACCCTGGAATTTTTGCTTCTCTTTTCTCTCCCTTTCAAGGACCTTCAGGTGACAGCTTCAATGTAGTACTGCCTTCCCTAGTTAATGATACAACTGATATGAGTCCAAGAATGACTGGGAGCGGCAATGAAGAGCTGATTAGACCAGGCTTGGGTGCCCCTTAGAACAATTTCCTTCTGTTTTGGCTCTCAGTCAAGAGGAGGAGGTAGCTGTTTATAACTACCCCATTTCTCTGGAGTTTTTGGCCCAGACTATTCTGTTAGAGGAAGATGTTTGCCCACAGGTGTTTCCCGTTTCCGCCTGTGCTTTCTGTTCTCTCCCTCACAATTGTTTTCTTTTTTTTTAAACAATTGTTATAATAAAGAATTTAACAGCTATTAACTCTGTTTTATATTTGATATTAGCTGTACTGGTAGAACTGTGGGGTTAGGGCAGTCGGAGGAAGGTGGAGGACATATACAGCTCCCAATATGAAGTAGAGATGTGCTCGATTTTTCCTAAAGCAATCCCAAATATATTTGCTATAGCACCCTTAGCTTTCTCGAGGAAATAAGCAGGAGAAATAATAAGCAGAGAATGATTAATAGTCTGAAGCTAGGCAAAATCCCTTAGACCAGAGTTGTCATAAACTTGGTCCAGAGGTGACCTGCAAGACTCCAGCATAACCAGAAATAAATTAAAATGTAATTGGGAAATATTTAACGAAACAAATAAAATACAATAAAACAGACAATACTACATTTTAAAATCATCAATATACATCCCACGGGGATATTTACATATGGATTAATGGTCCCCAATTTTTATTTGAGTTTGACACCGTTGTTCCAGATTAGTAGAAGAGATTTTTCTTTCTAGTCAAAGCCAACATCTGAGAAGGAGAGACAGAGAGATGCCTTCCATGTGGAGAGCATGAATCCTGTTGGATGCTTTATTGCGTATATACTTGAGTTCCCCTTCTTATCCCTACCTTGCATGGAATTATTATGAATCTCTCAAGAAAGAGTCCATGTAATATTTAATTATGGTAGATGGCAGATGGGGGCAGGAGCCAAAATAATGACAAAATTCATTTGGAGGAATTAAAGGTCAAGGATACCAAGGAGTAAAATGTCAATACTACCAGATCATTACCAGATCTCAGACTGTACTACAAAACAGTGGTCATTAAAAACTAACACTGGACAAAAAATACAAAAGTAGATCATTTGGAAGTTCTCTTCAATGATGCAGCTTACACAGGGAAGAGAGAACCAAGGTCTTCCTTTCTTCCCAATCCACTTGCCCATCCACTGTAATATGCTGCTTCATTTGCTATTGGCGTTACCCATAAAGCACGCATAATAAAATTTTATCTCCCTTTAGATAGATACCTGGACCAGATGCTCTCAGCATTCTTCTTATTTCTAACACTTATGATTCTAAATTACCTTTGCGCAAAATCATGGCAGCAACCATTCAGAACCAATGTGCAAAGGTTATGATCTTTGCTCATCTAGAGTGCAATGGTGGTGGTGGCCACGTACTAATTTTCTTGAGAGGAATAGATGTCTTTAATAATGTTACTTATTTTCCCTAGTTAACAGTAATAATAAGAATTTGTAGTGCTTTAAAGTTTGCAAAGTACTTTATGTATGGTTAACCCATTCGATCCTCAAAAAACCCCATTATTAGTAGCCCAATTTTTATAGATAAAGAGACTGAGATGAGAGAAGTTAAATGACTTACCTGTGTCACAAAATTCATGTCTAAGGCAGGATTCAAACTCAGGTCTTCCTGACTATAAATCTAATACTCTATCCATGGGGCTGCTCCAAGTAGGGGTGGTGGTTGGCTGACTTCTTGAGAACAGGGGGAATGTCCTGACTTTAATAACAGTTGAGAAAATATTACTGGGATTACCGACCAACACCTCCAGATTGGTGGTATGCAGATGATAGCTCCCCAAAATAGCAGTAGTTGGACATTCACAATGAGAGCTGAGAGTGCCAACAATGAGCAGCCCCCCATACTATTTAAAATCAGTTTATGTGTCATTTGGGACACACATGGCATAGGTTACTGGCCTGGGGGGTAGAAGGTTCCCTCAGTGGTTGAAGTGATGTTGGAGGACATCTAATACCTTTTCTTTTATGAGGGCTTCCTGACAGCTTCCAGGGGTGTACACTCCTTCACCCTAACCTCCCTTGGCAGCTATTAGTTCCGTCTCTAATTTACCCAAATGGGATTAAAATAAAAGTCAAAGCTTTAGATCTTTTTCTTTTAAATCCTGAGTGTGGCCTTGGCTTCATGTCACAAACAAAGCAATAAGAAGGAAAGACAACATGAGGCTTAACTTAGCTGGACATTTAGAATTCTCTTTCATTGCCAGGGAAGCGGGGGCGGGGAGGGGGGGGGAAGGGAAGCATTCTTTTTTCGCCTTAAGAATGCACAAAAAAATTAACAATCTCCGTTCTTTTCCACTTTTTGCAAGTTTCCAAGGAGTAAAAAGGTGCGGCAAAGAGACAACATCAGAAATATTGCAGAATGTTTTGGAATTTGCCCAAGGTTTGGCTAGGGGCCAGTGTTCTACAGTAAACATCTTCTAAGTCTCTGAAAAGTACAGTATTTTAAGAGGTGAAAACTAGTGTGTGTGAAAGGGAAGAAACTTCTTTATTACTATACAACTCCCAAGAAATGCTTGGGAATTGGGAGTAGATTCTGGGTAGATAGTAGAGTAGGTCAGACAACTTTTGGTTTTCCAAAATTTCTCCACAAAAAAAAGACAGACCATTATCTTCGAGGGAACGTGGAGCAGTAAAAATAAACAAGCAATGGTCTTCCTAAGACTTGAGAAGACCCCAGGAAAGACACATCTCCAGGGTCAAAGGTTTGGCCTAAGTGAAGTGAAAACACCTCCAGGCCAATTCTGAAGAATCAACAAACCACAAGCCCTGGGGGCAGCTGTGTTGGGAGGAAGCTAGAAACCTTTATCTCACTGATAGTGTGGGAGTCTGACAGCTGAGTAAGAGAAAATTGAAGTACCTTCCGCTGTTGAGGGATGCTAAGCACAGCTGTGCTGACCAGACCTGTCCTGGGCCGTGGCTGTGGGGAGAAGGCACTAACACACAGCTAGTGAGTGCAGCAGTGAGGGTCAGAGACTCTGTTGGCTGTTGGCACTTGAAGGAGATCCGTGTCCCTAGTTTCAGTTCTGGGGCAGAGAGGACAGCTGTAGTTTGCAGCCACCCAAGGGATCAGATCTCAAGAAGCAAGATCATTTGTGGCACAGTGTGGCTGGGGATGCTAGCCATGGCTTAAAAGTGGAATGGAGAGGTAAAGGTTGAACCCCGGAGCAGATCTCAGAAAATAATGGTAAGAAAGACCCGAGGCTTGGGACATCACTCACCATACTTGGGGACTAGAACTTGCTTACCCCAATAGCTGCTAAAACAAAATAAAAAAAAATGAATAAAAATGAGTAAGCAAAGGAGAAAGAACTCAACCATAGATAGCTTCTATGGAGATAGAGAAAACCTGGCTTCACATTGAGAGGAAGAAGATAGCAGAGCTAAGAAGAAAAAGGCATTCCTTTTTCAATGATAAATGTCAAATGGTCCCAACCACAAAAAGAGTTGTTGGAAGAACTTAAAAAGGACTTTAAAAATCAAATAACATGGGTTGAGGAAAAATTAGAAAAAAATAGCAATCCAAGAAAATCAAGAAAATTATGAAAAGAAAGTTACTCTCCTGCAAGTGTCCAGAACTTGAAATAGAGAATGAAAAACTTAAGGAAGAAAATAATTCCTCAAAAACAGAATTGGTCAAAGGGAAGCTAATAATCTTCTAAGACACCAAAAAATAATAAAAAAAATCAAAAGAATAAAAAATAGAAGAGAATTTGAAAAATCTCATCAGAAAAAAACAACTGATCTGGAGAACAGATAGAAGAGAAATAAGAATAGATGAACTATCTGAAAATTACAATAAAAAAGGCTCTTGATACAATATTATAAGAAATTATCAAGGGAAATTGCCCTGAAGTTCTAGAACAAGGAGGGAAAACAGAAATACAAAAAATCCACTGGATCACCACCTGAAAGAGATCCCAGGAGCAAAACTTACAGGAATATCATAACCAAGTTCCAAAGCTCCCAACTTAAGGGAAAAAATATTGGAAGCAACAAGGAAAAATACCCAATTTAAATATCATGAAGTTACAATAAGGATTACACAAGACCTAGCAGCTCTACATTGAATGACCATAGGTCTTGGGAGAGTTGAGGTTACAACCAAGGGTAACTTACCCTGTAAAGTTAAGTATAATCCTGAATGGAAAAAAAGAGGACATTTAATGAACTGAAAAACTTTCAGGTATTTGTGACAAAACTCCCAAAACTTAAGGGAAAACTCAACATATGACATCCAGGAGAATTGTAAACATTAAAGACCAATTATAAGGGACTTAATAAGGTCAAATTGTTTACCTATTATGTGTAAAAATATTATCAGTACTCATGACTGTCACGATTATTTAGATAATTTGAAAGAAAGGCTTGGGCTGAGTTGAGTATGATGAGATTATTCTAAAAAATAAAACTCTGTAGGGAGAGATAGAAATAAGTAATTATTTCATACAAATGATGCATAAAAGGAAAAACTGATACAGAAGAAGCTAGTAGGGGGGAGGGATGGGTAGTGCTAGAACCTAACTCTCATATGGAATGAGTTAAAGAGGGAAGAGCACATATATCTAGAAGGTATAGAAGTCTTCAAAATCCAGAAAGAAATAAAAGGGCAAGGGGATAAGGTGGGTGGGGGGAGATAATGGAGGGACTCTTGGAGGAGTGGGTAGGTTAAGGAATAGGTGGGCAAGGTGGCGGGTAAAAGTAAAGCAGAGGAGCTAGGGGGGATAGGAATAGAGTGAGAAGAATAGTGAAAAAAGTAGGAAGGAGGAAAATATACAACAAGTTATGGTAGCTATGAATGTGAATGGGATGAATTTACTCATCAAATGGAAACTGATAGCAGACTAAAAATTTGAATTCAACACTGTGTTGCTTTCAGGAAATGCTATAAAAATGAGAGCTACACACAAAGATAAAATAAAGGTCAAGAGTAGAAATCATTATGTAAAGAAAGCAGCAGTATTAATCATGATCTCAGACAAAGTGAAAGCTAAAATAGATTTAATAAAACAGAAAAAAGGGAAAATGCAGAGTCAGCAATATTATTCAATATTATTGTAGACCATTTAAAATAACTAGACAATATAAAATGCCTGAGAGCATATCTGCCAAAATAGGAGCTATATGAACATAAATATAAAAATCTTTTTATACAAATAAAGTCAGATCTAAATAATTGAAGTAATATTCATTGTTCATGGGTAGACGAAGCCAATATAATAATAAGAAAAGACAATTTAACCTAATTTATTTATTTAATGCCATCCCAAATAAATTACTAATAAATTATCTTACTAAGTTAGAAAAAATAATAATAAAGTTCATGTGGAAGAACAAAAGGTCAGAAACTTCAAAGAAATTAGAGGAAAAAGATGTAAAGAGAGCAGATTCAGCTGTATCAGACCTTAAACTGTAAGGTGAGAGTATTGTTGAAGAGTAAATGGGTAATTTTGATTATTTTGAATTAAAATTTTCTTGTATAAATAAAACCTTGGAGCCAAGAATAGAAGGAATGCATAAAATTGGGGAAAAAATACTTTCCTAGACAGGATGTGATTGGGTCGAAATATTGCTGTGATATAGGAAATGATGAGTTGGTTGATTTAGAAAAACACAGTGAGACTTGGACTTAGAAAGGAAGATGCTATCCACCTTCAGAGAAACAGATAAGTGGTAATAAGCATAGTATGGTTTTACATATGGTATGAATATATATATATATATATGTTTACATCTATCTATTTATCTACCTATACTTTTCTATCTACCTATACCTTTCTATCTATCTATCTATCTATCTATCTATCTATCTATCTATCTATCTATCTATACCTTGCTATCTATCTGTCTATCTATCTATCTATCTATCTATCTATCTATCTATCTATCTATGCATGCTTAATTTTCACTTTCTTTAGGATGGGATGGGAGTAGGTAGGAGAGGAGGAACGGGAAAAATAAAGTAACAAGTACATAGCAGAGAATAAAAGAAAACTTACAAGGAAGCATAAGAAAGCTGGGCAGCTTTGAAAACAATATGTAATATTTATTATATAGGTTTTCTTGAAGTGAAAGTCATTGTTTCTTATTGAATCCTCTCCTGTGTTCTGCTCTGTACATGGCAATATTTTCCCCCTTTTCTCATTTTGTATTTAAATTTAAAATAAATTAAAAAATTATAAAAAAAGAAAAGCTAGGGAATAAAAAAAATACACTAAATTGTGTGACCATGTTTTAATTTGGAGTAGGATTTTCCTTCCTCTCCATCTCCTGTTAATAAACGTAGATTTATTGTTGTTTCATTTATTTCCACATCTTGGGGTCATCTGACAAATTGAATTCAAGTTAATCACTTTCCACTTACAATGTATGTACCTTGTGTAAACCTAGCTGTTTGATTGTTGCCTTCCCCATTAAAATGTGACCTATTTGAGAGCAAAGACTACATTTTTTTTTGCCCTTCTTTGTATCCAGGGGTGTGCTGGAGCCAGCTTGAATTGGCTAGAGATGATTGTTAAATTTTCAGTGTGAGCATTTATACCTCTGAAATCGCAAATGCTAAAGTCAGGTCTTGATTTATTGTTTTGTTCATTGGCTAAATTTAAGAAAGCAATGGAGAAAATGCTAGTAATTTAGATTAAAACTTAAAAAAATGTCATGGATACATTCCTCCCCATTCCCAGCTGGTTGTTAACTATTTACCAGTATATCCTTGTTTTTATCCCTAGCCTTTAGCACAGTGCCTGGCACAGAGAAGTACTTAATAAATGTTTGTTGACTTACTGACAGATCATAAGATGCTGAGGACACAAAAACAGAAAACAAACTGATAAGAGCTAGCATTAACTTAATGTCTTAAGGTTCACAAAGCACTTTACAAATATTTACAAATACAAATAAAACAGGTGACCATGTTTTAATTTGGAGTTTAATTTTTAATTGATTTATTTTTTACTTTATTTAAATTTAAATTTTTATTTATTATATATTATATACACATATATATGTATAAATAAATACAATGATAAATAAATACAATAAATACACATCATATATTGATTATATATTATATATAATATATTTTATTTATTATTTTTAATTTAATTTAATGTTATCCTCACAACAACTGTGGAGGCTAGATGCTATTATTATCCCCATTTCATAGGTGAGGAAACTCAGGCAGTCATAGGTTAAGTGACTTGCCCAGCATCATAAAGTTATTAAATGTCTGAGGGAGGATTTGAACTCAGGTCTTCCTGACTCCAAGTCTAGCACACCAATCATATCTACCCTTAAAAAAAAAACTTGCATTCTACTAGGTTGGGGTGGGCAAGGGAGGGAGATATAACATATATACAGTTATGAAAATACAAAGTATATACTAAGTTATATAAAATCATTTCTGGAGACAGAGGAGCAGTAATACTGGTAGGAGTTGGGGTAGGAGATTAGGAAGGCCCTTGTATGGGGGTGGTGGGGCACCTGAGCTAGAATTGTGATCTACCTGCTCAGATTTGATGGGTTCAAGATTGGGTCCTTTGTCCTAAAATGTAATTCCTGATGTTCATATTAGTGCTAGATATTGAATTATTTGAGCATCATTCTTTTGAGCTTGGAGGCCTTTTTGGTCTCTCAGAGTCCTTCACAAAGTGTAAATGGCCCTGGGAGAGTTAAGAACAGCAAGCGATGTCAAGTCCATAGACTTCCCCACAATGCCAAAGGGGTCCATGACACACAAAAGGCTAAGAACTCTTGCGTTACAGAAATAAGACACGGGAGAGGCATTGGGATTAGGGGCAGCAGGAAAGGCAAAAAGGCTGGTGAGAGGGTCCCAAAGACAAATGTCACCTTTAATGGCAAGGCCATTAAAGAACTTCTAAAGGAGTAGAACCCCAAAGACTCCAACAAGTACTACTAGATTTTTGGAGTAGTTGGGAGCCAGGGTAAGCTAAGGTTAAAGGTCATTAAGATAATTTTAAAGTGTGATTTAGATAAGAGTAGCAGAGGTGTCAGGGAGCAGGTTCTGAGTTATCAGTCCTGAATGTGCTGGTATTTCTAAGGATACCAGAAAAGAGTGAAAAGAGCATTTGGTTTGGAAGTGGAGGTTCTGGGTTCAAATTCTGACCTGCCGCTTAACTTCCTCTAATGTAAGATGAGAGGCTTAGAGTAGCTGCCTTTGACAGTCTTTCCCACCTCTCCATTCATGAGTCTATGATTGGGACTTTATCAAATAAAGGGAGCCACTCTGCCCCCGCCCACCCCTCTGTGAATGCCAGAGATAATATCTATTTTTCTGAAGAGATTTAGGGACAATGGAGAGCTCCTTTGGTGAGAGTTCCATAATAATGAGTCATGCTATATTGGCAGCTCTCGATCATCTTTCTTTTTTTCCACTTTTGTTTTATTAAAAGTAAAATTCTGGATGCAAATCTGTTCCTGGTTGTAATTTCTGTATCATCATTGTGTGAGGCATAAGAATTTGATGTGAAAATCATTATAAGCATGCAGAAGTCACAATGGAGTGAGCTTGGTCATTTGTTAGCCAGGCTTTCTGGGGTATAGACAATGCGAGAACGGAGTCCAGTAAGGAAGAAAGAATAAAGTAAAGGTTATAGGGAAAAGGTATATTTGTGGGTGTTCTGGGTTGCACCTCACTCAGGCCAGTCCCTTGGTAACTTGGGTTTGATGTTGAATCAAAATGAGACACTAATCTCATATAAATCATTCAGCAGTTAAAAATGGATTTACTTAGTCATAGCAGGAGAAGAGTGTTCAATAAAGATAAAAATTGAGGATGTCTTGAGTTACTTCAGCTGATTGAGACTTCTGTGTCTGAACTGCCCATCATGATCCACTGAACAGCAGAGCCCCTGGAGTTTCTTGGGCTGCTTTATTCTCATATAACCAGAGAATCACGTCAAAGGACCAAACATTTAAAAAAAATTTTGAGTTCAAAATTCCATTCCTCCCTTCCTCCTTGTTCTTCCCCTCCTTGACACAGGGAGCAATCTAATATAGGTTATACATGTGCAATCATGTAAAACATTTCCATATTAGTCATTTTGTGCAAGAAGACAAAAATGAAAAGGAAAATAGTATGCTTCAGTCTGTATTCAGACAGCATCAATACTTTCTCTGGAGGAAATAGCATACTTCATTATGGGTCCTTTGAGAGTGTCTTGCATCATTGTATTGCTGAGAATAGCTAAATAATACTATTGCTTTTACTGTGTACAATGTTCTCCTGGTTTTGCTCACTTTTCTTTTCATCGGTTCATGTACGTCTTTGCAGGTTTTTCTCAAGTTTTCCTGCTTGTCATTTTTTATAGCACAATAATATTCCATCACAATCACATAATGCAGCTTGTTCAGCCATTCCCCAATTGATAGGCATCAATACCTTTTAAGGAAAAACTAGTCTAACATGCATGGGGGGAGAAGGGTTAGAAAATCCTTCCTGTGTGTGTGTGTAATCCTGATTGAATAGAGAGTGGCAACCAAATAATAACTCACTGTAAGATAGGTGATAAAGACTGGCCACAGAACCAGAACTATTTGGGTTCAAGTTCTAATTCTGACACATACTGGCTGTTTGACCCTGGACGAGTCACTTGACTTATTACTCCTGGGAACTCTCAAAGGCTTTAAATTGCAGAGAAGGGGATGATCTTTGGTTGGAGTTTTCTTATTGAGAAAATGAAAAATCCTCTCTCACTGAGGGAGTTCTCTCTATCAATGAAATCACAAATCAAGTCTCTTTTCCCATTCTTGCCTAGAGGCAGCTAGATGGTGCAGTGGCTATGGCAATGGGTCAGTCAGGAAGATCTGAGTTCAAATGTTATCTCAGACACTTACTACCAGTGTGACCCCGGGCAAGCCAGTCAAACCCTATTTCCTTCAGTTTCCTCAGCTCCACAATGGATAACATAATAAGAGCACTTACCTCATGGGGCTGTTGTGAGGATCAAGTGAGATAATATTAGTAAAGTACATAGCCTGGCACCTGGCACTGGGTGCTTAATAAAGCCTGTCTTCCTCCTAAAAAAAAACTCCACAATGGGCCAGGGCTTTGGAATTGAAGAAAAGATTTTGCTTTCTAGGGAACTGAGAGTGACCAAAAGTACTCTGAGATCCCTGAAATTGCCTGGCTGTCTGGTAGGGATGATATTTTAAGTAGGACTTTAGTCAGTCTATCTAGTAACCTTGATGTTGCCTAAGGCCATTTTAGACCATTCTTAGGTGAACTGTTTGATTGATAGCTATCTTGTAAGAGAACATTGAACTCCCATTTCAGACTAGAAGGACTTAAAATTATATCACTTCACTCTTGGGAAGGATGGAGGGGAGGGAGGGGAAAAAAACTTGGAATTCAAAATCATATAAAACTGAATGTTGAAAACTATCTTTACATGTAATTGGAAAAAGTAAAATACTATTAAGTGGGAGAGGGAAGCTAAAATAAAATATTTTACTGAGAGTAAAAAAAAATGAATCAATAGTGAAAACTTGCAGGGAATAGGCATTTTGACTTGGGCTTGTAGGATAGTTCATAGAATAAGGCCACTGAATCCAACTCCCTCATTTTACAGATGAGTAAATTAAAGTACAAAGAAGTTAAGTGATTTGCCCAGAATCATATGGTTAAGTGTCTATGGCAGGATTAGAACTCAGGTCATCCTGACTCTAGGTCTAACATTCAGTCCACTGCACTGTCTCACTGCCTCAATATACTAGAAATGGATTTGCGGTTCAGTCATTTTTCAGTTATGTGTGACTCTTTGTGACCCCATTTGAGGTTTTCTTGGCAGAGATACTGGAGTGGTTTGCCATTTCCTTCTCCAGCTCATTTTATAGGTGAGGAAACTGAGGTAAACAGGGTTAAGTGACTTGTCTACAGTTAGTAAGTATCTGAGACCAGATTTGAACATACCATTAACTGAGGCTGGGCAGTGCTGCAAACAACTTGGAATAGCTAAGCTCATCTCGAGAAGCTGTAACTAAAGATCCCTTGTTTGTCCTTTTTCTTGTAGGAAATTCTGATATTCCCATTTGATCCTATGAAAGGTACTACCTGCTCTCCAACCTTTATTCTCACCTCCTCTCCACTGTGGAAATTTGGATTCTAGTCCTGGTTCCCCTGGCTCTGATAAGTGAACTTTTGCTTTATCTTGCCAGGGCCCAGGCCTCTATTTCATTTCCCTGCCTTCTTTATACCATGCAATTGCATGTATACTACTCTCCACTCTTTTCCCACCACCCTTTATGTGTTCTCTTCCTCCTTTAGATTGTAAGATCTTTGAAGGCAAGGATTATCCTGTTCAGCTGTATTTGTATTTCCAATGCTTAACACAGTGCCTGATGAATACTAAGTATTTAATAGATGCTCATAAATGCTAGTTCTCTCTTTCTGTCTCTGTATGTCTATCTGTCTCTCTCCTTGTCTCTCTGTCTCTGTTTCTCTGTCTCTCTCTTTCTCTCTCTCTCCCTTCCCCTCCTCTCCTTTCCTTCTCTCCTTCCCTCCCTCCTTTTCCTCCTTCCCTCTCTCCCTCCGTCCATGTCTCTGTCTGTCTGTCTCTTTCTCTTTCCCCCCTCCTTCCCCCTTTCCCTTTCTCTCTCTTTTTGTCCTGTCTTCTATATACTAAGGCAACAGAAGGAGCAGTTATTTCAGAAGGAAAACCCCACAATAAGAATATGTAAGTGTTATTCAGTACTCACTGAAGCACGAGTTCTGCTGTCTGTATTAGCATACTAACATGTCCCCCAAAGCAGAGTTTTGGTTAACGATCTCACTGACCAAAGGGAATTTTTTTTACTAGCTTAACAGTAAACTACCACAGGCAATGATTTCATTGAGATAATGAGCTTCAGAAAATAATTCATCTGGGTGAAACTATTAACATATTTTTAGCCTGGACTTGGGAAATTCTGACCAATCATTAACCTTGTTTGATAATGAAGCTATCAAAGCACAGGGATTTACTCTTAGGGATACTAGTTATGGGTTGTTATTGGCATGGGCCTCAAACATTCTCAAAGTTAAGGTAATTGGAATAACTCAGTTCCACAGTGCTTTAAGGTTTATAAACGAAGCATTTTCCTTATGACAAACCTGTGAGGTAGATCTTTAACTAGTGTTATCCCCATTTGAGGCAACTGAACTTCAGGAAAGTTGTGACTTGCCAATGCATATACAACTAGCATTAATGGCAGAGATAGTATTTAAACCCAGATCTCCTGACTATAATTTTAATAATCTTTTCACTGCACCAAGCTGACTCACCTAAGTACTCTTGAAGACTGGATACTGAAAATTCTGCTCAAGAGGACAAGAACACTGAGGAATGAAGCATTGCAAGTGGCCTAGAACTCTAAGAGGAGAAAAAAAATCCTTTGTGTCCCGAAGGGCCTCTCCCGGTGCCCTGCTGCCTCCATGATGACCTAGGACTTTACTCCTCAGAGACTCTTGTAGTTGTTGGCCATTCCTCTCACCTGAACAGGAATGCACATGGAGGGCACCAACACAGAGAATATGTATGATAAGGAGACAGACATAGAAATCACACTGGTATCTAGTACATACCTATGGTCAAAGCAACTCACATCTCCAATGGTACAGAGCAGTTGATGGCCTCTGGAAATGCCATAATATTATTCTTTACTAAGTGTTACATCTTTAGATTTAATCAAATTGTTTTTATTGGGCACCTCCTCTGGTGTTCTGCTCATTGAGCTGCCTTTCTTCTATCATTTATTGAATTTCATCTATCTAGGTTCTCTTTGTTCCATTGTTCCATTGTTCCATTGTATCCATTCACTAGGATACAGTAGCTAAAAGAACCCTCTTCCTGAGACGCAGTTCTTTTAATGCATAGTTGGGAATATGAGCCACAACAGTCATTAAGACAGTTGATAAAATCCAGCAGAATATTTTAGGCTAAGATCATGTGTTCTTTTGATTGCTTTTTCTTTGGTGTTGACTCAATGTCCTTATTCCCAGACAATTACTTGACTTAGGGTTAGAAAGTTCCCTGAGCTTACATTCCCCCAAACCATTTTTGGGATACTATCCCCTCAAAATATACAGGAACAGGACAGGGAATGGAATGACCAGGCCCTCATTACTCTTAAGATTCTCTTTGGCTGGCATATGAATAAAGATAAGAACGAGAACAAAAACTTAGTGAAACATTCAAGGTTCCTGTTCTCTACTAGTTTCAATTTCCAATCTTGACGTAGCTGCCAGCAACAAAAGCAGTTATCCTTGTGCTATAACCTGGATGGTACAAAACTTTTTAATTTCCTTACATTGTCATGACACAAAGGGCGTGAATATATTCTGAAGGATTCTTTATTTTTCTGTCTTACAGGTTCTCCTAAGGAAATAGAGAGATATGGATATGCTATACATGCTTTATTGCCCAGTAGAATATGAATTCTTTAGGTTAGGGATCATTTTTCAACTTTGTCTTTGTAACCCCAGGGACTGGTGTAGTTATGCTAGGTTTTAGGAGCTAATTCAGGGGGTTAGAAGAGTGATCAGTCTCATCTACCCATTCCCCAACATTTAGCAGTAAGCGTTATCTCATTGGATAGCCATTTGGGGAACATTACTGTTGTGCTACTAACAATCTGACCTCAAAACCCAACATATGACTCACAAGTATTTTAGTGGGGTTTATTGAAGGACCTGGTATAGCTGACTGGACTCTGATTAGATAATGAACACTAGGAATGCAAATGCTTACAGGACTCCTCTAGGTGTTCCTAAGAAAGGGTCACACGCTGGGATTATAAAATTCTTAGTCCATTGTTAGTCACTAACTTCCTTACAGGAGCACAACCATCTCTGTAAGTTGCAGGATGAATCTTTAGCAGCAATGCAATTTGAGTCTTGTTTTTGGTTCTATAGAAAATTGACTCCATGTTAATGACATTTATTAATCAAGTCTCACTTTTTGATCAACTCTGAAGTTTTTTTTTAGGGGGCTGAGTGAAAGCTGCTGATTAATTAGGATATATGTGAAGAGTCTTTGAACTCAAGATGGGTTTTACAAATTAAACAATCTCAGCAGCATTAGATACAGGTGTCCATTATATAGCTGATAAGGGCCTATACTAGATGCATTCTTCTAATTATTAGCCCAAGCATGACAAAAATTCAGTGACCCTAGGGAGTGGCAATCATCTCAGGAATGAGAAGCTTGTCCTATTCAGGTGCTAACAGTTATTTTGAGAATTCCCCTTTTTTTCCTAGAACTAGGGGAACATCCCAGTAACTCCTATGGAAAATTATGAAATAAGGGGGAAAAAACCAACCTGTTGAACATTTGGCATGCAAATTATGGGGTTACAAGAAGCTATAGCTCAAAGAAAAAAATTTTGCATGCAAACAAATAAAAAGGATTTCACTATCCCAAATACACCAAAATATTTATAGCAACATTTTTTATGGTAGAAAAGACTTGGAAATAGGAGATGCTTGTCTATTGGGTGATACCTAAACATATCATGGTGAATGGATGTAATAGAATATTGTTGTGCTGTAAGATAGATGAACAGAAAGAATATAGAAAAGAATGAGAAATTATTCGTTTGCATATGGATTGATGGGAATAGAACCAAGAAAACAATATAAACAATGACTACCTCAATGCAAATGAAGAGAAGCATAATGCAAAATAAAATTGAATGCTTTGTAATTATAATTACCACTCTGCTCTGAAGAAGACAGGCCAAAATGTACCACCTTTTTTTTTTTTTTTTTTGCAGGGGTGGGGGTCTTTGAGTGCAGAACAATGCATATCCTATCAGACTCTGTTGTGATGGCTGGTATTGCTTAACTGCTGGTTTTCTGCCCCTCTTCTTTTTTCTTTATAATAAGGTATGGGAGGACAGTACAGATATTAACAATTTCAAAAACTAAGAGCATATAAAACTATTCATGCATTTGTATATGTGTGTGTATATACATACATATGCATATATGTATATATATATCTGTACTAAAATATGCATGATCCACTAAAAGAGCAGTATATATGCAAACCTATGTACACATGTATATAATACACATGTATACAATATAAGATCTATGCATATGTGTATATATAAATATACCTGCATGTATGCATATATGTGTGTGTCTGTATAGCCTCAAAAGTATTACTAATGTGTTACCACTAGTAAATGCATCACAAAAGCCCAAAAGGAATCAGTTAAAAAAAAAGAAAATTAACTAGGGCACTATGGCACTAATGTCAGGGCATTATGACATTAATGACAGGGTCACATAGCCCGTAGGTGTCAAAGGAAATATTTTAATCCATATTTTCCTGGCTCCAAGGCCAACTGTCCATTCACTACCCTGTGGCTACCCATTGACTAGCTTACAAAGAAGCAGACATATTTAGTATTCAAGCTAGGAATCACATTTGAATCAAGAATTCACCTCCTCCCTACCTTCCCCACTCATTATTCCCTTTCTCCTACTGTTCTGCAGGTTATTTTTCCTCCTTACTGGAATGTATTCTCCCATTGGCCATGCCCTGCATAAGCTAGCTAGCTGGCTTGCTCCTTTGAATCTTCTGCATGCTTGTCATGATTCTCCTGTCAATTTCTCATTTGATTTGGTTCATATTCTTAGGTCTCATGCCAGGATGGCAAGGGTTCCCTTATAATAATGAAACCTCAGTTTTCCAGCACAACTCTGTTACAAGCCAGACAAATTGGTTTAAATTACTATTTTATCACTGTGTGTACCATGACAAAACATCCCTTTTTTATTATTGATACAAAATTTTATGTGCTAAAGTAACTTCAGTGAAGTAAACAAAGTATACTGTATAATTGTGTATTTTGAAGTGACATTGGTGAATTCTATTCCTAGCTTATCCAACCCAACAGGTGTTTGTTTAATACCTAGAAGAATATGTGCTAGATGCTTGGGGATACAAAGACAAACGAGAGTCCTCAAGGGACTTGCATTCTACTGGGAATTGTTGCTACACCTCACATGTTTGTATATTGTCTCCACATCTATTCAGTTACTGGAGAATTGGTGCTTGGTAATGGGTCTTGACACTCAGTGAGGAATATTCATTTTGGAAGACATAGAGAAGTAGTCAGTGGTGAATTGGCAAAGGTTTAAAAACCAGCTCTCTGGAAAAAAATATTCAGGACATATGAGTTTAAAGTGAATTATTAATATTTTCTCAATCACTTCCTTAAGTCTAGACTATTAATAAAACAGTAAGTTAAACCCTGATTTGTAGCATTTGTTGATTTCTGAGGTGTAAATGCTTACACTGAACATTTAATAGTTGGCTCTCTTGAGTGGCTTCAAGCTCATTCTAGCACACCCCTAGGCATGGAGAATGGGGCAGCTAGATTGGCACTGCATAGAGTTCTGGATCTGGTGTCAGGAAGATCTGAGTTCAAATCCAACCTCAGACGCTTACTATTTATATGATCATGGGCAAGTCACTCACCCTCTGTTTGCCTCAGTTTCTTCAACTGTAAAAAGGGATAATAGCATCCACCTCACAGGGCTATTGTGAGGATCAAATGAGATAATAATAATAAAACTCGGCCCAGTGCCTGGCACATTGTAGGTATATAAATGCGTATTCCCTTTCCCCTCCCTAGGGACCATGCTTGCTGTCAGGCAGACTTGAGTTCTTTTCTTGCTTTTGATACACATTGACAACATGATCCTGGACCTTCTTAGTTTGCCACCCTAGGATAACCTTTAAGAATGTAAGTTGTACAATAGCTAGACAGTATTTCTTCACTAATATCTGTCATTGGTATTTCTTCATTGGTAGAAAGTATTTATTTACTAGTAGCTATCAACACTGATAAAATCACAGATATGGAAAAAAATCAATTGTGATAATGATGCTATTTCCAGGACTTTATATCAAGCTCTCCACACTTTGGTGGCGGGTGGGGAGGAGAAGGAGGAGTGGGCAGAATGTCAGCTCTTGACTAAGGCAGCCAGGTCAGAAGATGAAGCAATAGACACACTCTGAGCCATCTGAAATGGTGAGGGAATTCTAAAATCCCTCTGGAGATAACAGCTGGACATGTTACTTAAGAAGTAATTATTAAATCCTCTTCTGCTGATGAGGAACCTGTGAACCAGTTTAAAGTGTTCATGATAAGAGGAAGATGGACTGAGAATTGTAAGATGTTTGCTCAGAAGGGCAATACCACCTTCAACAGATGATGACATAGAAGCCACATTATTTTCAGCTTCTGGTGGCCCTGGCAATCATGGCAGTGTCTATACCTTCCTCAATAGTCATTGACTGATAATAGTAATGGCAATAGCCAGTCACGGGGGTGGAGATGGGAGTTTCAGTTTACCAGTACTAGTACAAAATACTCAACAAAGAAAGCAATGCTATTTTTCAGGGGGATAGCCCCTTTATTAGGAGAGAAATCTTCTGAATCTGGCTAGGATATATCACGGAAGTAAAGCAGGAGTGATAAGGACCAATGCTGAGAAACATAGTAGAGAGCCTCAGGACACAATGCTTTTAACCTCATGTGTTCCATCACCATACACCACTCAGTTGAAATATTCCAGTGCTTGCAGATTTTGAATAATTGATTTGGTGGTGCATAGAATATTTGGGATGGCTATGGAAAATTCCTTAATGCCCTCCTATAGAAGGGGAAAAAGATCTTTGACTTTACCTATCAGTTTGAAAGGTTGCTCTGAAATGTGTCATCAAAGGATTAGGGCCTGAAAAATAGGTGGACAATGGTAGATTGGCACAAATGACTGGGGAGTTGATATAATTAAACCTTTGAGTTATAGCTATAAAAGAGTGAGCAGCAAGGATAGATTCTTCTTTAGTTACAGCCGATATACCTGGTCAGAAAACAGAGACAAAGATCATGGATAGAAAGAAAAGTTAAAAAAATGGTCCTGTGTAGCTCATGGATATCTCCCCAAAGAAAGTCCATTTCATTTCAGCCAGTACTGTCTGAAGATGCATTGGCCAAGATAGATAGAAGATAAACCACTCAGCAGAGCAGGGGCTTGGGATTAGAGGTCAAGGCGACATACTACAGGAACAGTAATAACAAAGCACAGGTAGAGAGGTTGAGTTTTACTTTGCTATATCAGTGGATTCTTCTTTTTTTAGGACAGAAGGCAAGGCAATTGGGGTTAAATGACTTGCCCAAGGTCACACAGCTAGTGTGTCAAGTGTCTGAGGCTGGATTTGAACTCAGGTCTTCCTGACCCCAAGGCCAGCACTCTACTCACAGTGCCACCTGGCTGGCCCTCAGTGGATTCTTCTTAAGATGGGAATACTCATGTTGGATTCAATCAAGAGTCTTAATGTGAAATCTTGGTTTCCAGGGAAAACCCAAGACAGTGATTTGGGGGACTACTTGGTATCCCATACCAAGTAAGGGAGAAAAATTAGGTAACTTAACAATCTACCCCAGAGAATGTAGGGATTCTGCAAAAATGATAGGTTGCAATAGTGTGTTGCTCAAAGAGTCAGATTCCTTGGTGACTGGAAGATAAGTAAAACGGAAAGTCTTGGAGGTGGTTTCCAAAAAAAGAAATGTCCACCAGTTGCAGGCAGACAATTGATGTCAGACCTAGCTGAAATGCAGGGGGATCCAGCCTACAATCCTTATGATGAAGAAGATGCATGTTATTATTATTGTGAAGATCAGGTAATTCTGCCAGGACTGCTACAGTTTGCAGGGCATCTCTATTTAGACAGTAAGGAAGGGAGGGAATGAATCCTTTTCTTTTCAGTCTGATACTCTGGTTATGGAGGCCCCCAAGAAAAAAGGGGCTACCTCATTAGAAGATGAAGACAACAGTAGTTAGCCTGGACCATCTACAGAGTTAGTAATTATAGATGAGTGAGTCTTAGGATAGTGAGAGTGGAGCCTATTGAAATATCAGGCTTATGTATGTCTAATTGTGTACTTTGGTGGTAACTTCAAATGGTGGTGGAAAGTGGCTTCTATATTTGGTCTAATGTTCACAACCCTGATAGAGTGCATGTTGTTATTCTTTACCTATTGTGTATTAATCTGTCTGCTGTGCATTTATATTTGTGCTTTTGGCTTATGTGTTAGGTTCTACTGCATGCAGCTCTATAGTGGATATTATATGCTGTATACTGTACATGGGATATATTTACAATGTATATTTGAGATAATTGCCAGTGACCAACATAATATATTTTTATGAGGTCTATGTATGGATGTATATAGGGTGATTTTGGAAACATGGCATTGTTTTTTCATGCAGGGAGGCTATTGTATAGAAAGGGATTGCCTTTGCTTATGGTTAAGGTAAGGGAGCCTCTACTCATTGAAGGAAATGCTCGGTATGTCAGAATCCCATGGACCTTGTGCTTGGATGATAGATTATGTCAAAAGATACAAACTTGAAAGGAAATAAGCAGATAGAAGTAAGTCACATGTAAATTGGAGTCCTGAGTGTTCCTGAGCTGTCATGGATCAGAATCAAGATAGAGCAATCTGATGTCATAGTTTATAGTTCGCTGTAGCAAGACATGTAGCATATATTGGGCATACGTGGGCCCTGGAGACAGCAGAGGATAAGAACTCAAGTTTACCTTTCTCCAGAGGGAGCTGGCAGCTCAGAGCCAGAGCCAAGGAAATGTCAAACACATACTCAATGAATGATAGTTGTTCTTAGTTCCTCCAGGAACAAATATAAAGTTCCTCAGTTCTCTAATAAAAAAATTTCTCTATAAAAAAGAACAATCCATCTTTAAACTTTTCTTGGCTGCAGATTATATCTAGACTATCCAAGCCACTCCCTTGAGTGATGGGAAAAGGTCTGGTAAATGAATGACTAAAAACCAAACCAACCAAACAATAAACACTTATTAAGCACCTAGTACATGAAAAGCATTATACTGAGCCAGAGTTACAAAACAGAAAAGCAGAATAATCCCTGCTTTCATGGAGCTCCCATTCTAATGGGGAGACAATGCCTATGGAAGGTTTTGTCTGAAAGTCTCAAATATAGGACTGGTCCTATGTTCTTCAGGGTGCATTACCAAAGCACATGGTAATGCCTCTTTATTACCATTTCCACTGACAAAAGCATGTCAGTTTCTGATGTTGAACTATTCGAAAGGGCCAAGGCCTTTGGGAGTCATAAATTTCTTCATTGGCTGTAGCTGTAGCATCTGCATCTCCACAGGGGTTACTTCTCAGGATGAGAGCTATGGGCATTGGGCTAGAAGCTTTGCTATTTGGAAGGCTCTTGGGCATGGGGTCCTGGGCTATCTCCACTGGGATGTGAGGGGAGATGGTGGTCATGGTGCTAGTGGTGGTTTGATTTACTTGGCACATGCTTCTTCTTGATTTTCTTTTGGCATTCCTTGCTATGTCAGTTGGGCTGATTTGCTTCCCCTGTGTGTGGTGGTTAGTTGGTAATTAAAGGGAACGTTTAGACCCTTCTCCACAGCTGTTGCTTCCCTGATGATGGTTGTAGGGGCTGGACTGGCAGCAGAACTAGTGACCTCAAGGGCACTGCAACTCTTATGCTTATTTGTCTGTTGGGGGCAGTTTGTTAGCAGTTGTTTCTGGGGAGTGGTGAGAAAAGTGAGTCCCAATTCCACAATGAGTTCTCATTCATTGATGGCTGTGGGCCTGGGCTGGAAGCCTATCTGGTGGTTTGGTACACTTAAGAGGTTCTTCCCTCTGCTTCTGTTCTGCCAGTTCTTGCCCTTCCATAATACTTTGATCATTTATACTCCATCCTGAGTCCCAGGGAAAATTTACTTAAAACTCACATCTTGGAATCCCCAAAAGTAAATTTCAAAGTTACTCAATGTATATATCAATCTGATGAAAGACAGCCATTTATTTTCTCTAATCCTTCTCTCCTCCCCTAGTGCTAAGCACAAAAGACTTATTAACAAAGACTTAAAATAGGATGTGGTAATATGTAACTAGTATTATACTTACTTACTAGTATGAGACAACACAGAAGCAATTCCTGGGACTGCTTGATAGTCCTTTCACACTTTACCTCCTCTCTGCACTTGTCCACACAATTGCCTCTAGGTTCTTATCTTCCAGCAAACCAGGCCAGTGATTTAGCTAGTACCCTTGTTTGTGGTAATCTTTTCCAAGGTAAAAACTCTCTTTACCATCAGTCATCTCTAGCAAGGGACCCAGAATCTCAGACATCTCAAATTCACAGCGTTGCTCTCAAGACTGGATATTTATCCATTTTAGGATTGCTGTTTGGCCACCTGTGTTCAGGAAAGGAAGAAAACAGAAAAGGCAGCCAGGGTCCAGAAGCCCAGGCTCAGATCACCCAAACCTTGACGTGCTGTAGCTGCTGGACTTGTGATTGGTCATTTCTCCTCCCTTGGGGAATATGCTCAGTAATGGAATCTCTGATTCAAATGGTACAAACATTTTAATCATCTTATTTGTATAATGCCAAATCACTTTCCAAAATGCTTGTACTATTTCACACTCTACCAAGAATTTATTAATATGTCTATCTTTCCAAGATCTCTCCAACATTGACTGTTGTTATTTTTTGACATTTTTGCCAATTTGCAAGGTATGCTATAAAACTCCAGGGCTGTTTTGATGTACATTTCTCTTATTATTAGTAGTTTGGAGAATTTTTTTTAATGTTTGTGAATACTTTGTAGTTCTTTTGAGAACTGTTTATTCATATCTTTTGGTTATTTATTTGTTGAGGAATGGCTATTTTATATACACATACATACATACATACACACTTATGTATATTTACATATATATGCATATGTATATATAGAGACACTGTGCATATATATATGTATATCTTGGATACCAAATCCTTGTCAAAAAAATTTGATACAAAGATTTTTTCCCCCTTTCTTTCTTTTCCTGGGTGCCTTAATGTTGTGTGTGCAGAAGCTTTTCAGTTTCAAATTCCCTCTTCTGATGTAGGCACAGTATTATGTTCTTTTAGTTAGTTTACTTAATAATATTTTCAAATTCTTCTCTGAAAACTGCCTGCTCATATCCTTTGACGATTTATCAATTGGGGAACTGATAAATGGTCAAAGGATATGAACAGGCAGTTTTCAGAGGAAGAAACTAAAACTACCCATAGTTATATGAAAAAGGGTTCTAAATTACTACTGATTAGAGAGATGCGAATCAAAACAACTCTGAGGTACCACATTACACCTATCAGATTGGCCAACATGACAAAACAGGAAAATGATAAATTTTGGAGAAGACATGGGAAAATTGGAACACTAATTTATTGTTTGTGGAGCTGTGAGCTGATCCAACTGTTCTGGAGAGCAATTTGGAACTATGCCCAAAAGTCTATAAAAATGTGCATACCCTTCAACCCAGCTTCCAAGGCTGTATCCCAAAGAGATCATACAAATGGGAAAAGGACCCACATACACAAAAATATTTATAGAAGTTCTTTTTGTGGGGCCAAGAACTGGAAATCGAGGGGATGGCCATCAACTGGGGAATGTCTGAACAAGTTGTGTTATATGAATGTAATGGAGCACTATTGTGTTATAAGAAATGATGATCAGGTGGACTTTGGGAAAACCTGGAAAGACATATATGAACTGATGCTGAGTGAAGTGAGCAGAACCAGGAGAACATTGTATACAGTAAGAGCCACAGTGTGCAAGGACTGATTTTGAAAGACTTAGCCCTTCTCAGCAATTCAAGGACCTAAAACTTTTCCAAAGGACTCATGATGGAAAATGCCATCCACATCCAGAGAAAGAACTATGGAGTTTGAATGCAGAGTGAAGCAGACTCTTTTCTCTTTTGTTTTGTTTTCTTTCTCATGGTTTCTCCCATTTGTTATAATTCTTCTATGCAACATGACAAATGTGGAAAATGTGTTTAATAGGAATGTATGTGTAGAGCTCATAACGAATTGCTTGCAATTTTGGGGAAGGGGAGAAATTTTAAAACTTATGGAAATGAATGTTGAAAACTGAAAATAAATAAATTAATTATTAATAAAAAAACCAAAAATATTTTTAAGGTGTCTCTGTTCCCATTTGGCTCTCATTCTGTTTCTCCGATCCGCTCTTCTCATATGTTATTCTCCCTTTCAGTTAGTCTTGGTCCTTATTTTAAAAAAAATTCATACCCCTTTCCAAAAAGAATTTCTTTCCATCTTCTCTGTTTGACACCCCATTTTCTGACCTGTGACCTTTATAATGATCTGGTCTCTTGCTTTTCTTGGTATATGAAGAATACAATCATACAATCAAAGTTTCCAAGGTATCCATTCTAAGTTCTCTCCTCTAGGCGCTTTTTGCCACTGCCTTATAGGGTTTGTGTTTCACTTCCAAAACAGGGCCAATTATTTTATTATGAAGCCCACCACTGATCTATACCCTGTCTTTTTGCCCTTTTTTCTTCTATATTTGCTGGGAAATCTCCTCCCTGAGTCTATGCTTTCCCCTTCCTCAAGGTGACACCCAGAGGTGTCAACCTACCCTCTACAAATAAACAAGCAACAAATCCTCCAGGCCTCATCCAGTGTAAACTTCTCAGATCCCTCGCCAACTATTTGTTTTTATCCATAGACACATCGGTTAGTGGAACTTTTTATCACCTCCAAAGGAAGGCTTCCTTCTGTTCTTCTCCTTTCCAACCTTTTCTCCTTCCTCCTCAACCAACTTCCCTATAGGCTCTTCTCTTCTGAGACCACAGAGATCACCTTCCCATTATTGCTAGCTCTTGATTTCACCCCAGAACACCACTCACCTCTCTCTTCCCCCTGCTCCCTTCTTCCCTTCTTGCTTAAATATCTTCCCATTTTGTAATGTGGTCCCACAAGAGAAGCATAATCTTGTAGGCAGAGTGTCACCAGGTCCTGTCCGTAATATCCCTTCACTGTTCCAGATTTCTACCTTCCCTCCAGTCTCTTTGCGTACATTTCAAAAGAAGTCTCTTTTTTGTTTTTCTATTGTCACTCTATTGCTGTTGTCCTTGCCTGCTATATTTATTCACCCCTGAATTTCTGTTGTTTGGGGTGTTTGAAAGGCAAATGATCTTTTTAGTTCTGGCATTCTTTCTAAAACTTTTTCACTCTTCTTTAATGTTGAATGTCTATCTTTTGTTCTGTATGGTTAAGCTCAGAATTGCAGGATAAGTCAGCCTGAGCTGTGTCCTGAGACCAACTGCTCTTTGGAATACATTATTCCAATTCCTTCCTCCTTTTTCTAGTGGATGCAGAATAACCTTTCATTATTTGAATGTCTTTTCCTTTGTATTTAAAGATCTTTTTCCTGATGACTTTCAGACCTTGTTATTTATGAACTGAATTGTTAAATTTAGCCACTATTGTCTTGGAGCTTGTAGCCTTGAATTTTTTTTCTGGAAGTGAACTGTGAATATTTTCTATTGGAATTGCATTTTTAGAAGTTCTGTGATGTTTTGTTCTATAATTTCCTTCATTATAGTTTTAAGGTTTTTTTTTTTACTTTGTCATGGTCTTCTGGGAGACCTATGATCCTTAGGTTGTCTCTGCACAGCATATGTTCAATTTCAGTAAGTTTTTATGGGCATAGTGAGCCTATTTTCTGTTTTTTTGTTTCTCCCAGATTGTCCTTCCTCTCTGTGTATTTGCATTCCCAGTCCACTCTTCTCTCTGTTGTTTCTTTGGTGAGACTTGTCATTGAAGATTCAAATTTTTGTGTTCTGTTCATTATTTTTTTCTGTGTAAGACATACATTCTGCCCCCATAATTCTCATTTCTCTTTTGAACCGCCGAGGAACAGTGTGTTGTTGTTCCATGTTTTCCCCAAATTCCATAGGGTTCTATGTCTCATCAAGGGTTGGATAATTTTCCTTTATTTTACATTATTTATTCATAGATATCTGAACTCATTTACTAGATCTGGAGGCCATATTTCCTTTTGCGATTAGTGTTGATTTACCTGTTTATGTTCAAGGTCTTTGATATTTCTTCTTCCTGAAATCTTCACTATTTTCTATTTATTTTCCCTCTCATTTTCCTTATCACTTGCTTACTTACTCCCTCCCTTCTGATTATGGTTTCCCTGGAGTCTGGATCTCAAAGTGTCTCAGCCTCCTTTCACACTGGGAAATTCATAGTTCAAAAGCCTTGGTCTATGCACCAAATGATATTTGGGTGGTCAGAACTGCTTTAGTTGGATGTGGCACAGGCTCCTCAACATACAATGTCCTGTCTTGGTGACCTTTCTCTCTTCCTCTGTTCCTTAGTTCTCTAACCTGGCACTGGCAGATCAGAGCTTTGCTACATTAGTGCTTTTGGGTTATATCCCCAAGCAAGTTTTTGTTCCTGAAGGGCTATGGCTAAGCTTGCTGTTGAGACCTGAGCAAACTTCTGTAGCCAAGAGTCAGGCTCTCCATGGCACTGGAAAGAAGGAGGGGGCACTGGGGTGCAGAGGTGGGTTTTGATGTAAGCCTGTATCATATCCTTGGATCAGCTCGTATTGCCTCACTGCTGGTAGTGTGGGATGTGGGGGAAGGATGCTGAGTGAGCTTGAGGTCAGTGAGTGTCACTGCCTGGGTTTTTTTGCCTTCTTTTGAATTCTGAGTGTCCAAAATCATGGAGACAGCTGAAGTTGCTTTATCTTTGGCTCAAAGTTTGTTTTGGAGAGGTTTAAAAAATTGTAGGGATCAAAGAGAAGGTCTAGTCCACCACCTTTTTGCTCATGTGACCATTAATGACTTTCTAAACCTCCTCCTCTATATTTTTGAAATGATTTAGAGGGCCATGTGTTTTGTTTATCTATTTGATGCCATGAGCAATATTCTTAATTATGATTTCTAATTTTAGTATGCATAGGAGAAAAGGGAGATGGAAGGGAATTTACCTACTGAAGTGCCTAGCATGATAAGGGAAATAAATAGATGCCTTGATTTAATTAAATAAACTCACTCCATAGGACTTAGAGTTGGAAGATACATTAGAAATCATCTATTCTAACTCTCTAATTTTAGTTAATTTTTTTTCACTATGAACTTAACCACCAAGGCAAGTCAACAAACATTTTTAAAGACCTACTATGGGCTAAGTACACTGTGCTAAGATTTGGGCATACAAATAAAGGCAAAAAACAATCCCTACTCTCAAGGAGCTCACAGTCTAATAGGGAAGACAATGTGCAAACTGTTACTTACAAACAAAATATGTATAGGATAAATAGATTATCAATAAAGGACTGAGATTAAGGGCTGAGAAAGACTTCTTTTTTTTTGCATGAAAAAAAATTTTTTTACTTTTGAACATCTATTTTTTTAAAACCTTGAGTTCCAAATTCTCTCCCCTCTTCCCTTCCCATCCACCCTCCCTAAGAAGTCAAGCAATTCAACATGAGCCACATGCGTATCATT
>CM053623.1:298586546-298614238 GCA_028646595.1 Phalanger gymnotis | reverse complement strand
GGGGTGTGACTAAAGAGTTCTATGTTCCACGCTTGGGTGGATGCGCTGCCTCACCAGCACTCCTCCTTCCCCAAGAACCCCCTACCTGGACTGGGCTTAAATCTTCAGCAGGCTCTTCACTCCTGCTCTGATCAGCCACTTAATTCCTCCCACCAGGTGGGCCTGGGGCCAGAAGCAACTGCAGCTGAATTTCTAAAGCTGCCCCACCTCCGTTGCCTCAGGGGTGGTAGTAGAACCGCAAACTCTGTCCCGTCCCGCAGCTTTTCCCACTAACCTTCTGTGTTGTCTTTGCTGTTTGTGGGTTGTGAGGTCTGGTACATGCCACACAGCTCAGTAATTCAGCATGCTAAGGCACTCTCTGCTCCACTCCTGGTCTCGTCGGTCCGCCCCGCTGCGCTCTGGGCTCTGCTTGGCTCAGCTCCGCTCCTCTCAGCTGGGGGCTGGGAGTTCCGTTCTGGACAGACCTTACCCAGAGACCATCCAGGCTGTCCTGGGCTGGAGTCCTGCTTCCCTCTGCCACTTTGTGGGTTCTGCAGTTCTAGAATTGGTTCAGAGCCATTTTTTTATAAGTTTTTGGAGGGACTTGGTGGGGAGCTCACGCCAGTTACTGCTTTCCAGTCGCCATCTTGGCTCCGCCCCCCTGAGAAAGACTTCTTGCAAAAGGTGCGTCTTTAGGTGAGACCTAAAGGAAGTCAGGAAAGCTAGGAGGTGGAGATACGGAATGAGACTTCCAGATATGGAACAAACATGAACTTTCCAAAACCCAAAGGAAAACAGAAAAGAGGTTATCCAAAACTATGATTTTCTGGGCAACTCAAATTTTAAATGGTTTATTAATTTAGCGCACTAATACTAAAACTACCCTGCTTGTCCGTGTTCAATTCTGAATTTCCTTTACTCTCTTCTGTATATTTTAAAAACATGTTCAAAATGTTCAAAGCATGTTTTAGTCTTTGTTTTCCTTTTTTTTTTTGGCAGCCCTATCCCTGGCTCCCCCCTGCCTTGCCCCACCCCCCACCATGAGAAAAAAGAAAAACAAAACAGTTATAACAAACTTACATCATCAAGGAAAATAAATTCTCAAACTAGCTGTAAAGGAAATTATGTCTCATTGTACATTTCGAATCATCTTTCTGCCAAGAAATGAGTAGAATGCTTCAGCATAGGTCCTCTGAAATTGTGGCTAGTCATTGCTGTGTTTGACCAGAGTTCTAAAGTCTTCCAAGGTTTGTTTTTACAATGTTGTTTTTATTGTATAAATTGCTCTCCAAGTTCTTCTGCCTCAGTCCATACAGATTTTCTCAAATTTCTCTGAAAATATCTCTTTTGTCATTTCTGATGGTACACTAATATTTTACTACATCTATAAACCATAATTTGTTGAGCCCAATTGATGTGTACCCCTTTAGCTTAAAATTCTTTGCTATAATAAAGATTGTTGATAGAAATATTTTTGTATACATGAGTCCTTTTCCTCTATCTTTGATCTTTTGAGGGGTAGACAGCTAGTAGTCCTATTTCTGGGTCAAAGTGTATAGGATGTAGTTCTTCTGGGGTATAGTTCTAAATTGCTTTCCAGAATGGTTCGACTGATTCACAGTTCCACCAACAATGCAAGTTTCGACAGTTGCCATTGTCCTTTCTTGTCTTCACCATTCTGAAGGGTATGAGGTGGAATCTTGTAGTTGGTTTAAATTGCACTTTTCTTCTTATTAAAATGCCTCACTTTACCACATAGAAACAAGAGGTCCAGATAAAATAAACGACTCACTCCAGGTCACATAAAGAGTAAGTGACAGACATGGGTTTTGAACAGAGTTCTTCTGACTCCAAATCGAGTACTCTTTGCACTCTATCATGTGGTCTCAGTTAAATAGGAGAGTAATAGGACACTATGAAATCAGGAAGGTCATTATTTAAGAGAAGAGATCTTTTTGTGGTAGAAGATTTCATGGATGTCCTATGTTCTAATCTCATCCCTTCTACTTACAATGAGACCTCAGACAATTCAGTACATGTCTCTAAGTCTCAGTTTCTTCATCTGTAAGATGAACAGAATAAACTATGATATCTAATATCCATTAGTGCTCTGAATTTATGATCCTTCAATTATTTCTTCTTCTTCTTCTTCTTCTTTTTTTTTTTTTTTTTTTTTTTTTTTTACAATTTCCATTCCATACATGTGTGTGGTGTAACTTAAGGCTATCCTCAAAGAATCAAAGATCTAGCTTTAAAGTGACCTCGGCAGACCTCAGAGGCTGTCTAATCCAGGTCCCATTTAGGTCAATCTGTTGGTCCAAGTTCAGGACAGGAACAAAAGGACACTGTAGTCAATCTGACAGTCAACAAAATGATATTCATCAAGGATAGAGCTTTTATTCAGTTGGGTATAATTTCCCTGCCTCAGAGCTGGCTATCCTCATGTACTGGTCACCATGTGTCAAGAAGAGCCCCTGATTGTATATAACCTGGCTTTTGTACTTAAGCCACTAGGAAGCTCTGTCAAAGCCCTGACCTTAGTGTTCTGAATCAATTAAGTCTCAAAGACATTTTACTTCCTTTTAAATGGAAAAATAGCTTAGCCTATCTGGAAGAAACCATACTTATTATTTTATATAGTATTACTGCCGCCACACCTCTCATTTTATAGACAAGGAAACTGGGACTAAGAAGTACAAGTGGTTTGGCCAGTGGTTGCCCAGGTAAATGTCAGAGGCAGGATTTGAATACGGGTTCTTTGACTCCAAAACCAGTGCTCTTTCCCCTGTACCACAACTCAACCAAAAAATTTTAAGCTATTAAACTAGATGAGCTAAGTTTTGGAGAGGTTTATTGTCATTAGGAAGGCTGGATGTCGCATGATTTTTTTTTCACACTGGGCCACTAACTAAGCTCATCAACTAACATTTGGCAGGGTTTTGACCTGTGTTGGCAGATAGTGACAGTGCTCAATGGATTCATGGATCTTTGATATAAGTTTGTGGGAGGTAATTAGTAGTGTTAATTCTCAGGAATCCTTTATAAAACTGAAGGCCACTGGGACTTTTCTCACAGACTTCAGATTGTGTTTGTTGAGATTGATTCACCTTACTTTGTGGAAGGGATCCATGATCTGGGGATTGAGGGGATGGAATCTTAGGTGTGGTAGAAGCAATATCCTAACCCCTATTCCTATGCAAGTCAGGCTAGTTTTTTACTTAAAAGATATTTAAACTATCTTAGAGACTTGACTGGCTCAAGAGACTAAAGGTTTAGGCTGTTGACTTTATCTAGGAACTAGAGGCACTCTTTCTGATGTTTGGCTACTGGGAAAGGATGGCAATTCAGGTAAGAAAACTTTACAATGCTGAATCAACTCAGGAAGTCAGTGCATATCCTTGGTAAATATTTTTCTTCTGCTGTGGCTAAATAAGCCATACTTTTTAAACTATTGAGTGACCTATGAGGGTCTCATTTTGTTCCAATATTGAATCTAAATTACTGGGGGAACTTGCCTTGGTCAGGTCCAGCCTTGAATACCAGGCTTCCTGGTTTGTTTTTTTCTTGTCTGGCAGTACCCATTGGTACCTGAGCAGATGGAAATTCTTTGCCAAAACACATTGAGAAGGCAACATACTATTGGCAATTTTAAATTTTCTGGGGTCATAAGAGACAGGGGAGTTGTGAATAAAAGAAGCTAAAGAATAGTAAACTTTATTTTGGTCAATAACTTCAACCTCTTCCCCTACAAGAAGAAGCTAGGCGTGTAGTAGATAGAGTAAAAGACTTGTAGTTGAGAAATCAATCCTTGGGTTTAAATCCTACCTCAGGCACTTGTGACTCATTCTCACTTTTCTCATCTCTACATTGGAGACAATAATAATACCTACCTCCCAGGGTTGTTGTAAGGATAAAATGAGATCATATTTACAAAGTGCTTTGCAAACTATAAAACACTACATAAATACTAGCTTTTATTAGAGCCGCTAGGATGGATGGATGCTGGAGGATTTGTGTTTTTCTCTCTTTCTATCCCAACCCTACCTCAGTAAGGTTTCTCTTGCCTGAAATACAATAGATGGGAAGAAGAGTGAGACTCATGGGCTATTTCATAGTTGTCAAAACCAGACTCTGCTTATCTAAGATGGTTGTGTTGAGCACAGTAAGTAACTTGTGGGTCTTTAGCTTGATGTACTAAGGTACAGAAAAGGAGATTAGGGTCATGGCAGCATTTTGGTAAATATTGTAGGTTCAAGACCCTCATCATGATTTCATGAGTTTTTAGCCTTGTTTTATAATATCAAAGTGCACCTGACAGCTTGATAAAGTGTTTATGGTTGTGGTAAGTGGGAATCCATTCCACCCTTAATGCATAAGTAATTTCACCTCTAATTAATGTTGAGCCTTTTTGCATCCAAGGGTCCTTGAACTGTTGCTTAAAGCACAATAAATTTTCCCCATTGTCAGAACAAACACTCAAGTAAAAGGGCAAATTCCTAAAAGACAGTAATATGTAGAGCCCAAACGTATATCATGAATCAAAATTCTTCTGACTATGGTCAAATAGTTTTTAAAAAAGAAACAAAAGTGAGAAACTCAGAAATGAAGGCATGGCTCCTATAGAAGCAAAAGTCACTTTAGCTTTGGGATGGATCAGACCCACTAGTGTATAGATGAACTGTGCTCATAGTAGGGGCTTAATACATTACTGTTGAGTGAGTGAATGAATGAACCTAGAAATACATAACTAAATACAAAACTTAATATGGGTATCACATTGGCACAGTGCATAAAATATTAAGAAACCCAGGGGGGGTCATTTAACATATTGGTTTGATCATTTGTGCAAAATTCATGTGAGTACATGGAAAAACATGCAGTGAGAAGGTGTAGGAGAACTCCTTCCTGCTGGAAGGAATATCCACATTGATGAGATCATGGATCCATTGAAATTCCTACCAGGTTTAAGGTGGCTCAACTGTTGTTTATATCTCAAAGATGTAATACAATTCAAGAGATTGGACACATTGACTGGGAATCTTCCTTGCTAGGGACTTCCTTGAGCCAGGAGCCATCTCACTGTTCTACAATGTGTGCCTAAGAAAAATTAGATATTTCATCAAAGGAGAATAAGGGACCTTCAACTTCTAATGGTATGAGAGCTCATATATTTGTGTTAAGATCAGCCTGTGATGCAGCAGCGGATAGAGTGCTGGGTCTGGAGTGAGAAAGACCTGAGTATAAGTACAGCCTCAGATTCCTACTATATGTGTCACTCTGGGCAAGTCATTTAACCACCATTTGCTTCAGTTTTCTAACTGCAAAAGGAAGACAAAATAGAAAATACCTCCCAGGTTTGTTGTTCAGAGCAAATGAGACTATTTTTGTAAAGTGCTTAGCGAAGTACCTAGCACATAGAAGATGCTTAATAAATCTCGCGCTTCTTCATTTCCTTTCCCTCCCTCCCTTCCTTGTCTTTCCTTCCTTCCTTCCTTCCTTCCTTCCTTCCTTCCTTCCTTCCTTCCTTCCTTCCTTCCTTCCTTCCTTCCTTCCTTCCTTCCTCCTTTCTTTCCCACTTTCTCCCTCTTTCACTCTCTCTTTCCTTTCTCTCTCCCTACTCCCCTCCCATCCTTCCTTTCCTTCTTTCCTCTCCTTTCTCCATTCTTCCTTTATTCCTTCCTTCCCTCCTCCCTTCCTTCCTTTCTCTCCATTTCTAAGCTACTTCTCTGAAAAAATTCATGAATGTTGGCAGGATGCTTTGAGATCTATGTAGGAAAGGGCCAAGATAAAACCACTGGTATTAATCTAGTGGGCAATCAAGTCTATTTCTAACATGATGATTACCCTCTTGTACTATGTGGCCAACTCCTAGAATAAGTCAACCAACCACAAGGAGTGATTTCACCTCATTGTGGATTATGGAACTATGGAAGGAATTTAAAATTTGCATCAGACCTGAGGGAGAGAGTTTGTCATCTGAGAGGAGAGAAGGAGACACCAAACCACAAAGGTAATGTTCAAACCTGAAATAGGGTTTTCTAAGAGACTTGGCGGAGTGTGTTCAATGAAGCAATTATATCTATAACTAAATGCTGAATCTCAGTGATAGATTATTTCACCATTGGACATATTTGTGGGACCTCAAATGGTCATGTTTTTAAAAGGAGCATTCTTGTTTGTTTCATATTTCTCTGCACATATTTTGTTTCCTCGAAGGGAATATGAGCACCACCAATCAATGGACAAGCATTTATGATTAAGAATAGCAAACATTTATAATCTGTGATAAGGGCAGATACTGTTTTCAGTTTTGTTTCTGTATCTTCAGTGCTCAGCAAAGTGTCAGGTGCTCCACATATTAGGTGCTCAATAAATGCTTGCTAAATAGCATTCTTAGATTTTTTTCAGGGGGAAAGACCCATAGAATATTAGAGTAGCTAAAGGCTTTAGACATCATCTTAAAGATAAGGAAGCTGAAAATCAAAGTGCTGACTTTTTATAATAATGTCAACTGTTAATCAACTAGCATTTATGAAACGCCTACTATTTTATAGGCATTTTTAAGCAGTGGAGGTGGGAAAAAGGCAAAGATTAATCATTGCTCTCAAGGAGCTCACAGAAAATTGGGAGTAATTTCAGAAGGAAGGCATTTAAAACAAAGGAGGACTGAAAAGAAGCTTTTTGCAGAAGGTGGGACTTCAGCTGAGACCTGAAGAAAACCAGAGAAGCCAGGAGATAGGGGTGAAGAGAGGGAGAAATCCAGACGTAGGAGACAGCCAAGAAAGATGTTCAGAGTTGTGGGATGGAGTGTCCTGTTTCTGATACAATGGGGAGTTCAGTGTCATTGGATCATAGAGAATAAGGAAGGTAGGAAGGTGTAATAAGACAGGAAAGCCAGGAAGGGACTAGGCTATGAAGAGCTTTGAAAACCAAACTGAAGATTTCATATTTGATCCTGGAGGTAATTGGGAGTCATTTGACCCATTGCATCCTGGGTCATCTCCAGTCATCCTGATGACTATCTGCTCACTGGATCCAGATGGCTCTGGAGGAAAAAGTGAGGGTGGTAACCTTGCACAGCCCTCTCTCAATCAAATCAAAGTCAACTGCAAATCATGTCATCATTTCCCTGATGCCAGGGTCCCCTTTGAAAATGAAGGACAAACCCAATTGGGAGCCACTGGAGTTTATGGCTAGACATGCATTTTAGAAAGATCAGTTTGACAGCTGAGTGGAGGATGGATTGGAGAGGGAAGAGACTTGAAGAACGGACATCAACCAATAGACTATTTATTGTAATAGTACAGGAGTGATGTGATGAGAGTCTTCACTAGGATGGTGGAAATCAGAGGAGAAGCGGAACATATATAACAGATGTTATGAAGGTACACAGGACAGTGCTTGACAACTGAGGAGCTGAGAATGATTATCCAGGTTTTGAGCCTGGATGACTGGAAGGTGTTGGTCCCCTCAACAGTAATAAGGAAATTAGAAAGAGATGAAAGTTTTTGGGGAAGGATGATGAGTTCAGTTTTGGACATGTTGAGTTTAAGATATCTATGGGACTTATTGACTCAAAATTGTTTTTAAACAATATTGCTGTTACCATATATAATGTCCTCTTGGTTCTGTTCATTTCTCTCTTCATTATTTTGTGCAAGTTTTTCCATGTTTTTTCGAAGATCATCTAATACAGTATTTCTTATAACATAATAGCATACCATCACAATCATATGCCACAACTTGTTTAGGAATTCCCCAATTGGTAGGCATCCCCACAATTTCCAGTTCTTTGCCACCACAAATTAACTACAAAGGACATACGAAGAAAGCTATTTGCATCCAGAGAAAGAATTGATAAATAATAGTATGTGTAGAATAATTTTACATGTATCTATATGTGTATGCATATACATATACATATATGTGTGTGTGTATATGTGCACACACACATATTTGTGTCTAATGATAGCCATCTCTGGGGGGGGGAGTGAAGAAAAATGATAAAAAAAAGAAATTTACATGATAACTTCATTACACATTTAAAGGGAATAGCAAGTTGTACAAGATAGATTTGTTGTACAAGATAGATGAGTTTAATGTATAATCCTTTTTTTTATTATGCTATGTTGTAGAAATGCTTGCTTTATTCCATAAATTAAAAATAAAATAAATAAAAAAATTAAAAAGATATCTATGGGGCATCCAGTTTGAGATGTTTAAAAGGCAGTTGGAGAAGAAAGACTGCAAAACAGCAGAGAGGTTAGGGCTGGACAAGGAGATTGGGATAAAGATGATAATTGAAACCATGAAAGTTGGTGAAATCACCAACTCAAGTAGTAGAGAGGAAGGATAAGAGGGCTGAGGACAAAGCCTCAGAGGTTACTCACTGTTATTGGGTATGAAATAGATGAAGATCCAGCAAATGATAAAGAGGAGTGGTCAGAAAGGTAGGAGGAAAACCAGGAAAGAACATTGTCACAAAAATCTAGAGAGTAGAGTATCAAGGAAAAGAGGGTGATTGACATGTCAAAGGCTTCTGAGATGACGAGAAGATGAAGACTGAGAAAAGGCCATTCACTTTGGTGATTGAGATCACTGGTAACTTTAGAGAGTGTAGTTTTGGATAAATGAAGTTAGAAGCTAGACTGTAGAAAGTTTCAAAAGTGAGAGGAAAGTAAGTGGAGATATCTATTACAGATGGCTTTCTTAAGGAGTCTAGGCACAAAAGGAAAGAAAGATATAGAATATCTAGTGGGAATGGATGGCTCAAGTGAGGGTTGTTTGGGGATGTAGAAGACATGGACATACTTATAGGAAGTAGGGAAGCAGCCAATAAGCAGAGAATGATTGAATATTAAGTGAGACAGTAGGGTTGATAGGGGGAGTGATATAAGATGAGAAGAGGGAGATCTTAGCAAAAGACCTCACTTTTGTCAGTAAAATATGAGGCAAGATTCTCAGCTGAGGGGGTGGAGGGAGAGTTAGTCATTGGTGGTTTGAGGAGGGATGAAAAAATTTAGAAGAGCCACTTGTAGCAAATGGGATAATGACTCAATTAGGTAAGTGTAAAAGGATTGCCTTGCTGCTTTGAGGACCAAGATGAGATTATGTAATAAACGTGTACCGGATCCAGTCAGCACAGTTATAAATGATTTTCTCCAACTTTGTTCAACAGCGCATGTGCAGGAGAAAGACAGAGGATGGTGACAGTAATCCAAGGCTAGGGCTTGGCAGGACAAGTACTTCCAAGGGACTAAAGAGAAGACACTGTAGAGTTAAACTAATTTGTCAAGGGATCAAAATGGGAAAGGGAAGAGAATATAATTCTATGAAGATAATGGATTTTTAAACTTTAAAGTGCTATGCAAAGTCAGTAATTATTTTGGTTGTTGCCCAAGGTTAAGATTATCCCTTCCACGTTGTGACTTTCCCCATCAAGGTTTGGCATAAGAAATTAAATGGGATTTTTTTTGGAGTTTTGTGGAAGCCACAGATGACACATGAAGGCCAGCAGATGAAACAAAAATACTTAACCCAAATTTTAAAATAAAGTACTATAAACATCTCACAAAAGAAAAAGAAACAATTCAGACTTCTTCCCTGGTATAAACAGATGGCCAAAAGTTTTACTTGGATTTTCCAGATTACTGGAATGGGGAAAAGTGGGTGGGTGGGTAAGGGAATACAGATGGGGTGGGGGCAGGGAGGTGTTGTACCCCTAACCCCAAGATATGGAAGGGATAACTGTATATAGCTGAGATATACTATAGTTGGATGTAGTCCAGACATGTCCCATAAGCTGTCTGCAGGGCAAGTAACTCCTTACTACACCTGAACCAGATTAAAATGTCATTGAGAAATATTTAATAGAATAAATAAAAATACAATAGAACACAGATAGTATAAATATGTGGTTTTCTAAATCTGTATGGGCCACAGGGATCTTTATGTATGACTTTAGTAGGCCCATTTCTGAGTTTGAAACCTTTGATATAATAGATAAAGAGCTGGCCTCAGAGACAGAGAGACTTAGATTCAAGTCTAACCTGCCATATATGAGTTATGTGATCCTGGGTAAAGTCATTTAACCATCACTACTCCAGACTACTTTCAAAGACACCAAATTGCTTCTCTGCATTGGTAGAAGGAATTAATTCATTGAGAATTCCCAATACTGGTGAATCACTGGTCTAGATCATTATGATGAAGTGAACAGACTGCTACATTTGGAGTCAGGAACATCTGGGTTCAAATCTAGCCTCTGTTACTTATTGTATGAACATAGAAATGTGAGAGCTTCTTGGCATCAGTTCTTCACTATAAAATGCCTATCATACCTACCTCAAAGGGTTTCTGTAAGGTTTGAATGAGATAATGTATATGAAATGCTTTGAAAACCTTAAAACACAAAATTTATTTTGATTATTATTAATAGCAGTCCTATCTAATTTATAGGGCTATAAGAAAAGTGCTGTATAGACTGGGTGCCTGGGAGGATAGCGGCGCTCTCTACAGGAATAGGAGCATTAGGAAGATGGGAGGGATTAGGTGGAGGGAGAGAATGAATTTGATTTTGGACGTTTTGAGTTATTGATTGAGTTTGAGATGTCTACTAGGCAGTTAGAAATCTAGAAGAGGAGAGATGTATAGAGATGAAAGTTGATACCTTATGAGCTTATCATTCTGAGCTGTGGTTTTGTCAATTTGGGATTGAGAGAAGGACAACTAGCCTATGGCAGAAGGGATTTCTCAGGTTTACTGAGGCTGACAGTAGTTTTGTGACTTATTTAGGGTCACACAGCTAGTGTCTGAGGCCAGATTTGAATTCAGGTCTCTCTGACTCCAGGCCCAATGGTTTATCCACTGTGCCACCCAGATGCTTTTAATGTATAATATTTTAATGTCTAAAATTGTCAGGAAATGCTCACTAGAATTGAAACTCACTTTTTGCTAAAAAAATAGAAATGCACATTGTATAATAATAGCTCCCATTCATATTATACTTTAAGATTTACCAAATGCTTTCCTTGCAAGGTAGGAAGTACAAATATTATTGTTTCATTTTATGGACCAACAAACTGAAGTTCAGAGAGATAACATAGCTTACCCATTGTCATTTAGAAAGTGAGTTTAGATTCCAGCCCAGATGTCTTGACCTTTGGGTTTTTTCTACAATCCTACACAGGATCATTGTCTTCTCTCTCTCTCTCTCTCTCATTTTCTCTCTCTTTCTCTCTCTCTCTCTCTCTCTCTCTCTCTCTCTCTCTCTCTCTCTCTCTCTCTCTCTCCCTCTCTCTCTCAGTGTGGAGCACATGGGGCGGGACTTGCCAATAAGCCCAGTCTTTATGGTTGCTGATGCAATTCCCATGTGGACTTTGGAGCATGCCCAGACATTCTGTAACTGGTTCCAGTTTGCTAACCTCAAAGTGAAGAGGAGGATTTCTGGTCATCTGTGAAGCTTGAATTTGGGTGCATTGAAAACACACTGCCCAGGCAAAATGAGATGCTTGGTCTGGCTTTTCCTGATATTCCTGGTTTGTCTGATATAGTTTTTGTCTCTCACTGGACACCATTAGAGGAAAAAAAAAATCAAATGGATAGCAGAGCAGTCAAGAAAAAAATGCCTGAGGCTGTAGGCACTAGTTAGTGTCTTGTTGAAGGCACCCCAAATTCCAGCCATGCAGCCAGATTGAAAGGCTGTCATTCATCATGTGGATAGCAGAACCAGTTTCAGAGCATGTTCCAATGTCTCTCCAAGGTACTTCCATTATTCATCACCATGGCTGTCTTGGAAGCAGGCTCACTGGCTTATTGACAATGTGGGGAGACTCCATCAGAGGCACTCAGTACATGTACCAGTAGCCCTTATAGTACCATTTTAGCAGAAATAGCTGGCATACCATCCAATCTACTTACCTAAATAAAGAAGAAAACAATGTTCTTTTAAATTGAGATTTTATAAAAGCTTTGTTTCTATATCCCCAGCATCTAACACAGGGCCTAGAACATTTGGTTGTTTGGTTATTCAGTCATTTCCAATTCTTTGGGACCCCATGGACCAACTGTCTGGGCTGGGGCAGTTTCCAGGCAAAGATACTGGAGTGGTTTGCCATTTCCTTCTCCAGTTTTATGCAAGCAAGGGTTAAATGACTTGCCTCAAGTTTGCACAGTTAATAAATGTCTGAGGTCAAATTTGAACTCTGGTCTTTCTGACTCCAGGCCCAATGCTCTATCTATCATACTACCTAGCTGCCCATCGCTAGCACGTAGAAGGCATTTAATAAATATTTGGAGATTGATTGGTCGATTTGTCTATATTGTCATTTCCAGACTACACAATCACTACCTTTGTTGAGGTTGCTCTTTGTAGATTGGGATTTGGTTGAGAGAAAACTCCTCAGAATGAAACCAATGAATGACACTGTATTAAAAGGAAAGAAACACCTAGGGCAGGACCTTGAGGCTATAGGTTCCTCACCCTGACCCAGGGACAATGCCCTCCTCATCTACCTCCCAGATTCTTTGCAAATATGATATTATGGACAATGATATTAGAGCTGGAGCTGGTTTATATGGTTTAACTGATTGTTAAGTTTTCAGTATGAGTTTTTGTACCTCAGAAACTGTCAAATGCTACAAATCATCTTGATTTATTTTGCTGGTTGTCTAGACTTAAGAAAATGATGAAGAAAATGTTAATGATATAGGTTAAACTTAAGAGTGTATCATACATACAGTTCCCCTGTCCCACCCTCACCCCATTCCTAGCCATTAAACATTCACCAGATGCCCCTGATAACAGACCATAGTTGAGTCAGAAATCATAAAATGCCCCAATTAAGAGTTTACGTGAAAGCAGCTTAAGTTGAAAGGAAAGACAGAAACTAACCTCTGACTGGCCCTACTTAATGCCTTCGCCTTCTGTTGAATCAGGAAATTGGGTAGCATGGCATTCAGCAATTAAACACAAAAGTTACACAAGTATTACTCTTCTATAAAATGCCTCTCCCTGGTGCTCAGGGAAGGGCGAGGCACTCACTGTGTCTGCAATGTCGCTATGCTCTACCAGTGTACTACACATCCACGTGGACCAAATCCAGGAAAAGCAACTCTATCCAACATTCCAGTCCCATTCATCCTTCCCTGCTGACAGTTCTCCACTCTTTCCCAAGACTTAAAAATAGAAAACCAGAAGAAGAGGGGACAGAAGCATTTTCATGTGCCAGAAGTCTCCTCAAATTTCTATCTCTGTACTCTCTGACCTACAGTAGGAAGTCTTTGAGGGAGGGAATTCCCTCCAAGGGTGTTAATTCCAAGCTGGGTAGGGATAAGAAGATCAAAGAGCTCCCTGTGGCTTTCAAGAGCAGAAGACCAAGAATGGCTTTTTGATCTCCACCAGAGCCCCTTAATGGAGAGGCTTGTCATGGAGCAATTAGACCTTCAATATACTTCTTCCTAAAGAGTTGGTGACTTCCCCTCCCTTCCTTGGCCTCTGATGGAATAGGAGGGGGAAATGAATATGCATTTTATATGTATGGTGAGATCCCATGTGTTCTGGGGGGTTGCCCCTTCACTTGTGGCATGGGGGGTATCATTCTGTGGCTCCAAGGAGGGTAGAAAAGACATCTCTAGCTTTTTCTCTTTCACCCTCTACCAAAGGAGACTTTGAATTCCTACCAGGAGGAGAAGAAGGCACTTGGGGCTAGAGATCATTCTTCTCTTCTCAGAGAGAGGGGTGTATGTATCAGCCTAGAATTCTAGGCTCCCTTAAATATTGTTAGTCTAGGGAAAGCCTGAAAAACCTGTGGCCCCATGGGCCACTTATAGCATGCTAGCCTTTTGTGGCATGCCAAAGGTTTTCCTCTACATACAAAAGATATTTTCCTTTACTTTTTTTTCACAGGTCACCCAAAATCCTTTGGTGTGCTGCAAACAGTACAGACCCACGGGCTGCAGGTTGTTTAGGACTTATCTAGAGGGTATCATTGGGTTGAAGCTAACCATTGTTTCATTATTGGGGAAAGGAGGACACTGAACTTCATATATATATATAAGGCTTATATAAGGCTTGATCCCTTTTCTACCCAATTTCAATTTCATAATGAACACACATGGCAATTATGGAAGAAGACCTATTTATCCAAATTGTAGCAAAATAAAAATCAGAGAAAGTATTCATATGACAGTATATGTCAGACAATACAGACTAATGGAGCTCTCTCATTGAGAGAGAGGTAACAGCTCAACCAAGAGAGAGTCTCAGATCTCACCCAAGGGAAAGGTCCCCAAAGTCTCTAGTGCAGCAAACTGGGCATAGGGCCATGATGGAGACTGCTTGCTCTTCTCAACCAGCTTCTTTCCAGGGTCTTATCCTTCAGTAACCTGAGGTAGAATTGGCCCTTTCTACCTTTCTTCTTGAAGCTGAAAGCCAGAAGTACCCAAAGTGCCTAGAAGATTGAAGAGAACTTAGACTATCTCAAGAAGAACTAAAGTCACTTGAGCTTTTCTCTCTGTCCAACTCTACCTCACACCTTACAGACATTTATCTCCACCAATAGAGAGAGTCCTATTTTAATAGGTCTTGGGATAGAGGTTACCTTACTTCCCTGGACTAAAACACTTGCAAAGATCAGCTGGGGTGTTTTCAAAATGTGTAAATATACAGTATAAACACAAGCATCAGTACTTAAAAACAATAAGGATCATTTTCCTGGTGTCCCAGGTAACCAACCTTCAGTACCATTGAAACTGAAATATTAATAATGCATATTAATAATACATGCAGTAGAGATGGTACTATACAAAGCATCACCTGGGAGGTTACAACAATGACAACATGCTAAATTACATACAGGACATACAAAACACACGCACTTTTGGAATGTAGATGCATATCCATAGAACACAGCAATCAATCGAAAGCAATAAGTATGTCAAACAAAGCTAGCTAGCTGTAATGATATTACTATTAATAAGTCTTTATATAAAATAAAACGTATCTAGAAGCATTAGCATATGCACAAAAAATTTAAAAAAATTAACAGACCATGAGCATAACACAAAACATTGTCAAATAAATATAACAGCAAAATTAAAAAAAAACCCACCAAGCATACTCAAATATGACATACACAATAGTGTACATACACAATTACATGCAAATCACATTTCATATAGGCAATCTCTATTATTGTCTCCCAGACACATGTAAATACGTCTTCAGGTTTAACCATAACACCATAACTTAGCTTAGTGACTGGTCTAATAGGCTTAGTTCCCCTGTCACTAACTAATCTCTCTGCTCCCACACCAAATTAGCAATTGATATGGGCTGACCATTAGGATCATTGTAGACTTGTGTGTCTGTCTACACCTGGGCTGACTGTCATTATGTTCAAGATCTATGCATTGCATCTTTACCCTAGGAGTCTCTGTAGCAGTTGGAACATGAAAGGCATTTCATCTGGGTTCAGTTGTACATAATAATACACAAAGTTTCCTTCACTGGATATATCACTTTGGGTGCTTGTATCCGGGTCAGAAAGTGTCTGTACAGCTGGTGGACAGTTCTTTTTTCTCAGTTATTTCCTAGGTGAGTGTCCATCAGTTCTCTCCACCTGCTCATTAGAAAATCCAGTTCTCTGTATGGGTGAGTGTGGTGAATACTTCTGGGAGGATTCCCTCCTTTCTCTGGGGTGATTTTGGAAGAATACAAGTTGCCTATTCTCTCAATTACTTTGTATGGGTAAGTTTTCCAATAGTCAGCTAATATGTAAGTCTTTGGATAGATGCAAGCCTTCGTTAGATGCAGGAATCTGGTACTTTGCAAATCCTAGAATGAAAACCACTGACTGCCTAGCAGACAACCTGGTTCATCTTACCCCCATCACTCAGAGTACTGGTTCACTTTAGTCCATTTGTTCTAAGTTCAGTAGTGTACACACATTCCTTTCATTCCATTTTTCTTAGGCCCTATTACTATAGCCAATACCTGTCAAAAAAGATTGGGAAATGGTGGTACCTTGATGTCCATTGTTGTGGGCCAACTTCTCAACTTTTATCATCATCTTTGTATGAGGTCCTATGAGTCTATGTGGAATAGATCCAAAAGGAATTGATAATGAAGTTAACATAATTCTCCTTATGGCCCAGGGTGATCTTCTCCCTGGTCCACTCCAGTTTACCAAAGTTGAATCAGAAGATTTTAAATTCTTCATGACCAAGGCTCCATTGCCTTTGCTAGTACATCCAAAATAAACATGACCATTTAATCTGCAATCAAAACAAAAAGTGGATCTGTTATTGTGATGATGACCTGATGGAGGCTTTTGTACTGTCCATTCCCTTGGCCCTTTACCTCTTCAGGGAGAATAGCATGATTCACTCCCAACTCTTATCCAATTATCTCAGATTCAGTACCTCAGGTTCTGGAACTGAAGTTGCCTTGTTTTGCTACCATGGCCCATACTCCAGAAGGTCTGGGGACTGTTAAGGCTGAGACCTGTGGACTATATTGATCCTTGAAGCTTAGGAGTATTTGCCTCACCTTGACCACAGTTAGCAATGGTTTCTGTATTGCATAGATTTGATGACATCACCTACCCTTTTCTGTAGGCTGGCTGCACGTAGGCAAAGTCAAGCAAGGTTAAAACATGGGATCACTTCAGAATAATTGCATTAGTGACTGATTTTGCAGACGGTACCAATGACTTTTTCATTTATAGCAAGTAATTATACATTCAGTAGCATTCAGATTTTTAAGAAATATACCACATCAAAAATGCAACAATTATACAATTATAAAATATATAATTATATATGTAATGCATCTATTTTATACAATATATAGAATGTATATAATTATATTTCATATAATATAATTATATATTACATATTATATAATTATTCTATATATAATTACACCATATATAATATAATCACATATTGCATATTATATAATCATTCTATATATAAGAATACGACATATAATATAATTATATATCACATATTATGTGATTATTCTTTATGTAATCATATATTATATAATGTAACAATTATATAAGCTAAAATGAGATAAGTTTGTTATACCTCCAAAAAACCATAAGACAATAAAATTTGCATTAAAAAATTCTAGGCTACAGCTAGAAACAAAACTACCTTTGGTTCTAAAAATGCTATTTCTTATGAAAGAGAAAAATAAAACAATGCAAAAAAGTGTTTTCCAGAAGAGGAAGACAAAATCCAATTTCTGAAACAAAATCAAATGCAGAAAAAGAATTCCAGAATCTTTTCAAGTTAAGCAAGTATCCTAGGTCTCAGAGTGCTTGCCTGAGACAATACTGATTTAAAGCAAGCGGCTAGGTATGTTGAGACAAAAGAGATGAAGCCATTCACTCCCCCCACCCCCACCATTAGTGTCACAGGGAAAGCTCCTCACTCCAAATTTCTCACAAAAATTGTGAGTTTACAAATACAAAATGTAATCCAGGCTGTTTGTAGAAAACAATTCCTACTTATACTCATTCTCAGTCATCAGAAGTATAGACAACTTAAAATAATGGGCCTTATAGAATCTAATATGAAGGCTTTTATTAGCCATTTAAAAAACCCAAAAACTAACCTGAGGTTATTTGTGTTAACAGATGTAGCCAAATAGCCATATTCAGAACAAAAGGCAGTTCCAAAAAAAAGTAGTATTTTATTTTTTCCAATTACACATAAAGACAATCTTCAACATTCATCTTTTGAAAGATTTTGAGTTCCTTCCCTTCCCCAAGACAGAAAGCAATCTGATAGAGGTTATACATGCATGATCATGTAAAACATATTTCTATATTAGTTAGATTGTGAAAGAAGAAACAGAACAAAAAGAAAAAAATCATTAAAAAAGTGAAAATATTATGGTTTTTTTTTACAAAGGGGAAGGCAGGGCAATTGGGATTAAGTGACTTGCCCAAGGTCACACAGCTAGTGAATGTGTTAAGTGTCTGAGGCCGGATTTGAACTCAGGTACTCCTGACTCCAGGGGCAGTGCTCAACTCACTGCACCACCTAGCTGCCCCCAAAATAGTATGTTTCGATCTGCATTCAGACTCCATCAGTTCTTTCTCTGGATGTGGATAGCTTTTTCCATCATGAGTCTTTTGGAACTGTCTCGGATCACTGTTTTGATGAAAAGAGCTAAGTCAATCACAGTTGATCATTGCACAATGTTACCGTTGCTGTGTACAATAATCTCCTGGTTCTGTTCACTTACCTCAGCATCAGTTCATTTAAATATCTTTCCAGGGCTTTTAAAATCTGCCTGCTCATCATTTCTTATAGTACAATAGCATTCTGTTACATTCATATACCACAGCTTGTTCAGCCATTCCCCAATTGATGGGCATCCCCTCAATTTCCAATTCTTTGCCACCACAAAAAGAACTGCCATAAATACTTTTGTACATGTAGGTCCTTTCCCCTTTTTTATGATTTCTTTGGAATACAGACCTAGTAGTGGTACAATGGACAGTTCTTGAGAACCAAACCCAATATAAAGAAAGAAAATTGTCTCAGAATTTTAGAGAAATTTACTAAAACCCACCATATTTCTTGCAAAAGTAAGTGACCAGGAGGGGGCATAACCAAGAAAGTGGGTTAGAGGAAAGTCAGATGAAATTTCTCAATATTCCTCTCCAAACAACTTTAAAATATCACCTCAAATCAACTTTTGAAATAACAGACAATAAAAAGTGAGGGCGAGATACTTTTCTGGCCTAAGAAAACTTAGGAGTTCAGCAGCAAAAAGTTAATGACATGAGGATGAAAGACTGACTAGCACTGGTTAGCAATTCTATTGCCTGTATCCAGTTCTGGGTCACAGTTGCAGGGTAGAGAGCAATGTTGGGGGTTGGTCACAAGAGAGCAGGCATCCTGGTTGCAGTTCCAAGGCAAAGAGACCACTAGTGTTTGTGGTTGCAGGGAACCAGGGGCCTTTCCTGGGTAAAGACCAGAGTGTAGTCCAGGAGAACAGTAACCATACCTCTCCCAAGATCACAGCACCTTGGAAGTACCAAAAACTTGCAGACCCCCAAAACAAACTCTGAAAAAAGCAGCATGAAAAAGCCTGACACTTGGGACAATGCATCCCTACCTCTAGTTGAGCAGAGCCCAACTTTAACATTAAATTCGAAGTCAAGAAATAGACTTGAAAAATGAGCAGACAACAACAACAACAACAATTTGACCATAAAAGGCTACTAAAGTGGCAGGGAAGACCAAAACATAAACGCAGAAGAAGACAACAATGTGGAAACAGCTACAAACAAAGCCTCAAAGAAAAAATGCTAATTGGACCCAAGTCCAACAAGACATCCTGGAAGAGTTAAAAAAAGATATGAGTGATAGAGGAAAATTTTGGAAAAGAAATGAGAGTGATGCAAGAGAATTATGAAAAGAGAACTAACAACTTGGTGAAAGAGGCACAAAAAGTACTGAAGAAAACAATACCTTAATAAAAAGAATTGGTATTAACTGAAGAAAAGAATGCCCTAAAAATCAGGAATGACCATATGGAAAAATAGCTACAACATCTCACTGAAGAAAATTAGAGTCAGACAAGTGGAAGCTAATGACTCTATGAGACATCAAGAAGTAATAATAAAAAAAAGTCAAATGAAGGATGAAAAGACCAGAGCTGAATAGAGGATTTGACATTCAAACACAAGACTCAAAAGAAGCACAAAAATGTAAACTTGAAAGAGTAATCACAAAGGACTCAATAAAGTTAAACTGTTACCATTCCTATTTGGGAAGATGATAATGTAATTTCTAAAAACTTTATCATTATTAGGGCAATTAAAGGAAGTTTACATAAATACAATTAAAGGAAGTTTACATAGACAGATGGATATAAGTCAATTATGTTGGAGTGATCTGCTCCTAAAATGAAGGAGTCAGAGAAATACACTGGTAGAAGGGGGAAGAGAGAGGTAAAACAGGGAAAATTTTCTCACATAAAAGAGAGGTGAAAGGAAGAACTTTTACAGTAGAGGGGAAGATGGGGGTAGGGTGGGGTGGCAGGCTATGTTTGAATCTCACATTGGAATTGGTTCAAAGAGGGAAGAATATATATATATGTATATGTCCACTCAGTTGTGTATAGAAATATGACTAACACAGTAGGGAAAAAGAAGTGGAAGGAGATAAGAGGAAGGGGGAGACGATAAAAAGGAGAGCGGATTAAGAGAAGTAAAGCAAAATAGACTTTTGCAGAGGAACAGGATAAAAGCAGAGAGAAAAGAAGAAACATAAGAAAAAGGGATGGAGGAAAACACAGAGTTAATAGTTATAACTGTGAATGTGAAGGAGATGAGCTTGCTCATAAAACAGACGCAGATAACAGGATGGATTAGAAACCAGAATCCAACAACATGTTGTTTATAAGAGATACATTTGAAACAGAAAGGCACACAGAGTTAAAGTAAAGGGCTGGAGAAGAATCTGATACGCTCCAGCTAAATTAAAAAAGGTAAGGGTAGCAATCATGATCTCAGACAAAGCAAAAGCAAAAACAGACCTATTCAAAAGGGATAATTAGAGGAACTACATTATGCTAAAAGGTACCATAGGCAATGAAGAAGCATCAAAGATTTTACAGCAAGTTTCTTTGATAAAGCCTTCATTTCTCAAATATATACTGAATATAGAAACTGAGTCAAATTTATAAAAATAAGAGTCATTGTTCAATTGATGAATTTTCAATGGCTATCAACAGGCAGTTTTCAGAAGAAATCAAAGCTATTTATAATCATACAAAAATGATCTAAATCATTATTAATTAGAGAAAGGCAAATTAAAACAACTTTGAGGTACCACCTCATACTTATAAGAAGTGAAAAATGCTTAAGGCTGGTTAAGGGGAAAATGAACACTAATGAACTATTGGTGGAGTAGTGAACTGATCTAACCATTCAGGAGAACAATTTGGATCTAGGCCCAAAGGGCTATAAAACTGTGCATACTCTTTGACCCAGCAATACCACTACTAGTTTTGTATACTAAAGGGATCAAAGAAAGAGGAAAATGACCCGTACACACAAAAATATTTATCAACTCTTTTTTTGTGGTGGTAAAAAATTGAAAATCAAGGGGATGCTCATCGATTGAGGAATGGCTGAATAAGTTGTAGCATTTGATTGTGATGGAGTACCATTGTATTGTAGGAAATGACAAGGGGGTGGGGTGGTTTCAGAAAAACATGGCAAAACCTATATGAACTGGCAAAAATTGAAGAGAGAAGAACCAGATTATTATGCACAGTCATAGCAATGTTGTAATGATGATCAATCGTGAAAGACTTTAGCTACTCTGAAAAATACAATGATCCAAGATAGTTCCAAAGGCCTGATACTGAAAAAATGCTATTCACCTCCAGAGAGAGAATTAATGAAGTCTGAGTGCAAATTGAAGCATTTTAAAAATTTTTTTGGGGGGGAATATCATTAAAATGGAAATATGTTTTGCGTGATTTCACATGTACTTTCATTTTTAGTTGTGTCCAACTCTTCATGCATATAGTGTATATATAATTATGTATGTAACAGGCACACACACATACACACAGTGATTAAAAAAACCCAGAAGAGACAGAAAATCTAGGAGGAGAATTGCTACAGAGAATAGCTTTGAGAAATGTGCATTTACTACCACGACAGAGTTGGTCTGAGGATTGAAAAGAGCCCATGAGATAATTGAGTGCTGTCTCTGAAAACATATGCTTTATTCTATACCTCTAGTCTACCACTTCTCTACCAAGAGGTGGTAAGAATGATTCATCCTTAATCTTCTAGAGGCAGATTGGTCATTGCATCAATCAGTGAGATCTTTCAAAGTTGTTTTCTTTACATTATCATCATCATTGTGTAAGTTGTCCTCCAAGTTCTACTTAATATCAGTTCATACAGATCTTCCCAAGTTTCTCTGAATCCTTCATATTTGTTTCTTATGGCACAATAATATACCATAAGTTGTTCAGTCATTCTCTAGTTGATGAGCACCCACAATCTTTCCAGTTTTTTTTGCTACAACAGAAAGTATGACTATAAATATAAACTAATAAGCATTTACTAAGCTTCAGTCTACATTCAGGGCTCATTAGGTCTCTCTGAAAGTGGATAATATTTTTCATTATGCATGAGTCCTTTCAAATTGTCTTAAGTCATTGTCTTGATCAGAGTAGCTGTCTTTCACAGTCGATAATCCTTATAATATTGTGGTTACTGTGTACAATGTTCTGGTTTGGCTCACTTCACTTTGCATCAGTTCATATATGTCTTCCCAGGTTTTTCTGAAAGCATTTTACTCACCATTTCTTATAGCACGATAGTATTCCATCACAATCATAGATCACAACCTGTTCAGCCATTCCCCAATTGATGGGCCTCCCCCTGATTTCTGAATCTTTGCCACCACAAATAAAGCTTCTATAAATATTCTTGTACAAATAGGCCCTTTCTCTTCTTCTTTGATGTCTTTGGGATACAGATTTAGTATTGTACTATTACTGGGTCAAAGGGTATGCATAGTATTAGTTTTTTTTTTCCAAATGATATTACAACCCTGTGCAGTTTAGGTGCAAGGACCGCAATTAGGTCCTTATTAGGATTGAAAACTTCCTTTGTAGAACTGTGATTGGCATTGCTTAACATGTCATGACTTGTGAATTCTACATTGACAAGGTATGAAGTGGCTCTTAAGAGTATTTTGACAGGTATGATAGAATATTAAAGCCCTGAATTCTCAATGCTTGGATAGTTTCTTGGCTGACAATACGTGTGCTCCATTCATTGGTAAAACTTCTCTAGATCTAGAGGTCAAAACTCTAGCTTTTCACCAAAATACAGCAGTGATGTAATAAACCCCCTCTCCATATACCTGTTTTTCATGTTTAAATGTTTCCCTTGGGTTTTTGTTTCTTTGTTTTGCCCCACAGGCAGATGCTTTCTATGTTTTTCTGGCATACATCAAAAGGAAGATAAATTGTGTTTATTAAAACTCCTTTGAGTTTTGATCTTAGGCTCTGCTTGGGTGATCTTGTTTCTCTCTTTCTTTTTTTTTTTAGATCATGGAATAGTCAGTAGTGGAAACATAACATCAAACTCAATGCAACATATGCTTATGCCCCAGAACTACATTTCTTCAGAGATCATGAATGGATTTAGAGTAGATGTTGAGTTTTTAAGAGAAATAGCATCATCCTAGATGAGCAGGGGAAGACTGCGGGATTTGGTGGCAGCTCAATCCCAGATTTGCTTTGTGTGATGTGACAAATTCTTTTACCTCTCTGATCCTTACTTTCTCAATTGTAAAATGAGGCAGGTAGACTAGTCAGTGGTATCAAACTCAAATAGAAAATGAAGTCTAAGTGTGATTTTTACTGCTTATTGTTGTCGTTCTGTTGTGTTTGATTGTTCATGACCTATGCTTTTGAGTGTTTTTAATAGGAATGTGTTGCATTTTTTTCAGAAGCTTTTCTGCATCTACTGATATAATCATATGATTTTGTTACTTTTGTTATTGATATAATAAATTATGTTAATAGGTTTCCTTATGTTAAGCCATTCCTGCATTCTTGGTATAAATTCCACTTGGTCACCATACATAATCTTCATGATACAATGACGTAGTCTCCTGGCTAATATTTTATTTAGAATTTTTGCATCCCTATTCATTAATGAAATTGCTCTATAATTTTCTTTCTCCATTTTTGCTCTTTCTTACTTAGGCATAAACAACATAGTTGTTTCACAAAAGGAGTTTGGTAGGACCCCTTCTTTGCCTCTTGTTCCAAATAATTTATTTAATATTGGAATTAGCTGATCTTTAAATATTTGCTAGGATTCACTTGTGAATCCGTCTGGTCCTGATGCTCTTTTCTTAGGAAGCTCATTTATCATCTGTACAATTTCTTTTTCTAAAATAGATTCATTTAGATATTTCATTTCTTCTCCTGTTAATCTAGGCAGTTTGTATTTTTGTAAATATTTTCCTATTTCACTTACATTATTAAATTTATTGGCATATAATTAGACAAAATAACTCAATAATTACTTTGATTTTTGTCTTCACTAGTGATATATTCACCTTTTTATTTTTGATACTGGTAATTTGGTTTTCTTTCTCTTTTTCCGATTCTATATAATTCAATGGTTTATCTATTTTATTGTTTTTATAAAACTAATTTCTAGTTTTATTTATTAATTCAATGGTTTTCTTACATTCCGTTTCCAATCTGATACTTAATTGGACATTTTCAATTTGTTCTTTTTCTAGTTTTTTTTCTAATTGCATATCCAGTTCATTGGTATGCTCTTTCTCTATCTTATCGATGCAAATATTTAGAGATATAAATTTTCCTCTCATTGCTATTTTTGCTAATCCCATAGGTTTTGGTATGTTTTCTTATTATTGTCTTTCTCTTTAATGAAATTATTGATTGTTTCTATAATTTGTTCTTTAACCCACTCATTTTTAAGATTAGGTTGTTTAGTCTTCAATTAATTTTAAATCTGTGTTTCCATGGTCCCTTATTGAATGTAATGTTCATTGCATTATGATCTGAAATGGATGCATTTAATATTTCTGCTTTTATGCATTTAGCTATAAAGTTTTATGCCCTACTATATAGCAATTTTTGTAAAGCTACCATATACTGCTGAGAAAAAAGTGTATTCCTTTCTATTCCTGTTCATTTCTCTCAAGATAACTATCACATCTAGCTTATCTAAGATTCTATTCATCTCCTTGACTTCTTTCTTATTTATTTTTGGTTAGATTTATCTTGTTCTGAGAGGGGGAGGTTGATATCCCTTATTATTATGGTTTTGCTATTTCAATCTATAGTTCATTTACCTCTTTCTTTAAAAATGTGGATCTTAAAACATTCGATGCATATAGGTTTAATATTGATATTACTTCATTATCTATAGCAACTTTCATTGTAATGTGGTTTCCCTGTTTATCTCTTTGAATTAAGTCTATCTTAGCTTTAACTTTGTCTGAGATCATGATTGCTACTCCTACTTTTTTGCTTCAGCTGAAGCATAATAAATTCTACTATGGTCCTTCATTTTTATTCTGTGTATCTCTAATTTTAAAATATGTTTCTTGCTAACAACCTATTGTTGGATTCTGTTTTTCAATGCATTCTGCTATCCATTTTCCACTTTATGGGTGACCTCATCCTATTTACATTCTAAGTTATAATTACTAGTTGTGCATTTCCCTCCATCCTATTTTTCTTCAGTGTTTTTTTTCTCTCTGCCTCTTTTTACTCTACCCCTCCTCAGACATTTAATTGACTTATAACCACTGCCTCCTTATTCTGTACCCTAAGAATCCCTCCTTTATCCTCTCCCCCTTTTCAAAAGCCCTCACGTATTCTCACCTCTTACCCTCCTATTCTTTGATCTGCACACCCCTCTAAAAATCTCTCCCTTATCCTATCCTCTTGCCTCCCTATTTCTCTGGTAGTTAAGAAGACATTTGTATCCTTCTAGATATGTACATTATTCCCTCTTTAACATAGTTCCAATGAGAATAAATTCTAGCACTATCAGCCCCCCATCCCCTCCTTACTCCACTGTTACAGTTCTTCCGTTCATGCCTCATTTGTATGAAATAATTGCTCCATTTTACTTCCCTACCCAATTTTATATTTTAGGATAATCCCATCATATTCAACTCAACCACAAGCCTTCTATCTATGTATGCTCTTTCAAACAACCCAAGTAATGATAACATTCTTAAGAGTTACAGATAATGTTTTCCCATATAAGAAGTAAAGATTTTGACCTTATTGAGTCCTTTATAATTTTTTCTGAGTATAGTAGGTCAAATTTTCCATTCAGTTCTGGTCTTCTCTTCACCAATACATGAAAGTCCTTTAGTTCATTAAATGCCATTCCCCCCATTCAGGATAACACACAGTTTTGTGGGGTAAGTCATTCACAAGCCCAGCTTCTTTGCTCTTGGGAGTATGTTGTTTCATGCCCTTTGGTCTTTTAATGCAGATGCTGCTAAATCTTGTGTTATTTTGAATGTAATTCCACAACATTTAAATTTAATTTTGGTTGCTTGTAGTATTTTCTCCTTGACCTGGGAGCTTTGAAACTTAGCTATGATATTCCTATGAGTTTTCATCTTGGCATCTCTTTCAGGTGGTGATAATTGAATTTTTTCCATTTCTATTTTATTCTCTCATCCTAAAACATCAGGGCATTTTTCCTTAATAATCTCTTGAAGTATTTTATCGAGACCTTTTTTTTATCATAACTTTCTTATGTTGTCTTCTCTCAAAGTGTTCTCTAGGTCAGTTGTTTTTCTAATGAGATGTTTCACATTCTCACCTGTTTTTATTGTTCTGCTTTTAATAAAAATTTTATTATTTCTTGGTGTCTTATTAAGTCATTAGCTTCCCCTTGCCCAATTCTAGTTTTTAAGGAGTTATTTTCTTCTAAAAATCTTTGGATTCCTTTTTCCAATTGGTCGACTTTCTTTTCATAATTTTCTTGATTTTATCACATTACTTCCCCAACCCAGCCCCCAATTTTCCCTCAACCTCTCTTATTTAATTTTTAATGTCCTTTTCAAGGTCTCCTAAAAACTCTTTTGGGCTTATGACCATTTTATTTTTTGTTGAGATAGAAATAGCTATTTTAACTTCACTGTCTTCTTCTGAGTTTAAACCCAATATTCTCTATTTTGGGGTTCTTTCTCTTTTGCTTACTCACTTTTAGTGGCTTATATCTTGTTTGTTAACTTTGTGTTCAATTTGGGCTCCAATCTTGAAGCATGGAGGATAATATATCAGACTTCAGGTTTTTTTTTGGCTGTTGTTTTCCGAGCTCTACTGGGGGCCTGACCTCAGGTACTTTTCTCTGCCCCTGAACCATGACCAGAGCTGTCACTGCAAATGCTCTTCCTCTCTGTGGTCCCTCCTGCAGCTACAAGGTTCAGTTAACCCCTCTGCCATGAAACCAAAACTAGTGACTCTGCTCTCTGCAAGGCCCACAACCAGAAGGGTCCCCATGTGAGCCATATTCACCAGTGGGTGTTCACTCCTTTTCACCCACAGCCCCAGCCACAGCTCAGGACCTATGCCTGATCAGAATATCTGGGCCTGGCATTCAGAGCCAGTGGAGGGCTGTGTAATTTTTCTCTGATTAGCTGTTTGATCTCCCACTGTCTGTGAGGTGAAAGTTCCTGAATCTGAGACTTCTGCCTGACAGAGCTGCCCCCAGGGCTTGTTGTTTGTTGGTTTGGCAGTGTATGTATGGAAGCATTTGCAAGTCAGTCATGTCAAATGACAACCCTGGGAAGTCAGGTCTTTCCTAACATCCTCCGAAGTGATGTTAGGAGAACAACTGCTCTACTCTGATTTTTAATTATTTCTGCTGCTCAAAGTTCATGTTGTGGTGTTATTTTGTATTATTTGTGGAGGGATTTAGAAGACTCAGGTAATTTCCTGCCTTATTCCACCATCTTCCCCAAATTTTCTTCTACCCCTCTTTCTTTTTTTTTTTTTAAAACAAGTTTTGGCCCGTTTATTAAAGTATATTTTTGTACAGTTTACTTCTCACTGGTCTGTTCTGGCATGCTTCTAATGACATCAGAATCACCTGGATCAATGATAGCCAGTGTACATACTCTGTAGTACTTCCCACATG
>CM053623.1:298550132-298586046 GCA_028646595.1 Phalanger gymnotis | reverse complement strand
TTTCATGACCAGCTGGAGCCTCGAGTTGATGGACTCCAGCGACTTTTTCGTCTTCTTTGCGGCCACCATCTTCCTGCCTGCGGTGCGGGAGGACCCTCAACCAGAGACCTGCCGCCAAGATGGCCGGTAGGCGAGAAAGTACCCCTCTTTCTAAATCACATAATCATGAAATATGAGTTGCAATGGATTTTGGAGGCCATCTTGTCCAGCCAGTTCCTAAATAAAAACTCCTTTTATAAGATACCTGACAAGTGGTCATCCAGCCTTAGCTTAAGTGCATCAATAGGCAGTCATTCCACCTCGGGATACCTCTTATTAGTAAATGATAGATAGACAGACATAGATAGATAGTAGAGATAGTAGATAGATTGTAATGATAGACATAGATAACTCTCTCTTGCGCTCTATTATTTCTGTTGAGCAATCTCCTATGTCTATCATTAAGATAAATTTGAAGAACACTAAGTATGCCAGCCCAAGAAATTTCAAATTAGAGAGTCCTGGGGGGTTGCTCATGAGATTTTGGAGGACCTTGAATGAAAGACTAAGAAGTTTAGATTTTATACTTTCAACAGTGGGGAGCAAATTGTAAGACACATTGTTCTGGGAAAAGACATTTGGTAAGTCAGTAGCACTAGGGAACCTGGAGGCACAGAAACCAGTTAGCAGACTATTGAAGTGATCGATGAGGGTCTCAACTGAGCCAAGGGCAATGAGATGAGAAAAGAAGGGATGAAGGTGAGTGATATTATAAAGGAAGAAAGAATGAGATTTGGTGAATAGATAGAGGTACAAAATAGAATTAGGAAGAAGAGATGGCTCAGAAATGATGTCATTGTTTGAGGGGTGCCAGACAAGGTTGTTTCCCCAAGTTGCTTGTGTCTGATATTCCATCATTATAGATGACTTCCCTTGGCTTAAGTTTTGCTCTCCATTGAGATGTTCACCTGAGTTTATAAGATTCCTTTCTGTAAGCAGATTTTGATAATGGGAAACATGAGAACCTTAAGTACTTAGAAAGGAGTAGAGACACATATGAAGATGAGAGGAATGCTTGAAGGGGAGGGGAAGGGATCGGTCTACTTGAAAATCTTGCTCTAGGCCAATCCCAACAGTATAACACATTTTTTCTCCTTATTGGGAAGAAGAGCTAAATATTTTTTCTCTGAGTCATGAGGGAGAGACCTAGGATGGGTCAAAACTAGGACTGGCAAGTGAAAACAAAAATCCTTCATTGCTTAATTCTTCTGGGAAGGCAATGGTATTGCTAGAAGAAAGTATGCAGGGAGTAGGAACAAGTGAAAATTCTTGGAAAATACAGAATGGAGGGATATTTCAGAACATTTAACCCCATTCATGTCCCCACAGAAGAGTACAAATTAACCTGAGCTTCAGGATTCATTGACCTTCCCAAAGTATTGGACAAATAGGCATAAGGTCAAACCCATTCAGAGGAGCTTCCAGGAGGACAAGGCTGATTCTATTTTCTTCATTTCTCAGAAAACTACAAATAATTAATTGTCTTTTGGTCAAGTTAAACCATACTAATTATTTTCCTTAATTGAGTTTTCTTTTTGTTATGATGCTTGTTAAAAAAATTTACAATGAAGAAGAAAAAAGAACAGAAAAGGATTGTATATGAAAAGTGTGAACTTGTAACTTTAAAAAGTTTTATCGATGTGTTTTGTTGTTGTATCACAAACCTATGCAGATTATTCTCATTTCTTGAGAAGTCTCATACAAAGAAAAGCAGGTTGAATAAAATTAATAATATGGTAAACTCATCTGAGAATGCACACGTTTCATATCTGCAGTATCTTCCACCCAGTAATGTTTTGGCAAATATTTAACAATTGCTTAAAAATGTACTCAGGATGCACTTTTAAATTTCATCTGCATTATAACCACTTTCTCCATTACTTTCTTAAATCTATACAATCAACAAAACAACAAACCAAGCCCTGATTCATAGTGTTTGCCAATTTCTGGGATCTAAATGCTCACACTGAACATTTAACAAGTGACTCTCCTTAGCTATTGCAAGCTTGCTTTAGCATATCCCTGCCCCCTCCATTTAAAAAATAACAGAAATCTCTCTTCCTCTCACTGCTTATCCCATTAAAAATGTAGGATGTGTGTGTGTCATGTGGTGTATTTTGCCCATGTAGGTTATGTGCATATACATAGGTCTTGTCTAGATGTGGCTCACAGGGAGACAAAAATATGTAACGCTAGGGTTTCTTTACTCTTCTCCAAGGGAAATTTTGATTCTGTTATGTTGTTTTTCAGTCATTTTTAGTCATGTATGACTCTTTGTGATTTGGGTTTTTTTTTTGGCAAAGATACTGGAGTCGTTTGCCACTTCCTTCTCCAGCGTATTTTATAGATGAGGAAATTGAAGCAAATAGAGTTAAGTGACTTGCCCAGCCAGATTTGAACAGTTCTTCCTGACTCTACCTAACTGCCCCGAAGAAAGCAGGATAGTAGGACCAGAGACTGATCACTCTGTTCTCCTCAGAGAGAAAATGTAGTAGGCTAGAATTATTTCTCTCTGCTCTCTGAAATGTTGTTAGTCTAGGGGAAGTAATTTTTCTGTTCAAGTTGTATTCCTGATCACTATCCCTTAATAGGGGAAATAGTGTCACAAGCTATGTATCCAAAGCTTGACTCACTTCCAACCAGATGCCAGTTCCATGATGAAAACACATAGCACATAGCATATAAGTCCATTTATTCAAGATGGTGTATAAACCTATCTATTGTGAGTTTGGAGGAGGAGAAATAACTACTCCCCAAAAGAGTGGCCTCTGAGACCAAGGAAGCAGAACTATAGGTTGTGTAAATAGAGACAGGCCCTCAGGCTGTATTCTATTCCGCACACTGGCAACAATGAAATAAACCTGACTGACGAATTATATCTTGAAAGAGGCCTTCTCTATCTAGAAATTCCTTGCCTGAACAGAATATTCTTGTGAGATTGACTACAGAGAAAATATCCCACTGGAACAAACCTGATCTTCAGAAATCCCTGAGACCCCAAGACTAACACATTCTCCCCTGAGAATATCCCTATGTCTCAACCTCCTAAATAAGGAAAATGGCTAATCAGCCTCACCTGATAGGCTGATTGACTTCCCTTTTGCTGTGTAATGTGGTTCTAAAGTTCTGTAAAATCCTACACATGTGTGTGTCTCCTTTTGTTCAGAGCCTAGCTATCCACCTGGCAACTGCCTATCAGCTGCTATTAATTAAACTTCTTATCTTTTAATCATGCCCCCTTATTTATTGACCTGCAGCCACATGAACCAAATTGGGAGAAATTACTCTCTGGGAGGATTTTAGAAAACTCTGGGTCGAGGAACTCAACAATAGCAAAAGAGTAATCAGGGAAAGTATGCCTGTGAGATATATACCCTTCTTATTGGGAGTGAGGTAACTCAATTCAACTGACAGTCTAAGTTCTCACTCGAGGGGGAAGTTCCCCTAAATCTCTAGTGTATTAAGCTGGGAATGGGCAAATGAGAAATTGCCGCCTCCTCTATATATAGGCTTCTTCTCAAAGTCTCTCTTTGCTTTTAGGGACCTGAAGAGAGTCTGACATAATGGACCTTTTTCTTGAAACTGGAAGCCAGAAGACTAAGAGCTCTATTTTCTCCAGCTCCACCTTCAAGCAGGTGCCAAGTATTGAGTAATCAATTTCCACCAATTAGGAAAGTCTTGTGCAAATTGTGCTTTAAGTCAAGTATTTTTTTTTAAAAAAGCAAAACACATTTTTGGGGGGTAATAAACATGTATGGTCAAGGAAAACGAATTCTCTCAAAGACTATATACAAATAACATATGTACACACACATCATTCTGTACCCTAAATTCATCATCTCTCTGTAATGGATAGCTTATTTCATCATCAAACCTTTGGAATCATAAATGATTATGGTATTGATCATAGTTCTTACATCTTTCAAAGTTGTTTGTTTTTCCAGTGTTGTTATTGTATAAATTATTCTTATGAGAACATTTGATTTATCATTAGTTTATAAAAGTCCTCACAATTATTTATTTATTTTTACAATACTGAAGTTAAAAATATATCCTAAATTTGATGTGGTAGCAACAAAATTGCCTGCATTTTCACTTTAAATATTTTTAATTACATGTAAAATCTATTTTAACATTCGTTCTTTACAATTTTGAGTTCCAAATTCTCTCTCTCCTTTCCCTCCCTGCTCCTTGAGAAGGCAAGACATTTGATATAGGTTATACAGGTGCAGCTATGCAAAACATATTTCTATATTAGTCATATTGTGAAAGAAAACACAGAACCCCTCCCCCCCCCCAAGAAAAACCCCAAGGAAAATAAAGTGAAAAAAGTATATTTTGATCTGCACTCAGACTCCAATTACTTCTTTCTCTGGAGGTAGATAGCATTTTTCATCTTAAGTCCTTCACAATTGTCTTAGATCATTGTATTACTGAAAATAGTTAGGTCGTTCACAGTTGATCGTCATACAATATTTCTGTTGCTATGTACCATGTTCTCCCAGTTCTGCTCACTTCACTTTGCATCAGTTCATGTAAGTCTTTCTAGGTTTTTCTGAAAGCACCCTGCTTGCCATTTCTTATAGCACAATAGTAGTATACCATCACAATCACATATCAGCTTATTCAGCCATTCCCCAATTGATGGGAATTCTCTTGACTTTTAATTTTTTGCCACTACAAAAAGAGCTGCTATAAATATTTTTGTACATATGGGTCCTTTTCTGTGACCTAGTAGTGGTATTGCTGGATCAAATGGTATGCATGGTTTTATAGTCCTTTGAACATTAATCCAAATTGCTCTCCAGAATGGTTGGATCAGTTCGCAACTCTACCAACAGTACATTAATGTCCCAATTTTCCCAAACATTTTCTAGCATTTGTCACTTAAAATGGCCTGTTTTTGTTTCTGTTTCTGAGCTTCTTCAGATCATTTTCTTGTTTATTTTTGATGTCTTATTGATGTTTTTTCTTTTTCATTGTTTTACATTTCTATCACTACAATCACTCAGTAAACAAGCATTTATTAGTAATATATTAACATATTATTTATATTATTAATCTTGATTAATATTGCTATGTTTATTAATAAGCCAGACACTGATAAGAGTTAGGGACACGAAGAAAGGTAAAAACATGATCCTTGCTCTCAACGAGTTCACATTTTAATGGATTAGTAGACAACATGCAAACAACTATACTTGCAAGATTTATACAGGGTAAATTGGTAGTAATTTCAGAGAGAATCGGGATTGGGAAAGGCTTTTTGCAGAAGGTGGGATTTGAGCTAAGTTATCCTCTAAGGAGGCAAAGTTGAGGGGGGAGAGTATTCCAGGCATAGGGCACACCTGGTATTGTCAGAGATGGGAGGTGTAGCATTGTCTTTGAGGAACAGCAAGAAGGAAGTCCAATACCTCTGGATTCTATGCATGGTGGGAAGTGAAGTGTAAGAAGACTGGAATGAGTGTGAAGGGGTCAGGTTGTGAAGGTCTTTAAAAGTCAAATGGGATTTTATATTTGATACTAGTGCTAGTAGGGAGCCTTTGGAGTTTACTGAGCAGGAGCAGTGTATGTGTGTCTGCATGCGTGTGCCCGTGTGTGTGTGTGTGGTGTGTGTGTGTATGTGTGTGATGATTAGAATTATGCTTTAAGAAAGATCACTGTGGCAACCAGGGAAGGATAGGAGTCAGGAGGAACTTAAGGCAAGGAGACCATCTAGATGTGTAGTAATGATGGTCTGCACCAGAGCAGGGCAGTCTCAGAGGAGAGAAGGAAACCTGTTTTGTTATTATCTCATGAAAGAGGCCATGAAGGCAGAAGTGGCAGGACCTAGTTTTACATATTTTACACACACACACACACACACACACACGTGTGTGTGTGTGTGGTGTATAAGTGTAAGTGAAAAATTGAGGATGACATCTAGGTATATATGCATGCATATATACACATATGTGTGTGTGTGTGTGTGTGTGTGTGTGTGTGTGTGGTGTGAGCATGAGTGTGAGGAATTGAGGATGATATCTAGGTTATGAGTCTGGATGACTGGGAGGATAACGGTGCCTTCTATAGTAATAGGGAATGTAGACGATGGTGGCGGGGGAAATACAGGAGGAAAGACCACCCAAGAACTCTTTTCCTCCCTACTTTCATCCAATAAGGGGGATGGGAATTCTAGTTTTACTTCTTCCTAAATCCTTCCCTTTAGACTCAGAGAATATATGGCTAGCTCTTCCTAGAGAAGAAATGAACAGCGATGTTACACTAAGTGGAATTGATCTAGAGCAAAATTTGTTCATCCTTTCTATGTTTCTCTCTTTCTTAGGTGTATCCCCTACTACTTTACAAGTATCCAGGGCCTTCATATTATTTCTATTCTCCCTATGAGCAAATCCTTTAAATTTCAACTAAAATCTTACCTTCTGCAAGAAGCTTTTCTGGTTCTCTGTGATGCTCCTCCCTTTCCTCTCTATATATTCTATATGTCTTGTTTGTACATATTTGTTTACATGCTGTTTTCCCCATTAGATTATGACTTCCTTGAGGGCAAGAATTGTTTTTGCTTTTCTTTGTGGTCAGCACAGGGCCTAGCATACAGTGAGCACTTAATAAATGCTCATTGACTTGACTTGAGTGGGAATGCCTCTTTTTGAAACAAATACATATATCCAAGCCAAGCAAATCTACCATTGTCCATGACTAACCAATTTACATCTCATCTAGCACATTATGCTTCTGCTAAGAGGAAACCCTACTCATTCTGCCAAAGTTTAAATCCAGAATAGAGGAAGGAATGAATAGGAGTGGTATGGGTGGGTGTCTTCTAAAAGCTGCTGCTCCCCTGACTATCTAACCTCTCCTTCATCTCTTCTAGTTCTTATTTCTACTAAACATAGCATACCTGAAATCAGAGTCAATAGGGTGAATAAAAAGGAAATTGGCAAGATAGATCCTGAGGCCATAGATTCTGCTTCCTGCTACATGTTACCCCATGAGGCTGTTTTGGTATAAGAAAGTAGAGACAAGCAAATTTTCTGAGTTCTCTGTGTGATTCAGGGACACTTAGGCACCTTATAGTGAGGAGAATGCTATTTGGGAAGAGGGGTCGTCTCCCAAGACACCTTCCAGTTGGCTTGATTTTCCCCCATTTATGATATAAGACTGTGTGTGGATGTGTAAGTAAGTGGCACAATCCACCTGCAATTGTTGGCTTGGTGGCACATTTCCAGGTACTTGGTATGTGACTGCACTGGCTGCCCTTCATAGTGGGAACCAGAGTTTGATCTTACATCCTTATCTCAGTGCAGCAGGTGAACCTCAACTGTCTTCTGGCAGAGCCTATGCTAGCTTCCAAGTAGGTACCACCTTTGGTTTTGAGATCTTAGATCTTCACAGGAGATTAAATAACATTCCTTTTCCTGAACTTTTAGTATTTGTTAGAATTGAATTCATCAGTCATGTTAAATGCCCAAGGTCACAAAATCAGCCAAACAGCTGACTGTTCCCAGCGCCCAGCGGCTGATTTGAAGGCCGATGCAGGTGGCTTTCAACACACTATCTCTCCACCATGTGTATATGAGATGTTTTATAGCTGGTTCTTCTAAATACTAGGGGGCACAGTGGATAGACGATTGGTCCTAGAATCAGGGAAACCTGAGTTCAAATCCAATCTCAGATACAACTCTGTGATCTTGGGCAAGTCACTCAACCCCTCATTCAACCAGCCTCAGTTTCCTCTCCTGTAAATGGGGATAATAATAAAGTAGTACCTGATGCTGTCAGGATCAAATGAGATAATATTTATAAAATGCTTAGCATAGTGCCTGGCAAAGTAGGTTTTAATAAATGCTTATTCTATCCATCCAGTCAATATTTGAAAATCTGTTCTATGGTTGAGTCAGAACAATGGTGGCTATCATGGAAGGAGTAAGTCAGTCAGCAAATAAGCATGTATTAAATGCTTACTATGTAACAGGCACAGTGCTAAGTGCTGGGGCTACATAAGAGGCAAAAGACAGTCCTTTCCCTAGTAGAATTCATGGTCGAGTTGAGGAGACAAGCAAACAAATATGTACGAAAGAACTACAGTATATACAGGATAAATAGGAAATGGTTAAGAGAAGGGAAGGCATGACTAGAATTAAAAAGAGTTAGGAAAGACTTCCTGTAGGAGATGAGATTTTAGTTGGGACTTATGGGAAGCCAAAGAAGCCAGCAAGTGAAGAGGAGGGAGAGCATTTCGAATATGGGGGACAGCCAGAGGAAAGGCTGCAAGCTGAGAGATGGAGTCAGGGCGTTTTGCCTTAGGCGTCAGGAGCCTGGTTCTGCTGCCAGCTTCAATACTAATTAGCAGTGTGACCTTGACCTGGTCTCTCCACCTCTCATCTTGAGTTGCCTCAACTGTACAGCACCTGGCATATCCTTGGTCATATATGAGACTTAGCAGACTTACCACTAAGAGGACACATTAGTTCATTCAATTAATTAGCATATTAAAGTGACAAGAAAGGATCTCTTCCCTCCTTTCCCTCCCAACTGCCCTCTGCACACAGGGAGTTACCACATTGCAAGTGAGGGAGGGTAAATGTGCAGAGTATTCACATAATTATGGCTTCAGTGCCCTTCATAACCTGAATCCTCCTGATCTTTTCCATCTTCTTATATTTTATTTTATTTTTTAAAAAAGTTATTTTTAATTTATGGAATAAAATGAGCATTTCCATAACAGTATAATAATAAAAAAAGACTGCACAGGAAACTGCAAATCTATTATATGCCAGTTGCTATTCATGTTAAAATATATAATAAAGTTATCATGTAAATATCTTTTTTTCCTTTTTTTCTTTCTTCCCCATCTCCAGCCCTAGAGATGGCTATCATTAGACACAAATATGTATATGTATATGTAAAATGATTCTATACATCTATTTATCAATTCTTTCTCTGGATATAGATAGTATCTTCATATGTCCTTTGTAGTTAATTTGGGTATTTATAACAGTCAAAATGACTTAGCTGTTTGAAGTTGTGCTTAAAACAATATTCCTATTAATGTATACAACATTCTCTTAGTTCTGTCCATTTTGCTCTTAATTATTTCATGCAGGTTTATCCCTGTTTTTGTATGATTCTTGAGCTCATCATTTCTTTTACTTTGCTGTTTTCCTTATACTCTACAAACCAGTGACAATGGCCTTTGCCTTGTTCCTTGCTCCATTTTCCCATTGAGTATTTTCCCTGGCTGTCTCTCATCCCTGGAATGCTCTTCTTCCTCATCTCCACCTCCTGCTTCCCTGGCTTCCTTCAGGTCCAATCCTACCTTCTGCGAGAAGCCTTTCCCAATCCTCCTTAATACACTGCCTTCCCTCTGATGTTACTTCTAGTTTATCCTCCATATATCTTGTTTGTACATAGTTGTTTGTATGTTGTCTCCCCGTTAGATTGTGGGCTCCTTGAGGGCACGGGGCTGTTTGTCTTTATGCCAATATTCTTTTTTAAATTGTTTAAATTTTTATTAATTTTGTTTTTAATTTATGGGATAAAACAAGCATTTCCATAACATAGTACTAAAAAAAGGTGATTACGCATGAAACTGCAAATCTACTATGTACAACTTCCTGTTCCTATGGGCATATGCGAGGGGCTGTTTTTAACCTTTCTTTTATTCTAAGGGCTTAGAAGAGTATCTGGCACAGAGTAAATACTTAATAAATGCTTGTTGATTCATTGATGCAGAGGGAATGTGGGCAGCCAGGAAACACACGTGAAGGGGCACACACCAAGGACATGCATGATCAGGGAAAGCATGATCTGCTGCTTCCAGGCTGCTGCTCTCCCTGCTAATATCAATGATCTGCCCTCTACCGAGGGCTGAGTTATCTTTTCTGTCTCTGCTAGTCAGATTTCTCCTTTTCCCATCTTCTGGTCTTTAGTTGACCAAAACTATCTTTTGGCCAACATGTGCACATCTTTCACTAACTAGAGTTCACTGAACTCTTTTGGTCCCTTGTATACTTCACCAAGTCAAACAAAAGCCAGTCAGGGTGGCCCCAGATTAACTGTTACTTTGACTTTCTGTGTCCAGTGCTAGCACGAAGGCCATACTCTTGGACAACCACCTGACAGGGTTAGAAAATTTCATATAATTCCCTTTCAATCTCTGACAACTCCCCCCACCTCTACCCCTGCCAAAAAAAACCCAAACAGCTCTACAGGATCTCTGCTTAAAAAGCCCCATGAGAGCTTGGTTGACACAATTAAACCCAACCTGCTCAGAAGAGCCACTGATTGGCCTGCAAATGAATCTGAAGGAGAATGACAGCTAAAGGAGGAAGACAAAGTCATTGTCCCCATGGCCCTGGCCCACATTCATGACTTCCTTCCTAAAGAGGTCTATTTACTGAATGGGCATTGCCTCACTCTAAGTGAAAACACGAAAAGGCCTGAGCCTAAAAGGGCCAGGGTCTCCCCTTGCATCCTGGGTCATCTCCAGTCATCCTGATCAGTATCAAGTCACTGGATCCAGATGGCCCTGGAGGAGAAAGTGAGGCTGGTGACCTTGCACAGCCTTCCCTCACTCAAATCAAAGCCAACTGCAAGTCATGTCAGCATTTTCTGATGCCATGGTCCTCTTCGAAAATGAAGGACAAACACAACAACAATCTCTCTTCTGGAAATAAGAACTCCTTGGCTTTGCCTTTTCTTCTGACCAGCACAAAATCTCATCATCTTCCTACATCTATAAAATGATGGTGACTGCTTAGATGATTCCCAATTCCATAACAATCTTTTTGTCTCTAACAACCTATTTTATCTTAGCGCATCTTCATACTTATTTTTGGAAAATGTTTAAAAATTTATCAGTGTCAGAAAAGCAAATATTTGACTTTGTTATTTCTGTACCGAATGTCAGGCAGGTACAATCTGTTTTCAATTCAAGGCCTACTTTCTTTTAAAAGGTACAATTTTAAAAATTGTTTCAGCTGAATATGTTTTTTTTGTGCTAAGATTTGGCATTGTTAGAACAGCAATATACAGTAGTTTTTTTACTTTCTTCTTGGTGAAGATGAAACTTCTAAAAATACTAGTAATAGGATCTGCAATTTGAGGTTTTTCCTTTAAATTAAATATTATTTTTAATTTATGGAATAAAACAAGCATTTCCATAACATAGTATAATAGTGAGGGATTTACACTGGTCTGTCCTTATATAACTAGTATCGTATCCTTTATACTTATATGTTTGATTCAGAACCACAGCTCTGAGTTCATGATGAACAGGGTCAGTCATATGGTTATAGAATCATAGATTTGGAGCTAGAAGGGACCTCAGAGGCCATTAATCCTACCCCCTCATTTTACAGATGAAAAGGAGATGAGACCCAGAGAGATTAAAGGCATTTGATTTTGTGGGCCTCTCCCTAATAGGAGTCTCTATGATTTATTTCATCCTCACTCAAGACTCAAACCCCGGGAATATCTGATTTTAGCTTATTTCTAGATCACAGTTTAGAGTTTTCGGTTTTCCTGTATGGGCCAGACAAATAATAAATACTTAAGTATATGAGACTCCCATGCCTTGGAGAGGGGTGGGGGAGACAGAGAGACAAAGAGAGAGAGACAGACAGACAGACAGGGACAGAGACAGAGACAGAGAGACACAGACACAGAGAGACATAGAGACAGACAGAGAGAGGCAGACACAGAAATAGAGAGACAGAAACAGAAATAAAGACAGAGAAAATCTAATTACTGGATGGCACATCTGATTAGATTTTGTCATTAAATTACCACTACTTTGTTTGACTAAATTATGTTAAATCTTATCTGTAGCAGGCTTTAGCAGAGTTACCTAGAGAAACTCCCTAAGTGACCTAGACCCTGAACTTGGTGGAGGAAATACCTTCCCAGCGCTGCCCTGCATCTATCTCTATGAGACATACACAGAAGGTTTTTCCCAGACTCCTGAAGACCTTGGATGCTGCCAAAGTACTTAGCACCCCTATATTGGTTTCTTTATTTACCCTATTGTAATCTTGCCTGTTTTATTAGTTCTGTGTGTTATGCATCTGTTACCTAATCTGTAAGTTGCTTATCACTTCTGCTTGGACTGATGTTGCTTTGGGAGCCAAGGCCTTGTATGCCAAGTTTGCTGGTCATGATATGACCTCAGCTACTTTCCTTGTCAATGGTTTAACTCTTTCCAGAATAAACTGTGAAATAAAAAGGGAGGAAATGGGTGCCCATACCAGTGAAACACCTGCAGATTGACTTTATTGAACTGTCTATGGGATACAGATATGTTTGGCTGTGCAGAGACCAATTGAGCTTTGGGGTAGGGGCTTTTCCAGATCCTGCTGACCAATCATACTACCACCAAAGTTACCAAGCAGAAGACCTAGGTGCATCACTCCCATGTGAAGCCTGCCATGATTAACGCGAGTCCAGCAGAGGAAGCAAGCCCAATTGGCTCCTGAACCCAGTTAAACCAAAAAAGTATTTCAAGAGGGGCAGCTAGGTGGCACAGTGGATAGAACACTGGCTCTGGAGTTGGGAGGACCTGAGTTCAAATCCAGCCCCAGCTGTGTGACCCTGGACAAGTCACTTAACCTTGATTGCCTCAATAACTTTTTCTGACCTGCTTGGCTCCTGTCTCCCATAATCTTTGAAAGTATGCTTTCTATCAATAATAATAACTGACAGTTACATAGTGCTTACTATGTGCAAGACACCAGGCTAAACACTTTATGATTATTATCTCATTTAATCCTCACTACAACCCTGGGAGGTAGGTGCTATTATTATCCCCATTTTAAAGATGGAAATACTGAGAGAAATAGAGATTAAGTGACTTGCCCAGGGTCTCATAACTAGTGAGTGTCAGGTCAAATTTGAACTGGGGTCTTCCTGACTCCAGGCCCAGTTGGACATGGTTGAAAAATGGCTGAGACACACACATACACACACACACACACACACACACACACACACACACATGCACACCCCTGCCTATCCTCTCTACAGTAGGCAAGCACACGACCCTGGCACCATTCACACTAGTGGCACACAAGTTAATGGAGGAAAACATGACCACAGTACTACTCTGGCTGTTAGCAAATGTGTTAGGAAGCTCTTTTAGAGCAAGAGTCAGACCTTCCTGAATAACTAACTAGAGAGGCCCTGAACTGGGCAGTAGAAGAGACCTTGGAAAGTCTATGACTCCACTCCCACGGTCCAGCTGCCACATATCTTTGGCCCAGCTGAACCAAACCTGTAAAGGGGCGCAGAGGCATGTGCTTCTGCTTTAACTAAAGCAAATCTCAAACTAGGCCCCCACAGTAAGTAAAAACCCTTCCTTGCTTCCCTAGATTGTCCTCAAAAGGTTATCTGGAGCTCTTCCAGGGCCCCAGGGTCTACTGCTGATAAGAGGGGAGCTCTTGAAGAGGACCCAGCTTTGTTTTCCAAATTTGAGCCCAAAGGCTTCAAATGGAACTAAATCGAACTTGAAAATAAAGTAACTCAAAAAGTGGTGTGAGTGACTGGTCATTAGTAGATTCCTATTTCCCTCTCTTGTTTCTTTGTCTCCCTCCCAGGGTGTTGCCCCCAAAATTGTCACTCCCTTCCTCTCTTTCATGGCCCACTGAAATCCTTTCCCACTTCCTTAGGTATGTAGAATACATTTCCATGTAATACACCCAGAGAATTTTATTTTATGATTATTTTTAAAGGTGAATATTTATTGCCTGTTCAGTATCTCCCAGCTAGGTGTTAAAGTGAAGAGAGTGCTGGCTTGGAGTCAGGAGGGCCTGAGTTCAAATCATTCCTTAGGCACATACTGGATGTATGTCCCTGAGTAAGCTCTCACTCAGGTCCAGTTTCCTTATCTTTAAAATGGGGATAACACATGTAACCACCTCATTTCAAGTCTTTCACTTCTCTCAACCTCAGTTTCCTCATCTGTATAATGGGGATTATATTAGCACCTACTTCATAGGTAGGATGTTGTGACAGTCAAATGAGACAAAATATGTAAAGTTCTTGGAAAACCTTAAAATGCCATAACAATGTATTATTATGAAGAACACTATTTTTATTTACTGAACAAACTAAAGAAAATAAAACAACTAAATATTGAAAGTCAACAACTAAACGTTATTGTAAAAATACAAACTTTGCAAAGGGCTCCTTTTCTTTCTTTTTTTTTTTTTGAGAATTAAAAGATGTTTATAATAAACATGTCACGATAGCACCAAGAAAGATTCAGGGTTCCTTTCCATCTAACTCTTCCCTCTCTACCTAAATGCAAACCAGCTTTCCAGTCTTATCTTCTTGCCTAAAATCTTATCTTTCCAGCTGGGCTTTGCGTCTACCCCCACATCTTTCTGAGAAGGCCTCACATTGGAGTTCAAAGGCTGGTGGTAAGAGCTGCCTTCCCTTAAGAATGACATTTTAAACTATTTTTTTGTCTTTCTTGTCTCTACCTGCTAGGGCCCTGGAGCACTGGGGACTGAGACATGGAAAACCAAGTGATAATGGGAGTCAAAAGTGAAAATAACATTTGGTTGCTTTTTAACCTGGTCATTTCCAGTATCTTGGAATTCCTAGGCAGGAGGGTGGAAGAATGAAATGGGAAAGCAAATTGCCATTCTGACCCCCCAGGAATTGGTCCCTACAAGTATAGGTATGATGGGAACAGTCTGAGCAGCACCAGCATATGGGAGAGAGTCTTGGTGGGAGTAGGTACTGCAGGGCAACTGAGTCACTAGACTCTTCCTTCTTCTCTCTGCCCCAGAACTTTCCTAGAGGGGGAAGTAGGGGACAGAAGCAATTGTAGGGGTGGCATATCCAGCAGCTTGGGGTCCTTAAAGATTGAGTAGTCCCAAGGTCCCCAGCAGCCTCTGAATCCTAAAAAAGAAGGCTACTGGCATATAAGTGTATACCCAGACACACCTACACAGACTTTTGGTGTGCCTATGCCTTCCTTGTATCACCTCAAGTACTTCCTGATCCCTCCAGATGAAAGTGAACACTTCCTTCTCAAGTTTTCTTATAGTACTTTGCCTGGGCCTTTTGCTTGTCCCAATCACATTCTGCATTGGATCATGTACACTTGTTGAGTCCTATATTAGACTAGAAACTCCCTAAGGGTGGGGACCATATTATTTTTCATTTTTTGCATGCTCTAAGGATCTTTGTCAAAAATTTAGCATGGTGTCTTTTTTTAAATAATATTTTATTTTTTCCTCCAATTACATATAAAAGCAATCATTATGCTATCTTGAATAAGTGTTAGATTGCAGTGAATTCTTCATCTATATTTTGTGATTTGAGAGACTGAGCCTGCCAACCCAAAATGTGTCTCCTACCAGCCTCCTAAGGCCTAATTTTCTCCTAGAAGGCCTGAAATCTCCCCATTAAAGTTATTCCATGAAAATTAGGCCATTTTCCCCTTAAAAAGAAGGCAGTTAAAAAGTTACCTGGGTCCAAGAAACATTTCCTTCATAAAATTATTTATTGAGCAAAGATTACTTCATCAGGTAAGCTGATCACTCAAAAGTCTGGTAGTTTTAAATGAAGGAGATATTTTGTGAGTTCTTTTCAACAGAATGAAGAAAAAGCAAGGGCAAACCCTTTCCTATCCAGCTGCCTCCATGAGAGAGTGGGCTCTGGGGAGTGCCCCTTAAGGGGCAGCCCTAGAAGATGGGGCATCTGAAGAGAGTGTAGAAAGAAGTGAGGTCACTGAAAGGATGGGCCCTGAAATCAAGCAGTCTTGGGCCAAAGGCAAACTTATATATTTTTTTCCTATTATTAACTCTCTTCATCACCCTGTTTTTTCTTCCAGAAAGAAGCATATTTATAACAACCCAGAAAATTAGTAATCATGGAAATATCCCCTGCATGACTTGTGAGGCTACTATCTGTTTGCTATGGTGATCTTTAAAATTTTATATTTTCTTTTCCTTTCTGTTGTCTTTTCTTTTCATAATGAGTTAAGAGAGGCATCCTGGTGAGCTGCATAGAGGGACCTCCCTATTTTGACACATATTGACCACAGGCAAGTTACCTAACATATCCGTGACTCAAACAATTCTCTAATTATAGAAACTGCTCTGCCTGGTGAAGGGAGTTTCCACACTAGAAGCCTATGAAACTACAGTTATAGGCTTTTTTTTTTAAAAGAATGTAATTAATTTAAAAGCTTAATGAATGTGGGCTCTTTGTTACAATTTTTGCACTAGCAAAGATTTATGAATCCAGCACTGTGGTCATGGATTTTTTTAATAAAGAGAATTTCTATTTGTTAATGTTGTTTACTGAACTTAGAGCTATAGTTCCTTTGCAAATAGTTTATAAACATTTATGGTTTATTAAACTTTTGACCATATAAATTACTAATCTGCAAAAAACCTTGCAAACATATATGTGGAAAGAAATCCATCTTAATCCTTACTATGCAATACATTTCCTTATGATCTAAAATTACTACATGCAAAAACATATGGAATAAATATTATGGTTGTCTGCAAGATGAACAAAGTTCATTAAATTTTAGCCAAGGTACATTTAAATAGATGATTTGAAAAATTGCTTTTATAGCATCCCAGAGTCAAGGGAAGAAAGTGTAGGTAAACTTTATAACATTGTAATAATGCACACACACACACACACACACACACAAACACACACACACACTTTTACATTACTGTTCTAGTGATCTCAAAGCTCTGCTAGAGAACTGAGCAACGCTTCCCTGATATCTGTTACAAAAGTTTTTTAAAAAAAACCATAATGTGCTATCTCTGACCTGCTGTGTTCTTTTGCTGCTGAGCTCCTGGTTAGAGCTGATAAAGAGGGGGAGTAAGCATGCCTCCAGAACAATTTCGAGGTAACAGAAAAAGCTGATGGTTATAAACTGTTATGCCTTATAGGAAGACTTAGATTAAACAATGCTATTTACAGTTGAGCTTGACTTTGTTTTTAAATTTGTTTTCCAATCAATGCATTGTTCTAAGTAAATTTCTTGTGTTCTTTTGAACACTGAACTGGGAGTCAGAAATCTCCTTAATTGTTTCATTCAGTTCCTTAATGTCTCCATTTCTTAGACCCTTCAGCTGCAAATTCCCATCATGTTTAGGGATGAAACTCACCTACAATAAATTAGATCATGGGCTAAATATTCTGTGAAACTACAAGATGATGATTCATTAAAAAAACAGCAATAGTTGGGACAGCAGGAGACTTTCATTTGAGACTGGAGCTTCAGTTTTCAACTGAATGATAATGGGGATGCCAATGGAAAAGTGGAAACAAAAAATCCCCTGCAGCATTCTCCCTACCTCAGAAGAATAACCTTAAAACCTTAATAACTTAAGACTGCACTAATACTTTTGGAACACCCTGTATAATAACAAAATAACACAACCATAGATTGTAGGTTTGAGGGTAGATCAAAGGATAATGTTACCAAGAAAACCCCAAATGAGGTCATGAAGTGTCGGGACAGGACTGAAATTACTGAACAACAAACAACAACAGGAGATAATCTTAAGGTAGTTAAGTGGTGCAATGGATAGAGGACTCAGCCTGGAGTCAGGAGGATCTGAGTTCAAATCCAGCCTCAGATGCTTACTATCCCTATGACCCCAGACAAGCCCCTTATCCCCTATTTGCCTCAGTTCCTCATCTGTACAAACGAAGACCCACTGGAGAAGGAAATGGAGAACGATTTCAGTATTTTTGCCAAGAAAACACAGTGGACAAGTTCATGGTGTCATAGAGAGTTGGACATGACTGAACAACAACAGCATAGAATAGTAGGTTTAGATATAGAAGAGAACAGAGGTCATCATAGTCTAACCCCCTCATTTTAGAGATTAGGAACCTGAAAGTTGAGTGGCTTGCTGAGGGTCACACATATAGTGGTCACACTTGATTGAGTAATTATAATAATTAATTGAGAGACTTGAAATTTGAATCTAAGTTCTCTGATCCCAAACCTAGGGACCATACAAAATGAGCATGTTAGTTACAACTGTGCGATGCAAGTACTTACAATAACTTATTCTTGAAAACACCTACTTCTGTAAAATTATTTATATTAGAATAATCAAAACATTTTTTCCATTAAAGTCCTCTTCTGAGGATACATCCCAGCCTGAGGGTAATATTAGGTTCATAAAATTTGCGTTACAGAATTATGAGGTTTGACAAGTCTTATGAAACTTTGAGTATGGACCCATTATCAATTACTCAAGGGCCCAAGTAACAAATTTCAGAATAAGGTATTCAGAAGGTTGACTACAAGGTACTGACTTTTTGGCCATATCCATTTTAAAAAAATGGTTGACAGTTTAAAGTTAACACTGATATCTTTTCCTCCCACTGTCTCTTCACAACAGAACAAACAAAAAATGAAAAAAAATCTTCACAATTAATATTCATAGTCCAGCAAAGCAAATTCTCACATTAGCTATAAACAAATGTTTATATATCATTCTGCATTTTAAGGCTACTACCTCTTGGGTAGGAGATAAATTCCATGTTTTGTCTTCAGTGCTTTAAACTCCTGGTTTGTTGTTGCATTGATTAGAGTTTGAAAGTTTTTCATAGTCATTTTTCTCTATAATATTATTGTTATTGAAATAATTGTCCTCCTAGTTCTGCTTACTTTACTCTGCATTAATTTATAGGTCTTCCCAGCTTCCTTTGAAAGCTGTCCATTTCTCCATTTCATGACAATTATATTCCATTACATTTGTATTTAGCCATTATCCAATAGGTGAGCACCCTCTTACTTTCCAGTTTGAGGCAACTATGAAAAGAATTGTTTGGTGGGTAAATAATAATAATTGAAGAAACAATCCAAGCTTATTTCTTAGCAAAACAAGCACAATAAATGGGTCAATGAACTCCTCAGTCAGTCCAAAGACCCTGAATACAGAATGAGACAGATTTCTATGTATTAAAAACACCTAATCAAATAAGACTTAATTAATTGAAAGAAAACCATTAATCAGGATACAAAATGAGATAGTCTAATTTCTAATTGGAAGAAAGATTATGTATTTTCCAAGTTTGGAGGGAGAAAACAGAAAAAGAGGTATCCCTCCCACCCCAGCCTCCCCCATGTCTGTAAGCAATCTAAGGAACATGTAAACAATAACTGATTGACCAGTATGGGGCCAGTTTTCAAATAAAACACATGAGTTGTCTGAGATGTAAAATTCTGAGAAAACTCTTTGCATCAATCTTCGGATCTGACTGGGTTTCTGGTCAGCATAACATAGATCCTTAGTTAAGGGTGTCTAAGCAGCAGGTAGAGGTGGGCTAGCTCCCCAGTGGTGCAGAACCTAGGTTCAAACAGTGCAATAAAGTTTTCTCATAATTCCCATAATTGAATCAAGTTTTCTCACAAGACAGAAATTGGACTAGACCCATAATTTAATAGAAAGGGAACTGAGTTAGATCCAGAATTGAATCACGAGATGGAGTCAGTGTTGTTCACTCAATTCCCACAATTGTTATACATATTTTTGTACATATAGGCCCTTTTCCTCTTTCTTTGATTTCTTTGGTGTATAGACTTAGTAGTGGTATTGCTAGATCAAAGAGTGTGCACAGTTTAGTAGCTTTGGGGGCATGGTTCCAAAATGCTTTTCAGGCTGGCTAGGCCAGTTTATAACTCCATCAACAATGCATATTTCCCATAGTCCTTCCAACATTTGTTATTTTCCTCCTTTGTCATCTTTGCTATCATTTTTGTTATCTAATGCATGAGAGGTAAAATGTCAGAGGTGATTTAATGTGCATTTCTTTAATTATTAGTGATTTAAAACATTTTTTTTCACATAGTGCTTGACAGTTCAAATTTCTTCCTTTAAAAATGTCCTGTTCATACCTTTTGACCATTTATCTGTTAAGGAACAGCATAATCTTATAAATTTCAATCAGTTACTTTCACATCTTGGATATGAAGCCCTCATCAGTGAAACTTGCTGCGAAGATTTTCTCCTAGTTACTTGATTCCTGTCTAAAGTTAATTGTGTTGGATGTGTTTGTGTAAAACTTTTAAATTCTATATAATCAAAATTCTTCCTTTTATCTCCTGTGATCTTCTTTATCATTTGTTTTGTCATAAACAAGTTTAGTCATAGTCATAAAAGATAATTTCTTCCTTGTGTTTCTAATTTGCTTATGACATGACCTATGGCTAAGTCAGCTTTTCAGGGCTGCTTTTCAGGGACACCTTTGGTGTCCACCTGGCACTCAACTGTCACCTGTGGCTCCAAGAAACTTTAGCATGTGTGGTGGCTACTCCCTGGTAAACCATCTTGGCAAGTGGGTAACCAACATGCTACCAACCCCTCGGTGAGTGAAGGTGGTGTCTACCCCAAACAAGGAGATTTCACGCAGTGCAATATTTGGATGAGAATAACTCATTCCAAGGGCTATGAAGGCAACTGAAGCAGATGTTTAGAGATTGGTCAGACATTGAAGATGCTAAGGTCATCTTCCACATCCTAGGCCATCTCCAGTTATCTTGACTTTTGTCTTGCCACTGGACTTTGACGACTTTGAAAGAGAGTGAGCCGAATGACTTTGCACAACTCTGCCTTACTTAAATCCAATTCGCTCCTTGACAGGAGTCAAGGCATCATTCTGTGATGTCATTGGTCCTCTTTGAAAACAAAGGACAAACAACAACAACATTTTGAAATAGGCTGTGAGATGCTGATAAATACCTCATTTCTGCCAAACTGCTTTCCAGTTTTTCAGGCAGTTTTTGCCACGTAGTGATTACTTACATTAACAACTAAGGTCTTTAGATTTACCAAACGCTGTACTATTATTTTCATTTGCCTTTCTATATTATGCAATTAATTTGTTCCATTCATTAACCTCTGTTTTTAAACCAAAAATTGTGGAATGGTTACTGCTTCGCAATGTAGTTTAAGATTTGATATTGATAGACATCTGCTTTCCCATTCTTCTTCATTATTACCCTTAAGATTCTTAACATTTTATTTCTCTATAGGAATTTTGTAATTTTTTTTCTAGATCTATAAAATAATCCTTAGTAGTTTGTCTTAGTAAAACATTGAATAATTAAATTAATTTACAAAGTGTTGTCATTTTTAGTATACTAGGTTTAACTACCCATGAGAAATGCTATTTCTCAAATTATTTAGGTCTGTATTTATTTCCATAAAGAGCATTTTACATTTGGATTTATATTCTGGGTGTGTTTTGGTATATATATTCCCAAATATTTTATATCTTCTGACCACATCCATTCTTGAAGGCTTTCTAGTAGGGCATGGAATGGTTTGTGATGTGCATTAAGAAGGGGTATATCCATACTGTTGAAAAGAGAGCTTTTAAAATACTGAAAAGTTGATCAAGACCTTGTAAAGTTTGGAAAACTACTGTTTATTTATAATTAGAGTCAGGATTCATATTGAATCATTTTATGTGAATGAATAAATGACAAAGCAGTCATTAAGTTCCTAGTATGTGTCAGTCACTGTGCTGGGCCCTGGAGGGTACAAACCCGAAACTGAGACAGACGTGTCTTCAAGGAGTTTACATGCTAATAGAGGGGATGAGACACATATAGGAGAATGATGGCGAGGGAAGGGAGATGTGGTCTGGGTAGTCGCCTGGATGGTGAGTGGAAGTCACATGGCAGTCCACCAGTATTGATTTGGTGACTATTTCCAGAACAAGAGAAAGAAGTAGAGAAATATGTATGTGTGTTGGGAGAAGGGAGGAGTCCAAGAGGGTGCCATGGCAGATTGCAAGATGCCTGGTAAGTCATGATTTCCTCCTAGTGGGTGGCAAGATAGGATATGATGCATGCTCTGGGGTCAGCTATGTAGAATCAGTTGAGTGAACTGGAACACGCTCACTCACTCACTTGCTCGCTTACTCACCAGTTAGGATAGATCAACTCCGAGGCAGCAGCAAAGCTGAGTGGATGAACACCCCATGGTGAAAGAACATGCAATCCTGGAAATCTGCTCTGCTCTAGGAAGGGAGAATTGGGTAATTGACAGAGCAGATGGCAAGATGCTATGTGAGACAGTAAATGGTTTGCAAAGTGATTAAAAAATTGCAAAGCTAAAAAGATGTTGAAATTCTTGCCACCATCATCAACAAATGTTTATCAAACACCCACTGTTTATATATACTAGACCTTAGTAGAAAATGGGGCATAAGACCCTGTGTGTGGAGAGATAAAATATATGTCTCTGCTGATAAGGAATTTATAATCTGTCTGGAAAACAAGACATACAGGTATCCGAAGGAAACGAAACAGCAGGTACTACATACCAGGTGAGAGATAAGATAACCAATCCCATAAGATTTCTGCTTGGTATGCAAAGCCCTGCATAACCTGCTTCCTCCTCCCTTTCCAGTCTTCTTACATCTTATTGGAGGAAAGATTAGGGACTTTCCAAGTTGGGAGGGAGAGAGGAAATAGGTATGATTCCCTGAAATCATCCACCCCAGACTTCCCAAAATCTGTAAACAATCAAAGGAACATGCAAACAAGAACTTATTATATAGTATGTATATATATGTATATATAAATATATATGTATGTATGTATATATGTATACATATATATGTATACATATGTACACACACAAAGGATATTGTTGCTCATCCTTTGTTTTTGAAGAGACCAATGACATCAGGATGTAGGGGTCAAGGTACTGTGTGTTTGACTATGGCTGGTCAGCCCAGTATGAATTTGGAAGGCTCTACCACAGGTTGACTACAAGTATTCTGTTAGAACATTTGGGATGGAGATGTCTCTGGATTTGTATAGTTCACATTTCCTTTACTGAGATTCTGCTTTGCTCATGAAATACAGCAGCTTCCTGGAGGAAGGCACACCATGCCTGCATCTCCCATGTCTCACAATCAATACACGAGGGCTTCAGAGAGACCTTAAGAGCGTCCTCGTACCGCTTCTTCTGATTGCCGCGTGAGCTCCTAATAGCCTTTCAGACTACATAGCCAGTCCATTGGAGTTGTGATATCTGCAGTAGAGTTTGAGCGCTTGGCGGTTCAGTCTGAGAGAGGACCTCAGTGTCTCGTATCTTATTCTGCCAGGTGATCTTTAGAATCTTCTTAAAACAATTCAAATGGAAGCAATTGTTTCCTGGCATGGCGCTGATAGCCTGTCCAGTTTTCACAGGCTACAGCAATGAGGTCAACACAATGGCTCTGTAGACCTTCAGTTTGGTATCCAGCCTGATACCTCTTCTCTCTCATACTTTCCTATCTATATCTATCTCTCATATACATATATACATAAATGTGTATATGTATATACTTATACACACATATATACTCATACATATATATATGTGTGTGTGTGTATATATATATACATATATATTATCTTAACTTAGCCCTTATATGTACAGTATTATTGAAATCATATCAAGGCTTTACATTATCTTACTCATATGAAAGGCTTTTCCTGTTTGGGGAAATTGAAATGAACACCTGAGACAATCAGTATTTCAAACAAAATTTTTTCTCCTCTAGAAAGGACAATATATTTGCTTTTGTAGTATTCTTTTTTTAAAAAATTTTGATCTCAGTTAAAAAGTGATTATGCAGTGATGAAAGATTCATCAGAGTAACACAGACATCACATCTAAGATCCATGCAATTCCTCAACATTACTCCTTAGCAGAATAGTTAATTCAATGCCGTCTAGACAAGGTTGAAACAACCAGTATAACTTTTCTCCATCCCTGCCCTGCACATTTTTCAATCAACTGGCTAGATTGATAGGTTTTTATATGGTTTCTGTCCATCTTTGTATCCTCAACTCTTAGCACAATCCCTGGCCTTTGGCCATTCATTGGTTGAGTCACATGGAATATGGCTGAAATGTTGAGACAGTATCACCAACAAATCAAGAGCTTAAAATGGTGAAATTCTTCATATACACATGGTTTAAACTCCTCAAGTGTAAGTACTGTTTTTGTTGTAATGTTTGTGTACTTAGCACCTAGTACAGTGCCAGGCACATAGTAGGAATTTAATAAATGCTTGATTGACATGAAGCTGCTGGGTGGTGTGGTACTGGATCTGGAATTAGGAAGACCCAAGTTCAAATTTAACCTCAGACACTTACTAGTTACTTGATCCTGGGCAAGTTGCTTAACTTCTGTTTGCCTCAGTTTCCTCATCTGCAAAAACTCTGAAGTTAAATTGTACCTAATCTCTTCAGAATGTTTGTGAAGGCATCCTTGAGAAATTATGAGATATTCTGCATAAAGACCTAGGGAAAGTAGATTTTTTTTTGATTGGGGGGGGGTTAGGGTGGGGAGTGGAAATAAAAGTCCTTTACAGATCTCTTGAAATACTGAAGAAGAAAACAGATCAATTAGTAAACATCAAGAAATCCCTGTTGAGTTCTGAAAAGCATTGAATTAGCTGGTTTTAAAAAGTGATAACCCCACTGCTAACATAGATGCCTCATAATGCAGCCACATGTCCAACACCAAAGCCAATTACAACAGAACTGTGCTAAGGAAAAGTAGGTGTGGTGGCTTAATGACAAATAACACAGCTGTTACAGAAGCTTGCTGATACTAATATGTTCTAGAATAAAACCTAGATGAACTACAAGAATCAAATGAAATCTAAAAGTGAAAAAAAAGAAAAGAAAAATGACAGCAAAATATCCAAATAATCTGTAGAGGAAAAACAGAATCCAGACAAGCACATTCAGCCTCGCTGTAGCAAAGCTCTCAAACTAAATAAGTAGGTCAGTCTCTCCAGCCTTTGTACTTTAACCTGGGCCTCCTGGAGAGCAGCCCAATGAGTAGACTGGCTTTGAAAAAACAACCTTCTCCCTCCGCCACACTTCCCGTGATGGATTTCTGACAGTTGCCCTTGCCCACCTCAGAGTATCTTAGCTGAAATCTCTTCTGCTTACATACTTTTCTACTTTGGCTATCTTGGCATTGGTCAGCCTTGAGAACTACCCCTGTTTCCTGCAGTGTTTTCTTTCTCAGCATTTGGGAAACATTGATTTTTCTAACTCTGGATCAGGCGAGGTGGGAAGGTCACGTAAACCATGTGAGATGGAAATAACTGAGATTACTCTGAAGTATTCCTGGGAGCCATATTTAAATGGGATGATTGCAGCATGATCATTATCATCACAGCTTCCCCCCAGGCCAACCTGCAGACCAGAGACCAGTCAATTATGCTTATACCAAGCTAATGGCAGTAGTCAGATATTGTTTCCAATGTAGCACTGGAGTGTATTTCTAAGTACTGGAAGTTTACAGGGGAACAGTTTAATATTTCTGTTTTTGTTCAGTTGTGTTCTCCTTTTCATGACCCCATGGACCATATTGTCCATGGGGTTTTCTTAGCAAAGATACTGGGATAGTTGGCCATTTCCTTCTCTAGTGGATTAAGGCAACAGAGGTTGAGACTTGCTCAGCATCACATAGGTAGTGTCTGAAGCCAGATTTGAACTCAGGTCTTCCTGACTCCAGGCCCAACACTCTATCTACTCAGCCACCTAGCTGCCTCAATTTAATATAGTTTGAGATAGAGGGAAGTTTTATATATAGGATCCTAGCCCTAGAGCTGATAAGGATCTCAGAGGCCATCTAATCCAGCCAGTTGGGAAAACCGAGGTACAGAGAGGCTAAGTAGATGATAAGTGTCAGAGTGGAGCCTGGAACCCGGATCTTCTTATCCCAGAGCCAGAGGCCTTTTCTATTCTTCCATTCCATATTTCTTTCATTCTAAGTCTATGCTTGTTGGATGGAATTCTAGCTAGCAAGTTTGTTTGTGGTGGGGAAAAAAGTAAGATTTTATATATGGGAGAGTTAAATAATTTTAGATATATAATAGATTATATAGTTACATATTGATAAATAATAGATTACACCTATTAATAGAGTTTGGTCACTAATCACATGAAGGCAATGAGGTGGTGCAGTGAATAGAATGATGGCCCTGGAGTCAGGAAGACCTGAGTTCAAAGCTGTCCTCAGATGCTTATTACCTGTGCAACCCTGTGTAAGCCACTTAATCCTGTTTGCCTCAGTTTCCTCATCTGTAAAATGAGAAGGAAATGGCAAACCATTCTAATATCTCTATTATGAAAACCCTAAATGGGGTCACAAAGAGTCAGATATGACCAACTAACTAAACAACAATAACATTAATCACATGAGCAGGTCTATAGTGGCACTTCGAATTAGTATATTAGCCCATAAAATTGAGGTCAGTGTAATATATATGACAGATCGCTGTGCAAGGATGTTACATGCCATATAGTCTCATTCCTGGTATCTTACACGGTCTCTTCTATTTTGTCTCTAAAGCACCCAGAAAGACAGAGGACTCACCAGGTTTTTTGTCAAGATAAAAAGACACTAAAGTTTATCATTTCTAACTGTCTGCACTGGCCCCTCCGATGTCAATTGAGATAAGATATATTTTAGTTCTAAGGCTAGTTCCTGGTATTGGGATTGGAACAAAAGCATTTGGAGGCTTTCTTTAAAAACATGAATGTTTAAAAACATGCATGCAAAATGTAATTCATAGAGTGGACTGACAGAAACAATTTTGACTTCTATCTGTTGTGAAGTTTAACAAGCAAACAAAATTCATGGTAGAAAAAGATGTTTTTTACCCCCTTCCATTACCTGGGCCAGTGAGCTAAGGTGAAAGATGCATACTAATGAACATAGTTAACTGTTTATTCTTTATTTTCCTTTTTTAAGAATCTTAAAAAATAAGACAATCATTTCCATATACAAAGCAGAGCTAAAAAAAGGGGACTATACATGAAGCTTCAAATCCACGTTATAAGTGCCTTGCTTTTCACTTTACTCATAAAATAAACAATAAATTTAACAAACTTTCCTGTTTGTCTGCATTTCTTACTGACCTTTGTCCTGTTTCTTCTAAGCATTTTTCTTTTTTATGATATTCTTTTAAAAATATTTATTTTATTTTTAATTTCTGTAATAAAGCAAGCATTTCCATGAGTATAATCAAAAAGATGACTGCACATGAAAACTGCTAATCTATTATGTATAACTTGCTATTCCTTTTATATATATAATAAAGTTATCATGTAAAATTTTTATGCATTTTTAAAATGCTTCAATGCTGTCTTGTCTTCTTTTAATTTTTTTTAAATTTTGGTTTCACTCTTAGCAAGATAGTTACAATTTTATTGGAAGAATCATGCCACCCGCCTCTTGACAGAGAGAGAAGTGATGGACTCATGGTGTAGAACCATACATATTTTTTTTGACATAGCCAATTTTTTGATATGTTTTACTTGACTATGTGTATTTATTACGTGGGTTTCATGTTTTTTTCTTTCCTTGTTCTAGTCCATCCACTGCTCAGCTCCTAAATAGCAAGTCTGACCACTTCATCTATCCTGTTCATTAAACTCCAATGGCTACCTATTACTTCCAGGATCAAGTCAAGTTAACAAGCATTTATTTAGCACCTACTATATGCCATGTTCTGTGATAGGAATTAGGCATAATGAAGAAAGGCAAAAAAATATAGTCACATTCTCAAGGAACTCACTGATCAATGGGGGAGACAACATGCAAATAACTATGTATGAACAAGATATATGCAGAATACATTTGAAATAATCTCAGAGGGAAGGCATTAACAGGGATCAGGGATTGGGAAAAGCTTTTTGCAGGAGGTGAGATCTTAACTGAGACTTGAGGAAAGCCTGGGAAGTTGGGAGATGGAAATGAAAAGGTAGAGAATTATGGGTTTGGGAACAAGTGAAAGTTGAGTGCCTTGTGTGAGGAACAGTAAAGGAACCAACATCACTGTGTTGCACAGTGTGGGATAAGATTTGAAAGGATTTGAAAAGCAGAAAGTGTCAGGTTCTGAAGAGGCTTTAAAAGCCAAATAGAGAATTGTGATCCTGGAGGTAATTGGGAACCACTGGAGTTTATTGAACGAGGTAGTAGTGGGGCTGATATGAACAGACCTGTGCTTTAGGAAAACACCTTTGATAGCTGGCTAGATGCTGGACTGGAGAGGGAAAAGACTTGAGGCAGGAAGACCAAGTAGATGGTTATTGCAGTAGTCCAGGCAAGTGGTGATGAGGACCTGCTCTAGGTTAATGGTCAAATTGGAGGACAGTAGGAGAAACATTATGAAGCTAGAATTGACAAGACTTGGCAACTGATTGGATCTACGCATGGGGATATAAATGTGGACAGATTGAGGAGTGGATGGTGACACCTACATTTCAAGCCTGCGTACCTGGGACAATGGAAGGGCTTTCTACAGTAACAGAAGAGCTAGGAAGAAAGGTGTTTTTTTAATTTAATGAGTTCATTTTTTGATATGTTGGGTTTAAGATGTCTATGGGAAACCCACTTCAAGATGTCTAATAGACATTTGGAGATGTGAGACCAGAGGAGAGAGGTTAGGGCTGGATCTGAGAATCATTTGTATTGAAGTGATAACTGAATGAATAGGAGCTGATGAGATCACCAAACAAAACAGTATATGTGGAGAACATAGAGGGCCCAGGACAGAGCTTTGGGTGACACCTATTGTTAGTGGGCATGAACTATCAGACAAAGAAGCCTGAGAAGGGGTATTTAGACAGGTGAGAGGAGAACCAGGACACAGCAGTGTCATGAAAATATGGAGAGAAGAGCTATTAAGGAGAAGAGCAAGGGGGTAAAATGTCAAAGGGAAAGAGGAAGAGAGGGAAAGGAATAAGCACTTCTACAGTACCTACTATATGCTGTGCTAAGTACTTTACAGATATCTCCTTTGATCCTTGTGACAAACCTGCAAGGAAGGTGCATTTAAATGACTTGCCTGGGATCACATAGCTACTAACTAAGGCTTGATTTGAATTCAGGCCTAACCCTCTATCCACTATAACACCTAACTGCCTCTAGGTCACCTAGATGCAGAAAGGTCAAGATTCTTGACTTGTGGCCTTCTAGGACCTTGGGTGAGGCCTTTTGACTGAGTCCAAGTTTTACAGAACAAATCTTATTATTAAGGGGATTTGTTTTGTGAAGTTTGGATTCAGTCAAAGGGTCGCACTTGAGGACCTAGAGGGCCACATGTGGCCTTGAGGCCTCAAGTTCCTTATTCCTGGTCAAGAAGGTTGAAGATTAAGAAAAAGCCATTAGATTTGGCAGTTAATTTGGATCATATATAAAATACTGTGTCAGGTTTTTAAAGTCCTTGACATCTAGATTTCTTCTTATTTTTCCAGTTGTCTTACACCTCACTCCCCTCCAGGGAGAATATGATTCAGTGACATTGTCCTCCTTGCTGTTCTGTGGACAGACACTCCATTTCCATACTCCAGGCATTTTCACAGGCTGTCCCTAATATCTGAAATGCCTGGAATTCTCTGCCTCCTCATCTCTACCTCCTGGCTTCCCTGGCTTCTTTCAAGTCTCAGTCAAGACCTCACTTTCTGCAAGGAGCCTTTCTCACTTCCCCTTAAGCCTAGTGCCTTTCCTCTGAGATTACCTTCTATTTATCATACCTAGATCTTGATTATGCATAGTTTGTATGTTGCTTCTCCCACTAGAATATGAGCTCTTTGAGAACAGGGGATGTATTTGACTGTCTTTGTGTCCCTAGGGCTAAACAGAATGCCCGGCAAGTGCTTAATAAATATTTATTAATTCGTCTTTTCAATAGAGAACTTGGAGGGAGAGAAAATAGATGTTTTTCGCTAATTGGAAATTAAATTTTAAAACATTTTAATAACGTCATTGGTATTCCCCACCCATCCACCCACATTGAAAGAAAAACAAGACCTTGGTACCAAGTAAAACAAATCCCCATATTGGCCATTTCCAAAAAGTTACCTCATTCTTCATCTTGAGTTTGTCTTTCTCTGTGAGGAGGTGGCTAGTGTATTTCATCACTGGTCCTTTGGAATCCTAATTAGTCATTGCTTTGATGAGAGTTCTCACATCTTTCAAAGTTCCTCTTCTTTAAAACGTCGTTAGTGTTTAAATTATTGTCCTGGTTCTGCTTATTTCACTCAGCATCAATTTGTAAAAACGTCTTACTTTTCTCTGAAAATGTCCCTTTTGTTATTTGTTATTGTGTTATACAAGCCATTCCTATGTAACAGTTTGGAATAAAGTTCTGCAAGGGAGCTGTGATTGAAAGTTACTGATAACATTTATCGTGCGTTTGTGATTTTAAAATCATGCACCTGAGAGTATGCCAGCAAGAGCAGCCAGGGAAACTGTAGTCCTCATTTTCCTTGCAGTGGAAATGTAACAAAAATGAGACAGAAAGAAGACCTAGAATATTTCTCTTCTTCAGCACATTAGTGCTTCTTCCCTCAATCTCCTCAACTCAGACATTACTCCCTTGCTACCTCATTGAACTAACTTAACAACTCTAGACATCCTTGTCATATATTAATATAAATTCCTTTAGAGTAAATTTGTATTTTAGCTATCTTTATAGCATACCTCTTGCATATTACAGGTGTTTAATGTTTGCTGAATTGCATTGTTGAATTAAATGTTGTGAAATGTAATGACACCAAAGTTATGTAAAATATAATACTAAGGCTGCATTTAAGCTTAATTCTTAATGTTTCCCTTTTTTTAAAAAAAATTGAATAATATTTTATTACTCCCAATTACATTAAAAACAGTTTTTAAAATTCACTTAAAAATTTCGAGTTCTAAATTCTCTCCCTCCTTCCTACCCTTCCTCCCTGCTGAGATGGTAAGCAATTTGATATAGGTTATACATTTGCAATCAAGTAAAACATATTTGCATGTTAGTCATTTTGTGAAAGAAAACAGACAAAAAACCATTATGAAAAAAATGAAGTGAAAACTAGCATGCTTTGATTTGCTTTCAGACTCCACTGATTCTTTCTCTGGAGGTGGACAGTATTTTTCATCATGAGTCCTTTGGAATTCTCTCAGATCATTGTATTGCTGAAAATAGCTAAGTCATTCATAGTTGATTATTGTACGATGTTGTTGTTACCCATGGTTCTACTCACTTCACTTCGCATCAGAGAAGTAATCCTGCTTGTCACTTCTTATGGTACAATGCTATTCCATTACAATCTTGTACCACAACTTGTTCAGCTGTTTACCAATTGATGGGCATATCCTCAATTTCTAATTCTTTGTTACCACAAGGAGAGCTGCTAGAAATGTTTATTTACACATGGGTCCTTCCTCTCCCCCCTTTTTTTCTCTTTAGGACACAAACCTAGCAGTGGTGTTTCTGGGTCAAAGGGTATGCAGTTTTATAGCCTTTTGGGCATAACTGCTCTCCAGAATGATTGAATCAGTTCACAACTCCTCCAATGGTGCATTTAGTGTCCCAATTTTCTCATATTCCCTTCAATATTTATCATTTTCCTTTTCTATTAGACAATCTGATAGGTATGAGGTGGTACTTCAGAGTTGTTTTAATTTACATCTCTCTAATCAATTGTGATTTAGAGCATTTTCATATGATAATAGCTCTCATTTCTTCTGAAAACTGTCTGTTCATATTCTTTGACCATTTATCAATTGGGGAATGACTTCTATTCTTACAAATTTGACTCAGTTCTCCATATATTTGAGAAATGAAGCCTTTATCAGAGACATTTGGTATAAAAATAATCCCCCCAATTTTCTTCTTTCCTACTAATCTTGGTTGCACTGTTTTTTTTGTGCAAAATCTTTTAAATTTAATATAATAAAATTATTTATTTTATATCTCATAATGTTCTTTATCACTTGTTTGGTCATTATAATTTCACTCTAATCCTTAAATCTGACAGGTAAACTATTCCATAATCCCCTAATTTGTTTATGGTATCACTCTTTATGTCTAAATCCTGTACCCATTTTGACCATATCTTGGTATATGGTGAATTTTTCCTTCTTAAAACTCTCAGTCTCCCAGGGAAGAAAGAAGAGGTGGAAAGAAGAAAATAATACTTGGGGAAACATAAGGAGATACCAGGGAGATCAGATTCATACTGGGGAGGCTCAGAATGGATGCAAATGTCTCTGAGATTGTCTCTATCCAGTTTTTGCTCTTTATCCTTGACTCCACTAGACTGAATGCTTTAGACCATTGACTTGAATAAATAACTGACTTTTGAGACAGTTGTAATCTTTGGCTTAGTCCAATCACACTTTGTCTTGGTTTTATTTTGTGTTCTACTTTTTGTTCTTCCTCATGCAGTTCATTGGAACTCAGATATTAGAACCCAAATGTGGTGGATCTAGTGCCATTGATATGGAAAATTATTTGTATGAAAACATTCACAGATATGATCTAGTTTTCATTTGATTGTTGTTCTCCTTTCATTTTATTAACTAAATGCTCTTGGGACGATTGGATTTAATTGAATCTTGTACCAACATTTCTACAAACCAATTTTCCACTTGATTCTTTTCTAATATCTTGAAGTCAGATCAACGAGCATTTATTAAGCACTTACTATGTGTCAGGCACTGTGCTAAGTGCTGGGGATATAAATATGAGCAGAAATGCCAGTCCTTGTCCTCAAGAAGCTTTCATTCTTTTTCTTTTGGTGCCCAGGGTCACACAGCTAGTAAGTAAAAAGTGTCTGAAGCTGGATTTGAACTCAATTTTTCCTGACTCCAAGGCCAGTGCTCCATCTCCTGTGCCACCTAGTTGTCCCAGGAGCTTACATTCTAATGGAAGAAGACAAACACATAAAAGAAAAAGGAGATGGAGAGAAAGTATGCCCACAAAAGGCATTATAGAGAAATTCTGGAAAGTTGTATAGTCAGAAGAGAACGACATCGTGGGATTGGGTTCTTTCCTCAAAATGTGGATTCTAAGAAAAACTAGCCAACTTTCAGTTGACTTTTAGTGTGAGGCATCCAGGGGTGAAGTGAACTTCCAGGGTGGGGAGGCTCCTCTGGCCTGGTAGAGAAAGTCTGGAAAGTCAGAGGTGGAGCCCAGTGAGAAATGATTCTGCAAATTGGCTTAGCTGTCCTTGGTTTCTTGGCAAAGGGGCCATGTGCTCCACACCACTTTCCAGATATGTCTATAACATGCTGCCTTCACTCTCATCCCATGTCTCACAGTGACAGAATCAACAAAGGGCCAGTAGCTCTCTAGGTCAGGCATGGCCCTTAACATCTCATCATCCTCTTCTAGCATCAGCAAGTCTGGTCTTAGCCCACACCAAGACACTAGCCCTGGGATGGATAGTGCCTTCTTCAGTGCACCCCAGTTCTGGCTTCCTATTACACTAAAGATACTCCTTTTCATTACCTGGTTAGCATACTGAACCAATAGCTGCTCATGTTTCACTTTTTCCTAATGCATATGCACTACACTGCATCATGACTTTCCAGATTCAGGCTACCTAACCTTTTCCACAGAGGAGATTGCATATTATCTCTCTCTGTCTCTGTCTCTGTCTGTCTCTGTCTGTCTCTATCTCTCTTTCTCCCCCACCTCTCCTCCAATTCAACCAACTATTCCTTCATGTCTTCATCCCTCTATTCTTACATTCCTCCCTCCCTCCCTATAACCATCCATCCATCTATCTATCTACTAATGATTTATGTTAAATTTCTGTAGGAAATGGTGATAGTAGGAGCTGATGTTGATTCCTTTATCAATTTACCATTTTGGGGTCACAAACTTTATGTTCCTAGTCTTTTTTGAATACAAATTAACTCACTGATGTTGTGTTTGCATAATATAATTACAGAAAATTTCAAATCTGCTACATTAGTAAAAGTAACTTGCTTTCTTAGTGAAAGATATAATCTAGATATACTGGGTAATTATGAAAACTTTCTAATAGAAAGATTTGTCAGTGGCATCTACATAATCAGCTGATGTTGACACAGATTTATCTTTGTAACATAATCTTTGGATGATGTAAGTGTGGGCTAATGGGATGTGAGAAATGAGAACAAAGGTGATAACATGCTGGGGTTGCAAGAACAAAATTAAACTACCAATCTGATTAATTGTATGTGTGAATATATATATCTTGATCAACTAGATGCTTAGGGAATGGAGTATTCTGTTTGTTTCTTGTTAACTGAGGGTCAAATCAAAACTTTCTTTTGTTTGTTTTGAACCATTTTCAGTATTTGTAATATATAATGCAATAGTGAAGTGTCAATCCACTTTTCAGCCTTAAGTCAGTATAATACAAGTTTGAGGGGAATAGATTCATTTTTGTTGATTAAGTGTGCTGCTATTTTGGAAACTGTCCATGATGTATACCAATGACCACTGTAGAGGGTTGTAGAAGATTATATTTAGTAGTTGGGAAAGAGATCACTCTGGACATGGGGGAGGGAAAGAAGGAAGGAAGGAAAGAAGGGAAGGAAGGAAGTGATTAAAAAAAGTGAACTTACTTCCTGATGTTGGCCTTTGGTGGGAGGAGGATAATTATTTGCATTTTTCTCCTAAAATTTGAATACCTAGAAAAAATCCTTGTAAACTAAGAATTCCACTAGGTGGCTTGGTGGATTGAATCCAGGACCTAGAGTTAAGAAGACTCATCTTCCTGAGTTCAAATCTGGCTTCAGAAATTTACTAGCTGTATGACCCTGGGTAAGTCACTTAACCCTGTTTGCCTCAGTTTCCACATCTGTAAAATGAGCTGGAGAAGGAAATGGCAAACCATTCCAGTATCTTTGACGAGAAAATCACAAATGGGGTCACAAAGAGGCAACAACTGAACAACAGAAAAACCTATGTTTTATTAAACCTGAATTTCTTCCTCTGTGAAAAGAAAGCATTGGTGCACAGAATCCTGATAGTTTTTTTTAGCTCAAAGTTTCAGTGATTCTATGATTCTATAGAGGTCTTAGCTACCATGAAGCCACACTCAGATATTTAAATTGTTCTTACTGCTATTATTATTTGTGTCTGCAGAAGCAGGAAGCCTATGCAGTGGTAAGCTATACCAACTCACTCATGGGCATGCATATAGCATTCCAAAATGGCATCTATTTGTTTAGGAGAAGTGATATGAAAATTTAAAGTCCTCCAGAGAAAACAAGAATGTTGTTTTGAATCATTCTGTCGCAATTCAAACCCTGAATCCAAGGGACTCAGAGTAGTGCTATAGGATCAGGATGTGTCAACAGGACGAGGTGTCAGTCAAAACAGCCTCTGAGTACATTGTGGGGCTTCATGGAGAGGCATAGCTTCCAGTAGAGAGAGGCGGAGAGTTCATCTGCTCCCTGCCCTGGCTAGACTATAAATAGGAGCCTTGTGTTCAGCTCTGGATGCCAATTTAGGAAAGACAGTGCGGTGCTGGGAATGCCCAGAGGAGGGCAGTCAGGATGGGGACGGGTCTTGAGGCCATGCCAGACAAAGATCAATTGGTGATATTGAGGATGCCGGTAGAAGACAAGGGGAACATAATAGTATTCAAAGGTTGTCACGTGGAAAGGGCATTACACTTGTTCTGTTTGGCCCTGGTGTCCAGAAGTAGGAGCAATGGGTGGAAGTTATAAAGAGACAAATTTAGGCTCAATGTCAGAAAAAATTTACAGCTCCGCAAAACTGGAATGAGCCATCTCCTATTTACCCTCCTTGGAAGTCTTCAAGAACAACCACTTATTGGGTGGCCTATCTCCCTCGGTTGTTGTGAGGATCAAATGAGGTAATATTTGTAAAATGCTCAGTCCAATCCTTGCTACATAGAAGGCACTTAATACATATTTCCTTCCTTCCTTCCTTCCTTCCTTCCTTCCTGTCTTCCTTCCTTCCTTCCTTCCTTCCTTCCTTCCTTCCTTCCTTCCTTCCTTCCTTCCTTCCTTCCTTCCTTCCTTCCTTCCTGTCTTCCTTCCTTCCTTCC
>CM053623.1:298501271-298549632 GCA_028646595.1 Phalanger gymnotis | reverse complement strand
CCTTCCTTCCTTCCTTCCTCCTTCCTTCCTTCCTTCCTTCCTTCCTTCCTTCCTTCCTTCCTTCCTTCCTTCCTTCCTTCCTTCCTTCCTTCCTTCCTTCCTTCCTTCCTTCCTTCTTTCCCTCCCCCATGTCTAGAGTGATCTCTCTCCTCATCTCTTTCTCCTGCCTTCTCTGGTTTCTTTCAAGCCCCAGATAAACTATCACTTTCTACAGGAAGCCTTTCCCAATCCCTCTTAATCCTAGTGCCTTCTTTCTCTTGATTTTCTCAAATTTATCCTATATAATAGCTTGTCTGAAGGACAGCTGCGTGGCAAAGTGGATAGAATGCAGTGGATAGAGTTTGGGGCCTGGAGTCAGGAGGACCTGAATTAAAATCTGGCCTTAGACACTTACTAGCTGTGTGACCATGGGCAAGTCACTTAACCTTGTTTGCCTCAGTTTCCTCATCTGTAAAATGAGCTGGAGGAGATGGCAAACTACCCCAGAATTTTTGCTAAGAAAACCCTAATGGGTCATGAAGAGTAGGACTGGACAACAACAATAGCTTGTTTTCATGTTATCTCCCCCATCAAACTGTGAGCTCCTCGAGGTTAGTGACTTTTGCCTTTCTTTGCATCCCCAGGGCTTAAGCATAGTGCTTGGCATATATGGTTATATGGCATATATGGTTACTAAATGTTTAGTGATGGACTGATATCCTTTGACCTCTTATCTATTGAGGAGCAATTTTTGCTCTTACCTATTTCTTTTAGTTGTATTGATACTTTGAAAACTCAACCCTTATCTGAGGAATTTTGTACAGATTCCTCTCCCTGCCCATGTTTGGCCACTGCCCTTCCCATCACAGATACATTCATTTTATTCCTGAAGAAGCTTTTCAATTTCAAACCATCAGATTGTAATTGCCTCCTCTGCCACTTGTTTGGTTAAAAAAATACATTTCCTACTCATACCTATGAAAGGCATATGATGTCCTTATCTTCTAATTTTTTTAATCATATGATCTTTATGGTCAGGTCATGGATCCATTTAGAATTTAAATATTGTGTAAAATGTTGGCCTAGGCTTAATTTCTGATAGATTGCTTTCTAGTTGTGAGTGATATGGTTATCAGAGTTGGCATTTTTATCTGGCTGCCTTAAAAGCTGTACATGGTGTCAAGTTCTGAAAAAAATCTGCACTTCATTCCAAAGTTTTAATAAAAATAATGGGCCTTGTTAGAGTTGGAAGTGACCTTAGAAATCAATACCCTAAGGTCACTTAGGTAATAAGCAGCAGATCTGGAATTTATACCCAAGGATTATCTCCTGATAATGTAAAAATATGTGATGGCACCTTGGAAAAATAATTTCATCTCTTGGGGACTCAGTTTCCCACTCTAATTCTATGAATTCTCTTGCCTTCGCCCTCATTAGTAGACTGGTTTTATGAGTTGTTTAATGGGGAAAAATTCAAAGCATGATGGCCAACCTTCAGTAATGAGCTCTTCTCCATGGGTGGTCTTTGGACATAAGCATTGAATTTGTCACCCAAAGTTTGCATTGTTTGGTAGCACCTATGATAGCTTATACCTGACTGACCTAGACTGAGAATCTCAAACAATCTCAGTAGGGAGGTCCACATGGGCTAAGTTCTGATAATGGCTTTTGTTGATTTATAGTAGTGCTTGCTCCATAGAAAGCTTGCATAATTGTATTGTTAATTCTTATCAAATCCTTTCGGGGCAGGTTAGAAAGAACAGTGCAGCAACTGATTATTTTTGCCTTAAAGGAAACCACATAAAGTTAAATGAATTGGTCAAATCTGTGTCAGGGCTGGGGATATTTAATTCTAGGATCTTCAGTGACTCACATGTGCTATGAAAGTCTTTGGTTCAGAAGGGAAGAGAAGCTAAGATTGTCATAAATTTTTTAGAGAAATTAGTTTAATCAAACTTGATACCAAAGGCACTATAGGAGAAGAGGGAAGGGAAAAGAAAAGGTAAAAACATTTACATAGCCATCTTCTATGTGCCAAGCATTGTACTAAGCTGTACAAATATTACTAATTTGAGCTTTCCTTAATAAACCATGAGATTAAAAAAATAAACATTTATTTTCTCTTGCTTCCACTCATTCTCCCTTTACCCCTTCCAGCACTGAAAAAGAAAAACAAAATCTTGTAACAAATGTGCATAGTCAAGCAAAATAAATCCCCACATTTGTCATGGACAAAAATATCAGCTAAAAGATTAAAAAAAAAGTTGTCATTGCTGCCTTGTAATAATACAATAATTAAAAAAAACAACCTAGCAAATATATATTAAGTGCTAGCCTTTGGATGAGATAAAAAATTTCATTAAGACTTTTTCCTTGCTTTCAAGGGGTTTGCTGCCACAGCCAGGATGCCTGATTTTATATGATAATGGCATTAGAGAGTTACCAAAGTGGTGTGTGAAGAATGAAGAAAGATGCCCAATGGAAGGTAATTGAGGAAGAATTCTAGAGGGTCTTGAATGGCAGTCAGAGAATTTCAAACTTTATTTGGCTGGCAATAGGGAACTGCTGATGACTTGGAAGCATACCAGTAATATAATTAACTCTATGGATTAATATCATTATTATTGACTGAGGAGAGAAGGCGGAGTATAGGAGAAACGTTATGAAGGTAAATTATTATTATTAGTCATTATTATCACTATGATTTCATTAGTATAGGAAACTATCTTTGAGGAAACTCTGCTACCAATGAGGAACAGCAAATGCTTTGCAACTTATAATTTCAGAGCAAGGTTTATTATCTTGGTGTCTGTAAAGCTGTTTTTGTTTTTAATATTTTGACCAACTGACATTAACACAATTGGTTCCTCCTGTTATCCTTTGTATTTTATTCTGTTAGGTATCAACCTTGACTCTTCACCCTCTTTCTTATCTTTTTTAAAAATACATTTGTTTTTAAATTATAAGCATGTACTAATAAATTATGTATATTATAAAACATGTAAAAAGACACTGAAAGGATTGAATAAATATGAAACAAATTAAATTTTTTTTATGTATCAATGGTACAAAAAACTCTTTGACAATTTCATCGAATATATTTCACTATTTTAAAAAAAATTCAGTGGTCTGATTCTAAGTTGTTTATTCTGCTACCTGGTCTTAATGACTGTCAGCTGAAAAAGACCACTCATAAAGAATTGGAAATTACAGGGATGTCTTCACTCTCACTCACTTTCCACTTATTTTACCCCACCCCCACTCTGACCCATTCAATCTGTTGCCAAATTCTATAGGTTTTACCTTCATAACATTTCTCCTATATTCCCCCTTCTATCCTCAGACACCTCTTCTCAGACTGCTGTCACCTTGGTTCAGGCCCTCATTACCTCATACCTGGCCTATTGGAAAAAGTTAAGAACCTCTTGCTCAGGGGACATTGGCAACTGGATCTATAGATAAATTCTGTGTGTAGGAAATATCATTCTTTAAGTAGTATGAAGGAAAGATTAGTGTGGGGAGAGGATGGAGACTGAAAAACTTGTAAAGAGATTATTCTCATAGTCTGGGGCCTTTATTAGGTGGTTGCAGCGGGTGCATAGAGGAGGAGATCGATGAGAAACATTATGAAGGTAGAATTGGACATTCTTGGTAATTGATCACATACAAGAAGTGAGACAGAAGGGACAGCTTGAGATAATCACTGATATATGAAATCAGGTGAGTGGTAGTTCCATGGATAGATATAATGAAGTCACAAGTAGAAGGATTAGGGGAAGAGGGATTAAGCTTCTTTTTGGACAGGTTGAGGTTGAGATGTCCATGGGACACTAGTCAGGAGGAGTTTGATGAGGTACAGCTCCCTTGGATAATATTTTTTCCAAGGCTACTATGAAAGGTAAATCTAACCATAGAATTCTTCCAGATATTACCTGAGTAAATTATCCTTTTATTAAGATAAGACATAGTGATTGAGTTATTAAAGTTTGGGGTTGTCCTTTCACTGTTGGCCTCTTGTTTCTCTTCCTGAATCCTTTTGCTATCTGTGGCAATCCCTACTTCTCTTCCTCCTTCAGGTTGTTCCCCTATGTTCTTCCTTTCCTTTCCCTCATCTTCCCCAGCAGAAAACCATTCTTAGGATCTGATAGCAATCATCTACCCCTCAGTTTACATTTAAGTCAATGTATCAGTATATATTACCACTGTCCATGAACTCAAATTCAATGTATTACTTCTACCAGGGCAATTTATGTGCTAACCTTTATATCTAGTTTTTGCCTCTTGTTAAAGGAATTGTAAACATCAGCAAACAGGTGGAGGAAAGTATTCAGGGGGTTGAGATGCTGTTCTCAAGACCTGAAATCACATAAGCCTGTTACCCACGAAATCCATCCTCTAGAGGTTTCTCCTGACTTGTCTATGGTAACAAAACATTTTCGGACATGTCCAACTCTTTGTGACCCCAGTTGGGGTTTTCTTAGATACTGGAGTATCTAAGATACTGGAGTAGTTCGACGTTTCCCTCTGCAGCTCATTTTACAGATAATGAAACTGAGGCAAACAGGGTTAAGTGACTTGTCCAGGGTCACGTAGCTAGTAAGTATCTGAGGCCAGATTTGAACTTATGAAGATGAATCTTCTTGATTCCAGGTCTGGCACTCTATCCACTGTGCCACCCAGCTGCCCTAAACATAGACACAGAGAATAGAAAAATAAATAATGATAATAATAATAATAATAAAACAAATAGAAAAGTAAAACATAGAACATGTATAGTGTATACATACACAATACACATACATGTAGGTATATGTATGAATGTATGTATGTATATGTATATAAATCATTTGGATACACATCCAAATGAAGTTGTGGCAGATATTGGGTTCAAAGCCAGGTGGGATGGTTCTGAAACCACATCCAGTCTTCTTTGCAGTATATCACATGATTTGTTTCTCTAGTGTAATTTGGCTGAAATATGTAAAGAAGCAGAATGAAATAAAGGCAAAAAATGGGTTGAAACTAGATGATGGAGGGGTTTCAAGACCAAGCTAAGAAGTCTGTATTTTGTTCTATAGTCAATTGCAAGTCTTAAAAACATTTCAATCAGAATGGTGACATAGTCAGATCTTTGCTTTAGGAAGGTAAATTTGGCAACGGTGTGAATAAAAACAAGATTTAGAGGGGGAAAGTGGAATCTGGGTAATCAATGAGGAAGCTATTACTATAAGATTTCAGGTGAAAGACAATGAGGGTCTGAATAATCATAGTGGTAGGTTAATGAAGAGAAGGGATGGGCAGGAAACATGCCTTGGAAGCAGAATGGACAGGACTTGGCAACTGATTAAACATGGGAAGAAGAAAGAGTCAGAGATGACTTTAATGTTTCAAACATGAGATTTTTGAGAACTGGAAGAGGAGGCAGGTTTTGGGGGAAAATGATACATTTACTTTTGAACATGTGTTTGGAAAGCCAGTAGGACATCCCAGTGGAAATGACCAGCTGGAAGATGGAAACGCAAGAGTAGAGCCCCAAAGATCAGGGGTGGTTTTATATTGAAGATACATATGTAGAAGTCATCCACTTAGAGGTAGGTGACAATTGAAGTTAGGAAAGAGAGCATAGCACAAAGAAAATAAAACAAGGTCTAGAACAGAGCCTTGAGGGATGCGCACATTTAGGGAGTGGGAGAAGGAAGATGATCAAAGGTGAACAAGAAAGAGATGTCAGATGTGGGACAGCTAGGTGGCACAGTGGATAGAGCCCAGGTCTTAGAGTCAGCAAGACCTGAATTCAAATTCTGATTCAGTCATTTATTTAGTTGTATGACCTTGGACAAATTTCTTAATCTCTGTGTGGCACCTACCTCTTTGGGTTGTTGTGAAGAGTTAATATGTAAAGCACTTTGCAAACCTTAAAGTGCTACCTGCTGGCCTAATAGCTGTTGTCATCTTCCTCATCATCAACATCATCCTCATCCTCACCACCACCACCACCACCACCATTACCATCATTACCATCATCATCATCATCATCATCATCACCATCATCATATTGGAAAACCAGGAGAGAATAGTGGCAAGGAATCAGAGGCAGGAAGCCTTCACAAAAGAAGAGTTGGCCAATAATGTCAAATGCTTCTGCAAGGTCAACAGGGATAGTCAAAGAAGTCACTGAGGATCTTAGAGATGGAAGTGTCATTACAAGAATGCAGAAAGAAGAAAGATTGCCAAGGGCTAAAGGATCATTGGTAAGGAAGCAGAGACAATGAGGGTAATACTACTTGCTCTTCCTAGAAGTTTAATAATGAAGGGAGTAGAAATATAACATGATGTCTTGAAAGGTAGTATTGTCAAGAATTTTTTTAGCATAGGGGAGACAATAATAATAATAAACATTTATTTAGGGTCTATCAATCAATAATTATTAAGCACCTACTATGTGCTAGGCACTGTGCTGAGCACTAGGGATATAAAAAGAGGCAAAAGACAGTCCTGGATTCAAGGAATTTACAATCTAACATGGGAGACAACCTGCAACAAAAATAGAAAGCAAGTTAAAAACATAGCAAGTTATGCACAGGCAGCTAGGTGGCATGGTGGATAGAGGGCCCAGGCTGTAGTTAGGAAGATTCATTTTCCTGAGTTCAAATTCAGCTAATTGTGTAACCTTGAGCAAATCACTTAACCCCATTTGCCTCAGTTTCCTCATCAGTGAAACAAGCTGGAGAAGGAAATGGAGAAGGAAAAGATACTCCAGTATCTTTGCCAAGAAAAACCTCAAATACGGCATGACTAAAATGACTTAATAACAACAATAAGCTATATACACGACAAACAGGAAATAATAAAAGAGGGAAAAGTAGGGGAAATAAGGAGTCTTAAGGAAGCCTTCTTGTAGAGGGTGGCATTTTATTGGGGACTTAAAGGAAGCTATTATGTGCTAGGCCCTGTAGTAAGCGTTTTACAAATATTACTTTATTTGATCCTCAAAAAGCATGTCTACAAAGAGACAAGGGAGCCAAAGCCAAAGGAGAGGGAGATGGGGAAATGAAAGAGGGAATTATCCATGAAACTGTAGGACAAGAAAGAGGAGCAGAAGTAAAGGGATTTGGCTTTGGCAAGGAGTCAGGGTTACCTCTACCTCTGGAACTGGAAGAAAGCAAAAAAGGGCAGGGGAGAAAAAAGAGAAGTTCTGTGATACAGAGAAGAAGAGGTGTGGGGCTCCAAGAGGAAGGAACACATGACTCTCAGTAAAGTAGGGGAGGTCATGGCTGAAGAGGAGGTACAGTGATAGAGTGGGGGGCTTAAGGACAAAAGAATATTTAGAACAGTCAAGGAGACAGAAATAACTCTGTTGAAATGGTCAGGGACAAATTGGATTTAGATAACATGAATTTGTAGTGACCCCAATTATGGCAATTTTAGGATTTCCTTCAGCAGTATATGGTGTCTCAGCAGCTGGAACAGAGATTCGTGGTGACCATGGGGAGGAGGAAAGGTAGAAATATAAAGGGACAAAGAACTAAAGATAATTCTCAAATCCTTAAGCAAATTCAATTTAAAGGGGAAGATGTACTTTTTGAAAGGAAGGAGCCAGTTTGGGGAGGGTAACTTTCTTTGGTGGCAGCCTGTAGACTACTTAGTGAACCCTCATACACCTTTCATGGTATTTGGGCTTTATCACAAGCCACTCTTTTAAAGTTATTCCTAAAGATTAAAGGTGAGCATTTGGGGGGTGATATTGCACACAGAGAAAGATAACTGGAGATTTGTAAACCTGCTTATATTTTTTCCCAAGGATTGCAAAGGATTATGTCTATTGAAATTTTCCACTGACACACAGTGACACTGATCTACAGTTCTTAGAGACTTAGGATATGTTATTTTTGGCTTGTGGTCTTTCGAGGTTTTCTCTGCATCAGCTTTCCTTATAATATTTATCTTGTTTTTGCCTCCATTTTTCCTGTAAATTATACCAGATTTTAAGTACACTTATCTACATGGAGCCTTTCCCCCAACAATGCCACATTTATATCAAAGTATGAAACCAAAGCTATGCAATCCCACTCCCCCATCTGGGCCAGTTTGGCATACATTTCTCTTTCCTTTGTATACTCAGCCGGGGGACCAGATCTAAAAAACAACATTGGAAAAATATTTTTGGAAGCACCCCTCCTCTAGCCCTGCCCCATTACTTTGTATTTATTTCATGTATTTTGTTCATGCTGTTTCTTTCAGTAAAATAGAAGCCCCTTGAGGCCAGGGACTATCTCATTGTTTTGCCTTTTTATTTCTATTTATTTCGCAGTGTCTAACACAGAGAAACAACTTGATAAATGCTATTCGATTAAATTAAATAGAATAGACACATTTCATAACAGCTCAAAAGTACATAACACTTTAAAGCTGACAAGGCACTTTTCTTATAACAACCCTGTGAGGATTGTAGTGGATGTATCCTCATTTTAAGAATGTAGAAAGGGAGTCCTAAATGAGGTGAAATGATGTCGATGGCTAGAATTAAAGACATGATTTGAATCTGGGTCTTTTGACTCCATACTCCAACATGTTTTAACTAGATTAAACCTTTAATTACATCTAGCATATGTGTGTGCGTGCTTGCGTGTGTGTGTATGTATGTGTGTAAGAAAGGGGAAGAGTCTTTTGTTGTACAGATTTTATTTGTGATCTGCATTACATGGCTTTTCTTAGGTAAGGAACCTTGGAAATACTAGAGATGGAAACAGTACTATGAAGGAAAACAATTTTGAAAGATCTCAGAACTCCTATCAAAGCAGGGAACAACAGTGATTTCAAAAGATGGATGATGAAATGGACCTCCCACCTCTTGGCAGAAAGGTGATGCACTGGAGATGCAGAATGAGACACACATACTCACAAGTGGACAATGTGTTGACTTGTTTTGCTGGCATATACAGGTTTGTTTTGCTGGTGCTGCATGTGGGGGACAGGTTGGTTAAATGAAATGCAGAAAAGAACCTCAAGAAAACATTTCAAAATGCAGAGACAAGAAAAATGGGTAAAGAGGTATAAACTAAGAGTAGGTTTGTTATCACCTATTGATGACAATAAATGCAAATGTATGTATATATATATATATATATATATATAGACATATCTTAAAAATAAACTGTTCAACTCAGCAACAGAAATTCAAATTTCTTGTGTGGTCCTCTTTTTTGATTTTTGTATATTAAAATAAATATGTGTCTACTGATTAAGTTAAAAATAAAAAATAAAGTTAAAAACCAATGTAAGAGAAAGAGGCATTGTGGCCAGAGGGATAAAAAGCTTCTGGAAGCTCTTCAAGAACCAAGACAGGAGTGTCAGCCTCTAGCCCTTAAGGGCTCTTTGACTCTGTGTCATTAAACTAACCTCTCAGTACCCCAGGCCACTCTTTAAGAACAGATGAGAACCTTTGGTCCTAGAGAGACTTTGCTCCTTTGGAGGTCCCTTTACCAATGAAATCACAGGTTTGGGAGGTAAAAATGTCAGCAAAGTTAATAGCAACTTCACATTTTCCTAATTTCCTTGCTTTAGGGTCTAGGTCTTGTTTGGGGAGAACCTAGAGACTCTAATTTATATTAATGTGACCCAAGAAATTTTGTTTGGGATTGGTGCAGGCCAAGGAAAAAAATTTCTTCTCCAACATGTGCCAAACTATTTTTCTTCCTAACTCTACCCCACTTCCAAACGTCTCTGTTTCCTTGGAGATCTAGATCAGTTAGATTCCTAACTAGTTTCCATGACATGGAGAGATTAGACCATGTTAAAGCTTCAATTTTCTCTAAGGTGAGATAAGAGAAGGGAATCATTTCCCACAGAAAAATAGACCCATTGCAGAGCTATAAACACATTTGATTGCAAAACACACACAATGCCAAAGTGAACTAAATCAGTTGCTTATTCATTCCACATTCTTGGCTCTACCAGCAACAAAGATACTTGTCCAGATCTGTAAAGATATAGTAATCTTTCTCCAATCTCATCCCACAAACATCCTCCCTTCTAAACTATTAGCCAACCTTTCCCTTTCCTCACGAGGAGAGGGAAAATGGGTTGGGACTTATTTTCCCCTGCTTTTCACTCTATACTTTTGACAAAGTGACCAGCATACCAGTGGAGGTGACCTATATATCTTAGTTGCTCATTTATGTAAGACTTCAACAATGGTCAAAATGAATAAGGATGGGAGTTGGGTGAGGCAACCTAACTCTGAACCAGGAAGGACTGTGGGACAAAAATAGCTACCTCACTTCCCTGGAGTAGCATGCCTCAGTGCCTGGAATCCTGGAAAGTGTCAAAGAGTAAAGGCCTTCTATCAGTCCTCAGCTAAGTGTCTCTACCAATCCTCAGCTAAAGGTCTCTACTCTTTCTGAAAGATCACAGTAGCACTTCAGAGACTGGAGGTAGTAGAGATCTCAATTGCCCATTGAAGGACGGCTTTAGTGACCAAACAGAATTCCTGGCCTAGTCTAGCAACAGCTATACCTGGTGATCAGTTAACAGTGCCAAGGGAGGTGCCAGCCCAATGGATGAGTAACCTGAGCTGCTTGACCCAGCCCAGTAGCAGATTGACTTATCCAGTAGCCATACAGTGATCTTTGAGGAACCAGCCTAGCTGTGAAGTGGAATGGCCTGTTCATCACTGATACCCAGCCCCACAGGGAACTTGGCAAAGAATATCTAGAGAAAGAAAGGCCACCATTGAGCTTGTAGTTGAATTATTTGCTTTGCAAATGAATAATCATTTTATTTCAGAACTCCTGGCCAACTGGATCTACTCATTGACCTGGTCAGTGAAGGCAACTTTGTAAGAGTTCTTGACAAAGAGCCAGAAGAAAAGGTCAAATTGGCCCTCTAATTGCCCGACTAAAGTCTAGGTGCAATTCATTAAAAAAGTATTATGCTATGACTGTTATGATTACAAAGCTTCAGGATAATTGGAACTTGTATCCCCATCCTTGATTCCAAGTATGATGGCCCAATTGTTAAGGGAGATGATATGCCCTAAATTGGCTGTTTGGGGGAATCAAAATAATCTCAACAAAAAATGAAAGGGGGAATCCATGGAAAATGGTGCTCTGGACCTTGTATGTAGACCAGGTAATGCTATTTGGGCTATGTTTTGCTGTAACCTGAGAGTCTCCCTTAATTGTCCCCTTTCTCTGATCTTGACTATTCCCCCATGTTGGAGGTGTGGCTCTAATGCCAGAACCCTCTTCATTTAGGTTTGATGTTGGGACAAAATGAGACACTCACAAGTCACTGAACTTTTAACAAAGGGGTCTTACTTTGCCCTAACTCCAAGAATATAAAACATCTGGCAAGACGGAAGTCCTGGACACTGAGGTCCTTTCTTGAACTTTGAATAATCAAACTTTACAGCAGAGAATCCAACTCTCATGGGCTGGCCCCATCCTTCTAATGCCAGATATGTATATTTACCTAAAAGGCCATTTTGTGGAGTACTTCCACAAGGCAGATGCTCACACAGAAGTCAGAAGAAGCAATGCAAGGACACTCAAGATCTCTGAAAAATTTTAGTATCAATAGTACGACATGGGAGACACTGGCTCAGGATGGCTTAGCATGGCATGGCTGTGTCAAAGAAAAGAGCTGTGTTCTATGAGCAAAGCCCAATCACAGTAGCTTAAAAGAAAAGTGAGATGCTCAAATTTAGAGACATCATCTCAAATGTTCAAATGGACTATTTGTGCTAGACCTGTGGTAGAGCTTTCCAAGCCTGTATTGGTTTAATCAGCCATAGTCAAACACACTGTGCCTTGATCCCAACATGGCAATGTCATTTTGGTCTTCTTTGAATCAGAAGGACGAACAACAACTGTATGGTGATAACTATATGAGATAGTTCAGCTAACTCTAAGGGCTACCATTTAGCCTTGCCTATAATAATTTGCCTAAAAGTTGTTAAAAGGGCCCACCCAAATGTTGAGTGAATCTATAACACTCATTCTCTCCATGGATTGCCTTCTCCTGAATGATCCAAGTTAGACAGGACACAAGCTTGAGTGATCTAAAGGGCCCCTAGTGCTCTAATGCTAAATTTCTATGTACAGTTTTAAAAGACCCTCCTCATGCTGCCACTCCCCCAGGGGCTAGCCATTACTTACTTATCAACCCTATAGTTCAGGACCCACACTGAAAGCTCCTTCCTTACCTAGCATGGCTGCAGGCTTTATGTCTTCTCCTCCCCACTTCCAGAGCATCTATTTGCACTGGTAGCTATATTGTCCACAACTGCCCCACTTTGCTCTTCAAATTTTACCAAATGATCAGCCCATACCTATATGGTTGCATGGTGGGAGAGACCCATAGCTAACATCTGAAGGCCTCCACCTAGAAGGTAGGACCTAATTGCCTCTGAGACTGGTAGGGTATATAGTATGGTAGGACTTGGTGGCAAAGGCAGCATAAATCCAATCTAAATAACCCATTTCCTTTAGGAATGTCACCTCCTCCCTAGCAGATTCCATCTGTGAGTCGGCTGCAAAGAGAATTCACCTTTACAAGACCAAGTACAAAGCCAAGCTAAAAGGGACAAAGATCTAAAAATTCAGTTGGCTTGGTAAAAGTAGATGCTCAGAGAGTTCCCCAAGGCTAGAGAAATCTATGGCAGAGAGCATCTCAGCATTGGCTCCATTAGACCACACTCGGGAATCATTGCTCCAGAAACTCCTCAGGTTTCTGTTTGAACTTCTCCTGAAACTGCTATTTGGTAGAGAGGGTGGCCCACAGTTTGGTCCCTCAGGCAGGGAGTCACTGTCTTCCTCTGGGGACAAACTTGGGGCTGTCTAAATGCCAGTAGAGATTCTCTGCCCTAAATCTGCTGTCCACCAACCTTATGGTTCTCATTCTAAGAAGATTCAAGAACTCTGGATCAGAGACGATATAGTTCAGGGCCCCTTGTGCCCCATCCTCACTAGAAGAGATCTCTTTATTTGCCCTGCCATAGGTGTCTACTAGCAGCTTCTCAGCTTTCCTTGCACGGTCTCTGAAAGCCGAGAGTTGTGTCTCTAGCTAATGGATGGGCCAGCCCAGTTGACTTTCAGTCTGATGTGTGCCATACAGTCCATAAAAACCAGGGAATGCTGGCTTCTTTACTCTTTTGGGCAGCCCCCTCCAGCACCCACTGAACTAAGCCCTCTCTCTCAGTGGGAGCCCCTGCTAACTAAGCTCTCTGCCTCAGTGGGAGCCCCCAATGAACTAAGCCCTCTGCCTCAGTGGGAGCCTAATGCTGTTTACACCTAGAGGAATCTCCATATGGGAGGGCTCTGGTAAGAAGGAGCCAGACAGTATCCCATTATCCAATCAGGCTGTCCTCCTCTCCTATATTTGCTGGACACTTTCCTCAACTCATCCATGAAGGGAGCCATGAGGTCATCTCCCCTAGTTCCAACCTGCCAAGACCATGCCAAGTGTTGGGGGCTCGACTATAAAGACACCACTTTCTCAGTATAGGTTTGATGTTGGAACAAAGTAAGGTATTCTGAAAGGCACTCAACATTTAACAAAGTGGTTTTTTGTTGTTCTTCAGAAAGTTTTCAATCATGTTCAACTTTTAATGATCCCATTGGGGGTTTTCTTGGCAAAGGTTCTACAGTGGCTTGCCATTTCTTTCTCCAGCTCATTTTTTACAGATGAGGAACTGAGGAAAACAAAGTTAAATGACTTGCCAAGGGTCACACAGCTAGTAAGTGTTAGAGGCTAGATTTGGCACCTAGTTGCCAACAAAGAGGTTTACATTGCCCCAGTGTATCAAGAATATAAAAAAAGGACACAGCTTTTCTGCAGGAGACCTCCTTCACCTCCATCTGGTCAGTAAATCATCAGAATAGTAACAACAATGTCTCAGGTACCCACCAAGTCTGAGAGGCCCAGGCTCTCTGTGGTTGGAATTTTTTATGCTCCTAGACCAGCATAAGGGAAGTTGGAGCTGAAAGAAGTTGTATTAGGAAAAACATTGGTCCTATCACACCTTGTCTTCCCTAGCCAACCAGCATTGAGTCCTACATTGCTCCTCCAGATTATCAACTCTAGTGAGCAGCTCTGACCCACACCAATACTCCAAAATCATTGTGGAACCTGACCTGATCTTGGCCTTACCTGGCTACCTATGCCTCCACGTGTCAATCCTTAGCTTGCCTTACCAAGCATTTCATTTCCTCTGCCAGCTAAGAACACCTGCACTGATGCTGCACTGAGATTCATTACCAACCCCTGCTGACTTGAACTTTACTCTGGGAGGAAAGCTTCCAGCGTTATTTATCCCAAACCCTGCCTAACAGCAGTTGTATAGGTGATAGGCTCAACCTTACTTCAGAAAAAGAAGGGTCTTCCAAGCCCAGCCCACCAACTGCTATATTTAATAACCTTTTCAAATATCTTAATCTGTTAATTAAAAGATTTAAAGTTTCTTTACATACATCAAATAGAAATAATGCTGACTTTTACCTGGCATTCTGAGAGAAACCAGTCTTTTTTAGTTGCTTTGGATAGTATCATGGGGTCTTTGTTAATTTTTGAACTTGACCTCTGATTTCACTGTTAGAGGGGACTCCCACTGAAGAAACTCTTTCTACCAATCCAAATCATTGCCTCTTCTGCAACTTGGAGTCTTAGAAGGATTCTGATAACATTTGGAGAGGAAGGAACTTGCTCAGAGTTAGCTAGACTGTATGTGTCAGAGGTGGAACTAGAACCCAGGCCTTAATGACAAGGCCATCTCACCATTCACTACTCCATGTTGGGACAAAGTGAGGCACTCCCCAAGGTGCTCAACATTTAACAAAGAGGTTTACTTTGCCCCAGTGCATCAAAGATATAAAACAAGGACACAGTTTCTCTAGATGAGCTCCCTCTCCCCATCTCCATCTGGAAATCCATCTGGTCAGTAAGTCATCAGGATAATAACAATAACAATACCTACATTTATATAATGCTGACTTTGTGCTAGGCACTGTGCCAGGGTATGGCAGCCTGTGTGGTCTCAGGCACCCAACAAGTCCCGGACTCCCTGTGGTTGGGAATTTTTATATTCCTTGACCTAGCATCAAGGAATCTGGGGAAGTGGTGTCAAGAAAACACATACATACATGAAAAATGGAAATGATTATATTGGCTGTCCTTCGATATATCTAGAAATCCTAAATACTTAACTTGGAACTTGCAAAGGTAGCATAAAAAATTAGTTAAAAATTGGCAGTGAGTGAATATTAAATGCCAAATGGAAATTTCTACTAACAGTAAAAACAATTTTCCTTTCTAAGTCATGCCTCTGCATATGAGGGCATTTTAATATTAACAGCGTGAGTTACTATATTCAGGATGAGCTGAGTTTTATATTCATGTCTGGTCACAACAAGTGGGCAGTTCAATTAACTTAGAAAAAGGAATCCACTCAAGTAGTTCTTTTTGAAAGGGGGAGGAGTGAGAGGGTGCTGTTATGTATTCAAAACAATTGGTTAAAAATCTTAAAACTTTTTCATTTTTCAATGGGTTATTTGGGAATCATAGAGATACAACCTATCATTCCTCCTTTTGGTTGTCAAAGACCTCTGAATCAGTTTTCTAAGTTGAACTAAGTAGCTAAAGATTTTTATAGGCAATTGTTTTATAAAGTAAATTTGAAGCTTCTTGGACTCAAAGAGATACTGATACTTGTTAGAATGACTGCTATGATATAAGCGCTTAAAGATATCGAAGTTGTTAAATGACCACTATATTTCAAATAAAATGATAAAACATTTGGACTTCTCTTTAAATCAATGAGAATCTTATTAAGCACCTTCTATTTGACGGGTACTGTGCTAAGTACTGGGGGATACAGTGAAAGGTGAAAAAAAACCAGTCTGCTCTAATAGATGAAGTGAGATGAAAACAATTGTGGGATAAATTGGAGGTATCGAAGGGAAAGTACTAAGATTAAGGAGGACTGGGAAAGGCTTCCCTTTGAAGGTAGGACTTGAAGGAAGCCAGGAAGCAGAAATAAGGAATGAGAGCATTCCATGCATGAGGGTTAGCCAGTGAAAATGCCGTGTCGGGAGATGGAGTGTCTTGAGTGAGGAAAAGGAAGGAGGTCAGTGCCATTGTACTTTAGAATAAGTGCAGGGTAATAGAGTGTGAGAAGACTGGAAAGTGAAGTTATGAAGGGTTTTCAAAGCCAAAAAGAGGATTTTGTATTTGATTCTGGAGGTAATAGATAGCCACTGAGGTTTATTGGATATGAGAGAGTGACATGGTGAGGTTATTCATGATTTAGGAAGATCACTTTTACAGCTGAGTATAGATTGGCCTGGAGAGAAGAGAAACTTGAGCCATGTAGACCAGCCAGAAGGCTGTTGGCAATAGTCCGGGGAGGGGGGTGATACACCAGAGAGGATATACAAAAGATTCTCTAAAGGTAGAATCAATGAGACTTGGCAACTGTTTGGATGTGGGGGGGTTGAGAGAGTGAGGAGTCGAGGATGACCCAGAGGTTGTAGTCTTGGGTGCCTAGGAGGTTGAAGGTATCCTTGACAAGTAATATAGCAAAGTTAGGAAGAGATGATGGCTTTGGGGGGGGGGGTTTCCCCCTAGGGTTTATTTCATTTTTTTTTTTACCTCAACTACTTAACTTTTTTTTCAAAAGTAAGATTTATTAAAAGCTTTTATTTTTCCTTAAAGTTATTTCTGGATATATACTTCCACCCTGAACACTGGTTTTGAACCCTTTCTTGTAACAAAGAAAAACAGTTAATTCACACCAGCACCATATCTGACAAGATTTGTAGCCTTCTGCCTGTTTAGTCAAAATGTTTTATAATTTAATTTGAAATATAGTGGTCATCTAACATCCTTCAATATCGTTAAGTGCTTATATTATAGCAGTTACAGGATGAGGAAAGTATGATTGATTATTCATTCTCTGAGTTCAAGATTAATTATTAGAATTAGACTTTCCCTTTGTTCTAATGTTTTTTATTTACATTATTGTAATCATTGTGAATATTGTTCTTTCGTTCTGCTTCCTTCACTTGTAAAGATCTTCCAATGTTTTCTTGAATTTATTATATTTAATTATGTAATCAACAAGTATTTAAGATTTTTCAAAATAATATTTATCTTAATTTTTTATAATACCATAATTTAACACAGTATCCTTCCCTTTGTAAAGAGCACTCCCATATAACTAACAATATTTTAAAAAATATTTATTTCTTGTTTAGGCAATTGAGGTTAAGTGACTTGCCCAGGGTCACATAGCTAATGAGTATCAAGTGTCTGAGGCTGGATTTGAACTCAAGTCCTCCTGACTCCAGGGCCAGTGCTCTACCCATTGCTCCACTTAGCTGCCCCCAATAACATTTTTTTTTACAGAGAAAGAAGAGAAAAAAGTTCACAAACCTGACCTGTACGCACACTAAAAAACTCTGAAAACGTATGCAATGTACCACACCAGTGCACCTCCCACCTCTGCAAAGGATTGGAATTGAATGGGTGTGTTTTCATATTTCTTCTTTGTGGCAATGCTTGTACTTTGTAATTATGCAACATTCTTTTTAATTTTTTCTGTGAGTGTTCTTTCCATTTCTATTATTGTAGTCATTGTGTAGTTTTCTTGGCTCTGCTTACTTCACCGTGCATCAGATTATATAAAACTTTCTATGTATTTATCATGCTAATCATTTCTTATAGAATAATAATATTCAATAATATTCAATTTATTTAGCTTTTCCCCACTTAATGGGCATCTACTTTGTTTCCAATTCTGTACAGCTACAAAAAGTGGTGGCATAAATATTTTGATGTGTATGGAGAACTTTTTCTTATCAATTACCTCCTTGGAGTATAAGCCTAATAATGGAATCTCTGAGTCAAAGGATATGTATACTTTAGTCCTTTTATTTGCATGATTCCAAGTTGTTTCCAAAATGGTTGTGTTGCTTCTACCAACAATATACTTACATATTGTTGCAATTGTAATCTTGCTGTTGGATGCGTTGTCTACTCTGGGTACAATCTCTGATGACCTAGGCAATATAGGAGACAAAGACTGTAATACTACCCTTTGAATAGACTCAAGGATCTGCCTCCTTAAGGTGATCCCAAGCGTGGAAACTCTTCAAGCTTGACTGCTTCTATTTCCAGTATGACTGGCTATATTATACACAGGCCCAGAGGTGTATCTGACTGTTTCAGTCAGTCAGAAAATATTTTCTATGTGGTATCATCTATTTTCATGCAAGAACTCGAGTACTTCACTTCTCCCAAATTGATTAAAGTTCTGTTCAAACCTAGTTTATACTTTTGGTTAATTGATTTAGTCAAGGAATCTTGGCCTCTACCCTTACATGGAAATTTGAGAATTGTTATAAAGGTATTGGACAAAAGTATCTTAGTGTTCAATAAACCCCCAAACACAAACTACTTGAGAAGTTTGACAAGAACTCTTGGGAAAACTAAAAATCATTTGGAAGAAATTGGGTTTAGAGCATCATCTTCCATCATATACTACAACAAAGTCCAAATTCATGTTCTATCTAAATAGGCAGTCAGTCAATAAGCATTTATTAAGTACCACAATCTAATAGAGGAAGACAAAACACAAAAGGAAGCTGAAAATCAAGGAAACCTCCGAAGCTGGGGTATCTCTTTAAAGAGAAGGTTTGGAGTTCCTGGACCCACCCATAATCAAAGAGTCCGAGGGTGGTGATGAGGTGGGTTATCAAGACTGATCAGGACAGCTAGGGGGAACAGTGGATAGAGTGACAAGCCTGGAGTCAGGAAGACTCATCTTCCTGTATTCAAATCCAGCCTCAGACACTTAGTAGCTATGTGACCCTGGGCAAATCACTTAACCCTGTTTGCTTTAGCTTCCTCATCTGCTGGAGAAGGAAATGGCAAAACCACTCGAGTATCTTTGCCAAGAAAACCCCAAATGGGATGATGATGAGTCAGGCATGACTGAAAACTACTTCCCAACAATAATCAAGGCTGATGAGATCTTACAAGATGGTGAAGTCATACCAGTAATGAGTAGTACATTCATCCAGGTGAGAAGACCATTTCATTAAAAAAAGATAAAGTCTAGCAGAAGGAAGTACCTGTCACTATTATGTATACAAGAAGAAATATAAAACAAACAAGGGATCATAAAAAATAAAAAAAAATGTTGATCACAAATTTTTTTTTGTTTGTTTTTTAGCAGGGCAATTGGGGTTAAGTGACTTGCCCAAGGTCATACAGCTAGTACATGTGTCAAGTGTCTGAAGCCAAATTTGAACTCAGGTCCTCCTGACTCCAGCGCTGGTGCTCTACTCACTGTGCCACCTAGCTGCCCCCAATAACAAATTTTAAACTTTACAGAAATAAAAATCGATTCAGATAGACTAAGGGGGAAACATTGTTGATTAGTGAAAACAGTCATCACAATAAATACCTCTGATTAACAATGATGATGGCAGGTAGTAGTAATAGCTAACATTTACAGAGAGCTTATTATGTGCCAGGCAGTGTGCCAAGCACTTTTTGTTATTATTTCATTTGATCCTTACAATGACCCTGGGAGGCAGGTGCTATTATTATAGTCTCCATCTTACAGATAAGGAGACTGAGACAAACCAAGGTTAAATGACTTGCCCAGGGTCATACAGCTAGGAAGTGTCTGAGGTTAGATTTAAACTCAGGTCTTCATAACTCTGGCCCCAGTGCTCTATCTACTGTGTCATTTAACGGCTTCCCATTTATATAACACTTTCAAATTAAGGTTTGCAAAGTGCTTTTCATATATTCTCTCTTTTGATCTTCCTAGAAAGCCAATGAAATAGGTTGCTAATATTATCCTCATGTTACAGAAGAGGAAACTGATATAGAATGTGAGTGTGTTTCTATGGGCAGCCAGCTGGCACTGTGGATAGTGCGCTGGATTCAGAATCAGGAGGTGATATTTCTGAGTCCAAATCCAGCCTTAGGCACTTACTGGCCATGTGATCCTGGGCAAGTCACAACCCTACTTGCCACTACTCCTCATCTGTAAGACAAGCTGGAGAAGGATTAAACCACAAACCACTCCAGTATCCTTACCAAGAAAACCCCAAATGGGGTCGCAAAGAGTCAGACATAACGGAACCGCTAGACAATAACAATAACAACAACGGCGTGTGTCTAAGGTAGAATTCCAAACCACATTTTCCTGGCTGCAAAACAAGTAGCCTATCCATGATACCATGTTGCCTCCAAGATATATAGTTAATTGATACCAATATGCAAGTACAAGAGCCCTTCCCTAGCAGATAACGGGTTAAAGAATATGAACAGGCAGTTTTCGAAAAAAGAAATGTAAAAATTCTCTGTAAATGTTGGTTATCATATAAAACATGTTCCAAGTTACAATGAATAAAATTATAATAATAACTAGCATTTGTATAGTGCATGAAGGTTTGCAAACATTTTACGTGTATTATCCCACTGCATCCTCCCAACACTGTGAGACAGGTGCTATTATTATACCCATTTTGCAAATGAGGAAACTGAGAGTTAGAGGGTAAGTAACTTGCCCAGGATCATACAGCTAATAAGTATCCAAAGCAAGATTTGAACTTAGGTTTTCCTTATGGGACTAAAGGTCCAATATTCTAGCTACTGTGTCACCTAGCTGCCAATGCAAACGTACCTTAAAACAATCTAACCTTTCAGATTACAAAAGACAAGACTGGAAAAAAAATGTTCAAGGGGCGGCCAGCAGACAATCACACTGATAAAGGAACTGTGAATTGGTATGACCATTCTGTTAAATGATCTACAATTCTTGGAAAAAGTCATTAAAATGTTCATGCCCTTTGCCCTATGAAATAACAATGTGGCTAGCAGCTACTGTGGCTTTGGAAGACCAACAACAACCATCACACAGAAGGGCTGCTAACACAGGTTCTTTGATTTGCTTTTCTAAGGAAAGCAACTTTAAGGGGTTAACAATCTCAGTTTAATCAAACATATGTATATCATTCGCTTTGTTCAGGGGGAAAAGATCAGCCTGCCTGAACTTCAAGGCAAATACAAACAGAAATTACAAACATCAACAGACAGACCTTGTCTGATTCAAATCACAATTCATAGTTACCAGAAAAGCACCACCATATATTTGTTTGGGTTACAAAGCTGGGGAGCAGGTTTCAATGGCTCGCCCAGTCTTGTCACCCACATTCTTTCAATGAGTGTACCCCCAAAAGTCAAACACCAACCTCGAATCTTATATACCTATCTCAGGGCCCTGGGGCACTTGATTACTTCAGTACTGAGAAATACTCAAAGAAAAGTGAAAAGTCTCATTTAGGGTGTGGGAAAGTTAGTTAATCCCTAGTACCACTTTATACAAGGTTTCCAAATCGATGATTCCCAATTGTCTTAATGCTGAGAAACATTCCAAGACAAAAAAAAAATCCAACTTCACCTGCCCCATTCAAACAAAGGCCAGAATCATTAAAGGCACCTAAGAGAAGAATAGCAAAAAGCCCTGCCCTGATTACCACTATACTTAGCAATCCCACAACTAGGCATAAGTATTTATATTGCAACAGCAAATTTTTGTATTATGTGTAGCAGCAAATATCGGAAACAAAAAAAGGTGCCTATTGATTGGAGAATAGCTAAATTGCAGTACTTTTCTTTAATGAAATATTAACTTGCCATTAAGAAACAGTTATTAAGATTTCATAAAATCTTCTGAGGATTCATATGAACTGAAGCAGAGTGAAGTAAGAAGAACCAGGAAAATGATTTGCACAACAGCCATAAATAATATACAACAGTGAAAGACATCAGAACTCACGTCAATACAACTTAATCCTGACTTCAATAAATCAATAAGCATTTATCAAGAGCCTTTATTACCATGTAACTCCAGAGGACTAAGATGAGACATATCTTTATTTCTCAGCACAGATATTCATGAGCTATAGATGAACAATGAAACAACAAATGACCAATGTATTTGGCTTTGAGGCACTTGTTTTTGCTTTGTTTTTCCTTAATTATACCTTTTGTTACAAGGCAGTATTCTATGGAAGAGAAAGGGAATGGGTCATTGGAAAGCAATAGTCTTTTTAAAAGCATCGCTATATCATTTTTAAGTGTTGAAAAATATGTAGGATAGCCTATTGACAATACAAAAAAAAGTTGTATTCAAGTCATGAATATTTGAAAAAGTAGCAATAGAATAAGAATACATTGTTACAGATCACTCATTGTCCAGCAAAAAAGAGGTAGAGATGAATACATTTCAATGTTCTAATCTGTGAGATAGGTATATCCTAAGACTTTTGGGGTATCTTGTATAGAAAGGTGAACCACAAAGTTGCCATGATCTGATAAAAATATCCTATAAGTATTCAGCTTCTTTTATTTAATGATTACATGCTCACCAAGCAGCCTAGTTTAGTTGCAAGCTAGGTAAGCTATAATTTAAAGCTTTAGCATGTGTTGAATGGATCTTACTAACTAGATTTCCCAAATACCTTTGTATTGCAAAGGGGATGGATGGCCTGATACATACTCTGGTCTCCATGGAGGTAAATACCTCCATTGTACATGAATAAGTTGGCATTATTGTTTATAAATCCTTCCCTAATGGGTTTAGTTAGTGTACTTTAATTCCTTCAATACTGATCAATAGAATAAGGTGACTTAGACACTGAGAAGGAGAAACCAGAGAAAGCAATGTCATGAAACCTAGAGAAAAAAGAATATCAAGGAGAAGAGTGATTGATATTGTCAAAGGCTGTTGAATATTTGTAGTCAATAGTCAATGTTGGAGAGGCTGTGGGAAGATAGGCACACAAGAGACAGGAAGGACAGGCAACTTCAGGATTCTACAAAGTCATGAACCCTTAGAGCTCAGCCTATAACTACAACTAAAGAGAACTCTACAAGAACTCTAAGAAGGGAGAAAAGGATTTCTAGTAAGCAGGTGCCAAGTTAATCATTTGCTGCATGTATATCCTACACTTCCCTCCCACTGTTAAGTTTGAACCCACTCTTCCCATGTATATTTATGGGAGCACGTATCCCAGAAAACTAAAAATAATTTGGAAGAATTTAGGTTTAGAACAACATCTTTTACCATACACCATAAAAGCACTAAATGTTTTCACCTCTCAAAAACTTAACTAAACAAAAAATATTTTTTTTTCCTTTGACAAGTAAAGCAAACAATGGTGGTGCTGACAGGCTACATAGAAGTATTTTCACTATCTTGATAACAAAGAAAATTCCCTATTAATGCATTATTTGCAGCATATGTTTTCATATCAACTTTTCTCACTAAAGCACATTAATAAATATTCCTTTCTAATAGCTAATTAAATCTGGTTGATAATCAATAGGGAGCACACCAGATGGGGGCTCATAAGAAACAGCACTAATAACCTCCCTAGTCTCAGGATTATATCTCTAACCCCTAGGGGAGGAGTTATTATTGCCCTTTGGGAACCTAACCTGCTGGGCTATTTCAGGAAGGGAGAGTGACCCCAGAGGTGCCACATATAGATTTTTTTTGGTTAAATTTTGAATAACTGTTTTCTAATGACATAAAGTGAGGTTCTTTAACCTCACACATAAAGTTATACTACAGTATGGATTACTACTGGGAAGGTATCCTGAACATAATGAGTAATAAAATAAGGCACTTGCAGGAGAGTTCCCCCAAAGAAAGATCTTTCAGTCTGCTTCCTACCACAACTTATCTTGAGTCACTTTTATTGCTGCTCTAGAATATTATAAAGAGCTGGGAAACTTTTGTTTTAAAACATGGTTCTGAATTCATTGGTTTTTTTTCTTTCTATTTTCTGGTCCTTTCAAACCCATTTTATTGTTGCCCACTTCAATAAAGCATATTCAGATCTTTTCAAGTACATTACTTTACCTATAGTGTGACAGTGTCAAGATACAAATGATTTATAGCTGAGTTGTTATTAAATACATAATATCACATTGCCAGTTTTCTTTGCATAATTTTGTACATTAAATTGATCCCCCCAGTCATTCTTTTCCCTTTCTTATTAGATCACCTTACTTTTACCCTAAGGCCCAGGTTGAATTTTCTCCTGAATTCTACTAATTTCTCTCTTCCCTACCTTCATGTCCTCATCACCCCAGACAACCAGGATTCACAGTGAAGTCACTTGTCTGAAATTCACTTGCTAGAAGAAATCCTAATCCAATTCATATTTCTGACTCTGGAATTTCTGAACAACGTTCTTTTTCTTTCAGCCATTTCTTAGATTCACATCTGAAACTCAATTGTAATTTTGGTGTCCAGTTGGATTTGATATGCCCTCAAATTCACAGTGACTTAGGAAGAGGGTTGCTCATTATGTGAAAGCATTCATGATGAATCAACTCAGTTTTAATCACAAGAGGTAGAAAAGGTGATACTCATTGAATTGTAGGTCCTGTCCTTTCTATATTTGGGGGCCTGATCATACCTTTGGATGTGTGGCTCTCTATCCAGGGCCTGTTGGGATCAATAAGTTGATTACCACATACAAGACTTGATAATTACAACATATTATTTTCAAGGGAGCATAGGAGATAGTTGAGTTTACCTGTGTGCTACTTCATCAAGGACTTTAGAATCTGACCATTAACCATATGACATATGGATATTGTCTCATGTTATGCATATTACCTAATATCTCATATTATCCACTGTGAGATAGCACCAAGACTTGGCAGGAGGGCTGGGTCAGAAGTCTGGCTCTGCCACTTACTAGATGTTCATCATTGGACAAGTTTCTAAGTCTTAGTTCCTTCACTTGTCCAATATGGATTTTAATGTCTGTACTATCTCCTTCATGTCAGTACAGGTACTGAAATGCTTGTTGACTGACTAACTGATTGCCTGATGGGACTTTTGTAAGTTAGTGCCTTCTAAACTTAGTTAAATATTACATAAACATAAGTTATTACTGTTATCCGTAAGTAAAGCAATATGGAGTTGAATCCATTATTTTCTTAATGCAACTGGTATACAAACATTGGAGCAGAAAGCCTTTTGTCTACTTGTCATACAATTCATAATTCTCAGTTCTTTTAGTTTAAAAACTATTGGAGGCCATATGCTAGTATTTCAATAAAAGATAATCCCATTAGTGCACAGGTGGTTTGAGGTTCAATATCCTTTCAGAGATATGTTGGGATTGAAATTTGTGTTTGTGGAATATACACACCAGTAAAGTCACATATCCTCGAAGTACTTAATAAATATAGAAAGATATCTTTGCAATCTCTAGCATTTAAAAAAGAATGTGTGTTGGTGTTTCTCACTTGAAACAATGAGAAAACAATATTTTTAACTTCCAATTCTAACAATGAAAGTCAGCTCATGTTTCCACTCAATTTGCTTAGTAACTTGTTGAGCAATAGTTTTACAAATTATGTAAATTACTCTTTGTGTCAAGAAAAGACAGCAGCCCAAGTAATTATTCTATGACAAAATGTCTAGCATCAAGCAAAGAATGAACATTGACTCCACACCCATTTATCAATATGCGTGCTTTTTATTAAATAGAGACATATGGAACATATAATGAGAGATAGAATATGGTATAACACAGGAGTAGGGAACCTGCAGCCTCAAGGTCACATGTGGCCCTCGGAATGCTAGGCTTGAAGTCAGGGAGACCTGAGTTCACATTTTGCCTCTGACATACTAGCTGTGTAATGATGGACCAATTCCTGATTCTTAGTTTCCTCCTCTTTATAATGGGAATAATGTTACTTGTCATAATCCTGGATTTGTTCTGTAAAATTTGGATTCAGTCAAAAAGCTGCACTTAAGGACCTACAAGGCCACATGTGGCCTTAAGGTCCCAGGATTCCCACCCCTGCTCTAGCTTCATTGAGTCTTGGTTCTCCTCTGATGACAGTGCATCCATCCCTTGATAACCTTCTAGTACTAGCTGTAGGTCCTCATACACCTTACACACTAGTCCTGGAAGAGGATTCAGAATATACCTTCATCCTCTGTGTTACTTCCAGACTCTCTCTTTGCCTTTTCATCAAGGAAATTTTCTTTATATAAAATGCATTGGATCAGTATTTCCCCCCCCAATCCAAATTATAGTGACTGTAATATACTGACCCTTAGGTAATTCTCCTTTCTCCTTCAAGGAATTCAGTACCTGGCTTACCATCTTCCTCTCTTCCCCTATTCTTCTTTTATTAGGGGATTTTAATATTCCCTTATATGATTCCCTAGAATCCCTAGACTCCTAATTTCTCAGCTTCCTTACATCTCATAACCTACTCCTTTCTCCCACTTTACCCACATATAGGGATAGTCACGCACTAGATCTTACTATTACCTAATACCCAAAAGTCCCACTTCCCTAATTAGAAACTCTGACTTTCTTGTATATGACCATAATTTCCTGTCACTCAATTTCTCTGTGTTCCTCACCATCCTAAAACTACTTTTCATTTTCATGAAGAATCCCAGTTCCCTTACCTCTTAGTACTTTCTCGGGCCCTTACTCTGACTTCACTGTCTGACTTCATTTTCCATCTTCTCCGATCTCAACCCAATAGTTAGCCTTTTTAATTTTATACTATCCTCCATTCTGGAATTCCTTGGCCCAATGTCATACCCCATTTGCCCCATGCCCACTCTTCATCTTTTGCCAAACCCGAGCCCTCAGTTCCTCCTACCATCCACATTCTGTTCTACTATGTATGAAGTGCTAAACACAATTGAAAGAAGTCTCACAACTGTATTGATAAGGTAGACTGAATCTAAAACATATGCTTGCCAAAAAGATTATTTTATGGGGAACTCACACAGGGTGAGTGTTCACATGGTGGTCAGAAGAAGCAATACAAGGACACTCTCAAGGTCTCTCTCAAGAACTTTGGAATTGATTGTGTGACATTGGCACAGGACTGCTCAGCATGGCGTTCCTGCATCAGAGAAGATGCTGTGCTCTATGAGGAAAACAGAATTGAAATAGCTTAAAGGAAATACAGGAAATGCAAGTTTGGAGTGTCCACCCCAAATATTCACACAGACTATTTGTGCCCAACCTGTGGAAGAGCATTCCAAGTTTGTATTGGCCTGATCAGCCACAGTCGAACACATTGAATCTTGACTCAAGCCTAGTGATGTCATTTTGGTCCTCTTCGAGAATGAAGGACAACAACCACCACTGTAGCAAAACAGTTGTTTAATTCCTTGCAAATTGAATCCTTATTTCACTACCTCAAAAGTTATTCAAATCTTTTTCTTCTTTTACCTTCTACACTTCCTCCCCCCTCAGTTGAAGACCTAGTATCTTACTAGACTGAGAAATGTATGGTGTTTTATATGCATTCCCTCTTCTCCCATTTCTTCATCTCAAAAAACCAGTTGGCATCATCTTCTACTTTCTCCCCTTTTTCCTCTCTACTCTGACAAAAGGGTGGCTTTGACAAAGATTGAGGCTTAGATGGATAGAAAATGTCATGGGAACAATGAACATGAACTTCGAGAGATAGTAGAGGATAGAAGGGCCTGGAGTGCTGTGGTCCATTGGGTCACAAGGAGATGGATGTGACTGAACAATTTAACAGCAACAACAATGGCAACACATTTCCTGCCTTTGTGTCTTTCTATTGGCTAGGAATGCACTCACTTCTTGCTACTCTTAATTGCTAGTGGCTTCCCTCTTCAGCTGCATTGTATATAACTACTTTATATATATATTTGAATTTCTTTGTATTTATGCTGTGTATTTGTGTGTATATGCATATATAGGAATATATCTGCATTTGTGAATATATACACATTTGTATGTATATGTGTATGTATGTATATATGTATACAGGCATGTATATATGATGTGTACACACACACACACACACACACTCCACTTGTAAAGGTGCCTCTTAGCCATCTGAAACTAGAATTAAAGAGTTAAAGGTGGAAAGACACCTGGAGCCTACTATTTAACTTCCACCCTCTACCCAATGAGCAATGACTGAGCTGTGGTGACAAATAGCCAAAGGTCTCTGCCAGAGACCAAATACGAAAGCATCATCCACTTGGAGCTCTAGTCTGCCTTGGGTCCTAAGTCTATGTCTCTGACCTGTGAGGAGAAGCCGAGATCCAAGTCCAGAGTTCCTGAGTCTTGCTCCACAGACTGGACTTCCTGGAAGTGTAAGTCAAATATCATTTGGATACTCTGTTTCCTAAATTCCTTTGCCCACCCTCAGAAATAGCAGCTGTGGCACAGGAACACTGAGTCTTCCATTGAAAATCTGGTGTCGGAGTGGGCCTATGAACTGTCTTGGGGTCTGCCTACATCTAGAAGTAACAGATACATAATCATGTGGAGGATGCTTATTATATTTTTTATTGTGTTGTTACTATGCAGAAAGTAAAATACTGTTTATTTATGACTCTCTAGACTTCTGCATTATGATTCAACTGTCTTCTTACCTTGAAATATCCTTCTGCTGTGCTGGCCTACTTTTCTCATTGGTGAGTTCCCTTCAGAGTGTTCCATTTTCAGGGAATAGACCCAGGCCAATCATGTTTCACTGACCTGCTGTCTCTGTTTATGACTCTTTTAGGGCAGAGATTGTATTTCTTTTCACTTGGGGAATTTTTGCTAGGGATTTGTGTCCCCACCACTTAGTATTGTGCCTGGCACATAGTAAGCACTTAATAAATACTTGTTTCCTGCAAGCCTGTATATATATATATATATATGAATGTTAGTTCATTCCTCCATTATACCAAGGACATACAACCAGGGCTCAATGATATAGTTCAGGGAGGAGAAAGGGTAAGGCAGATTGGTAGAGACTCATATTGATTGGGCAAATCCATATTAATTACACCTTAGACTGATGAAATGGGTGGCCACCCTAAGAGATGCATACTTAGAGGAGAGAAGGTGGCCCATCCCCTCTATGAGAACCAAAGAGAAACTAATACTGTTCCAGTACTTTGAGTCAGTAAGCTGGCAGACATAAATGCCAGAGTAAGAACTGGCTCCTTACCTCCTTCTTCTCACTGAATCGGATCATATTAGTGAGATAATGCATTTGAAACACCCTGAAAACTTTAAAGTACCGTGTAAATGCCAATCATTATTATGATCTCCAACAGTTACTATATTTAAAAAAGAAATCATCTCCAACTAGTATTATAGACAAGTAGAAAATACTACGTTTTCAACTACAATATATTCCTATTGATTGACTATTCCATATTTCTTTGTTTATGTTGTTCTTTAGTCATTGTTTAGTCATGTCCTACTCTCTGTGACCCCATTTGGGGTTTTCTTGGTGAAGATACTGGAGTAGTTTGCCATTTCCTTCTCCAGCTCATTTTACATTTATTATTGTTAATTTATATTAATTAATTAGATATTAAAATTTAGTGAGGAAACTGAGGCAAACAGGATTAAGTGACTTTCCCAGGGTCACAATCTAGTAAATGTCTGAGGCTAGATTTGAACTTAAGAAGATGAATCTTCCTGACTCTGGGCCCAGAATTCTATCTATTGGGTCACTTAGCTGCCTTTCTTTAAGGATAATGCTAATAACTCACATTTATGGAGCATAGCAATAATCATTTTTGGATAGTCTTTGAGGGTTGTTGTGACTAATATACATTAATTACGTAGTGGCTAATCTGATGATTCTGACCTTTTCCAAACTTAGCTTGACTCATTCTCAGACATCAGATACACAGCTCTTCTCTTTGCTATACTTTTGTGTTTATAATGTTAAAAGAAGCAAACCAACAAAAAACCAAAACAGGGACCCTTACTGTAAAATTAAAATCAATATCAAGAATGTTTTTTGCTTACTTGGATTATAAATCTAGTATTATAAATCCCGTATTGGTTTGGAGGGTTATGTTTAATACTGGGGGGCGGGGGGAGTATGTGATTACAATGAATGTTGTGAAATATTTCCATTTCTTGTTACTTAGCATTTATAAAGTATTCCCATCAACGAGGCACCACAAATTAATTATGAAAGCATTTCTCATAACTCTCTCAAGAATGTCAGTGTCATCAGCTGTCATTTTCATTAGGAAGCCTATGATTAACTTAGTCAGAAGGGTATTATTTCTGAGACACAGACTCTAATCTTTCTTTTGAAGCAGTCTGTTCAGTAACATCCTGAATTTAATCATCTAAGTGATAATGTCTTTGAATGGCTTTTCCCCTTTCCTTTGGGTGTTTCATAGGCTACTTCCATTGGCCTCCTAGTGAAATCACACTAATCATATGTTATATTTGAATATTCATTCCTTTTCAGTTTACAAAACACTTTTACATCCATCTTTTCATTTGTTCCTCACAACCCTGTAAGGTAGATGAGATAATATTCTTATCTGACATAGGAGAAAAGGAGGTCTACTTTAACAGAGAGTTCATATTCATAGCCTGTATATGGGATCTTCCCTGATAAATACTATTTAATATTTATAAATTGGAGTTGAAAGGCTGGACCTGGGATTAACATTCAGGTCTTTGGACTCTAGGAAAAGTGCTTTATAGATCTGTAGACACTGGCAAAACCTGGCGACCAGCCAGAGCCTTAGTTTTCTTATCTGTAAAATGCAAATAATACACTTGAACTAACTACTTAATGGAAGTGTTGGGAGGAAAGCATTCTATAAATCTTAAATTGCTTATTAAGTGTATGTTGCCCTGATTATTATCCTTTGACATTCTGCAGTTTTCTTTTCTACTTGCCTAGGCAAGCAATAATTTTATTTGGGTAGGTCACAAAGCATTATGACTTTATTTTATTCTGCTCTCACTGCTTTTGAGGTCAGCAGATTGGTGACTGTCTCTTGTATGTGTGCACACAAATGATTTATAACTATTCCACACTAATCCACAATTTAGATATTATTTTGAGGCAGTTTCATGTTAGTAGATAGCTGGCCTTGGAATTAGGAAGCCGAGAGTTCAAACCCAATATCTGATCCATACTTGACTCTAAGCAAATCTTAACCTTCCAGGCAACTCTGTTAAGAGTAAAAGTTGAAAAGCAGGTACTGGGATGGTGAAAGCAATTTCCTTACCAGGGAATTCTTCCTATCAATGAAATCCCAGTATTGTAAGGCCCACTCATAATGGTTGGAAATGCAATTTCTTTTATAAATTAGTAGCAATAAGATACATAATAGAGTACATCTTGGAAATTAACTTTGTGAGTGTTGATGGTCTGTCTGGTGTTACGAATTTCCAAGAAATGCCTTGAGACAGAGCTAGAATTCATATATTTACATAGGTAAAGAAAGAAATTTATATAAAATTGACATTGAAAACTTAATAAAGCAGAATGGATGAAGTCTTAGACATCTTACTTCTTTTAGCTTTCAGCTTTGTTCCAGATTTACTCTATGCTCATTCGTCCTCTTAATTTCTTTCTCTTGGTACAGTGGAGAAAATAATGGCACTGGAGTCAGAGGACCTGGGTTCTAAATCTGCTCTCCCCTCACCCCTACTTAGTTGATATTTGGTCTGACTGTAGGCAGTTCACTTAATCTTTGTGCCTCAGTTTCCAAATCTATAAAAGGAAGAGTCGGACTAGATAGCTCCTGAAGTCTCTTCCAGGTCTACATCTGAGCTCCTATGAGCTCATACAAATGAAGCTTATTCCCAACTTCAAAACAGTCTTAGAATAGAAAAGACTCTTTGAGGTCATCAAAGTACACGAATTGCAGGAATTCCCAATATATTTTCAGTTGGTGGGTGCTTGAACACTTTCAGAAGGATAATGAGATAATGGATTACATTATCGCAGAGGTGGAATTGTTCTTTCAACCTATATAATCCATATAACTCCTATTCCCCCTCTTTCTCACCCTGGATCTACATAGACTAATTCAATTCCTCTTCCATCAGATTGCGTTCCAAACATCGGAAACCAAGTATTTCACTTCCTGAAGTCTCCTTTCCTCCCTGGTAAACACAATTTCCAATACTTCCACTTTGTGAGCTACTTCCAGACCCTTCACCAGTTGTGGTAGCAGCCCTCTCCTGGATGCGATTCAACATTATCAGTAGTACTCTTCAAACGGCGCTAGTTTGTTTTGTTTGCCACAGTGCTCTGAACTTCCTAGATGAATGGCAGCTCTAGACGCCGGAGTCGTTATTATTGCTATTATGACCATTCCTGGTAGTGCAACAATATATAATGGTTTCATTTTATCAGAGACAATTAAGCTATCTTATCCAACTTATTTACCATCACCCACTCCTGCTGCACATGGTTGATTTTTTTTTTTTTTTTGACCTCACACCCAAGTCAGCTTTTCTGGAAGTCCCAGCCTGAAAAATAAACATGTATTCTGTCCACGGATAACCCCTGCGGTGTCAGGAAGGGCCAGTCTGGATAACGCTGGCTCAGCTAGCCGGACCCCAGGCTGCCACTTTACTTTCCTCTTTCTCCTTGGATTTTGAAAATAATATATTTAAAAAAAAATCTAAAACGCAGTTCCTGCCAAGTTCTCAAACAATGGTTGATACCCCAGGTTCGATTTCTGGACACTCGTTTCTCTCAAGGATCGAGGGCGTGGAAAACAACAACAAAAAAGGAGGGTCAGGTGCCCTGACACAGATGTGGGTCCTCTAGGGCAAATTAATCCCTGGAACTGGGGGCGGTGACCAGGATAAGACCGGGAGGAGGGGAGGGAGAGAGAGAGGAAAGTGAAGTTGGACGCCAGGCGCAGCTGGATTGCGGTCGCTCTGCGCCCCCGCGCGGGTCTCTGCACGCTTCCCTTGGCCAGAGAAGCCGAGCGCTCGCCTGCTCGGCAGCCACCCTGGGGCTTTCGAGCCGAGCCCAAGGCCCCTCCTTTCCCTTCCCTTTATCTGGTAAAGGGCGAAGCATCTGTTCTCTGGAGTTTCTCTGTAGAAAGAGGACCGAGTAGATGGAGAAAGAAACAAAGACAGACCGAGAGGGAGTGAGAGAGAGTGCGAGAGGGAAAGAGGCGAGGCAAGGCGTGGAGGGGGTAAACGCACGTGTCAAAGAGGAAACGGGGAGAGAGGTCTCTGGGTACAGATTCTCCCCGGCTTTTACTACCCTAGAGAGGAGTCGCTCCAGAACTCCTAGCTTCTAGTCTCGGGAAGTAAAAAGAAACAAAGGAAGTGTGTGCGAGGGGGAGGGAGGACAAGTGAAGTTGGCTGATGTAGGGTGGTTGTTGTTTTTGGAAGTCCTGGGCAAGGCTGACCCTGTGTTCCTCCGCAAATCCTGTTCCAGAGGCGGTGTGGAAGAGCGGTGCCTTTGGCCAGCTCGGGTTTCGGAGCCTAAGGTGGTCTGGCGCCCGGTTCTCTGATCCTTGGGTGCTGTGGTGGAGTGGGCAGGGTGCCAGGGAGGCTGACCCCAAAAGCCACGTTTATCTCTCTTTAACCTCTTTGTCTTCCTTATCACAGGCGCACCCGGAGGAGCAGGGGCCCCGACCTGCCGCTGCCTATCGCTTCCTCCGTGCTGGACGCTCGGTTCAATGCCGGCCAGCCCTGGGACGGCCCAGGAGGAGGGGACTCTAGCTTTGGCTATCGCAGAGGGGAGCTGCTGGTGACCCCACGCTCGCTCGGCACCGAGGCGCGGTAAGATTAGGCGGGGCCGGCCGGAGGCTCGGCGGCGTGGGACTGAACACGTAGCTCGGCTCTAGGGTGCCTAGGCAGCGGCCGACTCGGGGTTCCCGGAACGCGGCAGCCCCTTGGGCGGGCTGAGTGAGTGGTGCGTGGCGCGCACGTGGGGAGCTCTGGAGCGTGCAGCCTCGCGCTCTGCCATGGGGGGCCGGGTCCAAGTCGTAGCGGGGCTCCTGCTGCTAGCAGCGATGGGGCGATTCGGGGGAGCTGTCGGATCCATGTTACACTTCACCGAGGATCTGCTGACCGTGTTCGGGGAGAACCGGAGCCTGTCCCTGGCTCAAGTGGGTCACCTGCTGGATGATCTGGGCGCTGCGTCCAAGAACCCGGTCGAGAAGCTCCAGCACTTGGATTTGCACTATAACCAGGTAGGCTGTGTGACAGTGACTGTGTGACCCAGGCTTTCGCTTCCTCCTCCTCCTCCGTGGGCCTCACTCTTTCCTCTCCCAGCCACCTCCGGGCGCCGCGGCGGCTCGGAGGTGCCTGTCCTGTCCACCCTAGCTGCCGCTTCCTCATTTCTTCCTCTGCTTGTCCTGCCAGGTGCAAGACGCAGACATTTGATCAGAGGAAACAAGTAGACGCTGGCCTTAAGATCAGCACTTTCACTGACTAACTTAAAAAAAAATAAATAAAAGCAAGATCAGTTTGTCTTAAGCGGACTTCACAAGGGCAGGGCTGGAGCAGGTCGCAGTTTTTATGCCCGCGGTGCAGAACGGTGGATCAAAACCTATTGTATGGGAGGCATCTTCAGAAAGAGGGGAAAGTACTTTCATAGTTCTCCAGCAGTTAACAAGACCTTAGGAGTTCGGTCAGTCCTATCCAAAAGATCGCAGCTTATCCATTTCTTAGAAATCTGTCTAGAACAGCTCTCATTTCCCTGGGGATAGTGATTTCATTGATGCTGGGAACTCTCCTATGAGGCAATTCCTTTTACCCAGCACTTAAGTGCAGTATTTGTCACATCTTAAGTGTTTAATAAATGCTTATTGAGTTGGTTTTTCTTACCCATCTTATCCCAGAGAAGGCCAACATCTCTGCAATTGTAATCTTAGTGACTTGAGGGCACTGAAAAGTTGACTTGTCTACCTAGGCCTTCCTGGCTTCATTCAGCTACAATAAAATTCTGGCCTTAATATAAAGGCTGCTAATAACTGACAAACTCAGTTTGCATACATGATTTCTTTTAACTCTCTCGACTACTCAGTGAGGTAAGTACCAGATATTGTCATATCTTGTTTACAAATATGGAAAGAAAGACTTAGTTAAGTGTCTTGTTCAGATCAACATAGTGATGGGTATCAGATGTAAGATTTGAACTCTGGTCTCTAAAACTCCAAAAATATAATTCTTTCTGCTCCTTGGAATGATATGGATCAGCCTTCCTCTGAATTCTGAAGGCAGCAGAATTTGCTCTTTGCTTACATTTTTTTACTTCCTTGTTTTATAATTCTTTCAATTCAGTTCCATGGCTATCTAGGAGTCTTCACATTCAGTGGCCATTTACTTGCAGTTGGGGTCTATGCTTTCCTACCCACATAAAAACTCAGTTTGTTTTGTTCAATGCCAAGATCTCTTTTCCTGTGACCATATGTGGTAAATCAGATAAACTGATTCTTACTAATGTGTTTCCTTGTTAAGCTAGTTCTATGCTCATTTAGAATGGAGTAAACCCAGTCTTGACTCCTGTGGCCGATTAGAGAGGGGGGAGAATTTTTTTTTCTTTTTATGGTTATGGCACACTTGTTTTACACCGTCACTTGAACTAGAGATAGTGGGTTCTGATAAAAAAAATGTATTTGTGGATAGTTCTACTTTGGTGTTTGAGATACCACCATTTAGGTCTGATCATGTCATCTCCCTTTTCCCTCTCAATAAACTGCAGTGGCTCCCTATCACCTTAAGGATCAAAAATAAAATCTCTTTGGCATTCAAAGCCCTTTGTTACCTTCTCCCTACTCTTTAATCCACTAACACTGGCCTTCCTTGCTGTTCTTCAAACAAAACACCCCATTTCCCAATTTAGGACAGTTTTACTGGCTGGGCTCTTCCTCATCTCTACCTCTTGCCTTCATTCATTCTTTCTCTTCTTCTCCCTCCCCCAGTTGTGTCTAACTCTTTGTGACCCCACTTAGGGTTTTATTGCAAAGACAGTGAGGTGGTTTGCCATATAGTTCTCCAGATGAGGAGACTGAGGCAAACAGGGTAACCCGGCTAGGAAATGTCTGAAGTCAGATTTGACCTTGGGAAGATGAGTCTCCCTGACTCTAAGCCAACCAGTCAATCCACTGTGCCCCTAGTCCTAGCTAAAATTCCACCTTCTACAGGAAAGCTCTTCCTGATCACTCTTTATTCTAGTTTCTTTCCTTTGATTTTCTCTAATTCTCTCTCTCTCTCTCTCTCTCTCTCTCTCTCTCTCTCTCTCTCTCTCTTTCTCTCTCTATCTTCTTTGTACATCTTTGTTGCTTGTTGTCTCATCCATTAAACTGTGAACTCCTTGAGAACCTGCACTGTTGTCTTTCTTTGTGTCCCCAGGACTCGGCATAGCATCTGGAATGTAGTAGGCCCTTAATAAATGTTGATTGGCTGATACAAAAAAACCAAAACCCAATACTGTTTCATTTATAGTCTACATCTTACCTAAGATTTCAAACCACTTAGACACTGGCCCTCCCCTTTCCTTCTGGCCCCCAAAAGGGAAAATATGTGGAATGTTTGCTATTAATAACAAATGGAAATTTATTAGTGGTTTGCCTCCCTGCTGGGGGTAAGAGTGACTCAAAGGGGTAGATTGTGCCTTGTGTTGATACCTGGCCCCATTCTACTGATTTAAACATCTAAAGGACCTTTGTTATGCTCTTCCCAGTTATTTGAGGGTTGTGGGAAAAGAAAACAAAATCTTGAAGAGAGACAGGAGCATCATTTTTCACATTTCCAGACTTGACAACAAATCTTGACAAAGAAACCACCAATTAAGTGAACAAGTCACTTATCTGAGAAGTGTTTACTTAGCAAGTCTATTAATTTGGGATTATTGATTTTTTTTGTAGGGAACAACATGCAGAGACAGCTTTGGAGTAGTTTGGGGTTAGAAAGCTGGTCTGGGAACTGGAAAGATTAGGGTTCAAGTATGACCTGGGCAAGTTATCACTTCCAGGAGTATAAGACTGCCTTAGGTTGAAGCTCTTGGGAACCTCTTAGAGAGAGACAGCAATTGGCTTGCTGCTTGCCTGGCCTTTCCCAGAGCTTGGGAGGTGGCCCAAGAGAACCTTTCTTCTTGCTCCCTCTGGGCCTCACATGCAGGCCTAGTCCAGCTGAAGGTTGAGATCCTACTCTGTGAAAATATACCTTCTAAATGCATAAAATTTTTTCAAATATACTTTTTAAAAAGTTTCTGTACAGTCTTTATTTTTTTATGTGTTGTGTGTAGTTGGTTTTCTAGAATTCCAAAGGAAATAATTTCACAAGTGGTAAAAACATGCTTGTCTGAATCAATGAAATGAATGAAACTTACAAATGTTTTCCCAGAAGGAAATCCTGGAAATGAAAAAAAAAATGTCACAGACATACCAAAATCCTGTCATTCAGATGTCTCTAAACTGATTTCTGGGTACAAGAATCAGTAATTAATAAGAATAAATTTATTTCATTAAATATTTCTCAATTACATGTAAAAAATTTTTTAAACATTCATTTTTAAAAATTGAGTTCCCAAATTTTTTCCCTCCCTCTTCCAACCCTTGAGAAGGCACAAGGTACATGAAATCTTATTAACTAGGGATACATTTGGGTTCAGCAGCAGCCGCTGTTTACCTTAGCATCACTAATCTTGACTTTTCCAAGCTCTCCTCATCCTTATAAAAGCAGCCTGTTGCTTCTTCTTTTACTGTTTGTAATGTCAACAGACAATTAACAACACTTGCTGCTTGGCTAGACATTGAAGGAGACACAAAACTTAGGTAACACTTGGGCTTCAGCCCTTGTGGAGTTCACAGTCTAGTCAGAGGACGATACGGACAGTAGTCAATAAACATTTTTTACTAGTTGTATCATGTATACTCAGGACTTATTAGCCTGGGGTGCGGTGAACTTTTTTCTTTTTAAAATATTTTTAAAAGCCCATAAAAAAATCTATATCTCCCCTGCTGGAGGCTTTTGTTTGTGTTTATTATTTTAAAAAATAAAATTAAAAACAAAATCATAAACATTTTGATAGCTATATTTTAGTATATATGTACAATGTATATACATATACATATCTATATGTGTATATATATATATATATACATACATATATTTCAGTGTAATGTGTGTGTATTTCCTTCACAAAGCTAGGTATTTTGTGTCTTTAAAAACATTCTGAGAAGGGATCCATGGGCTTTGCCAGACTGCCCAAGGCATCCACACAGAACACACAAAAAAGTTAAGTCATGCTGTAGTGCAGTGTGTGTATGTCCAGAGGGCTATTAGTATGAGATACCAGTCATCTGTCTTGGTCACTAGGCTTTCTATATTATCTGTTCTCTATTGGGCCCTCACTGCTACACAGCAATTCCTTTATCCCTTTCTAAGTAAGAAGAAGAAACTGAACAGTGTCTAGAGGAGGCCACCACAATGTCAAGGGGCCCAAAGTCCACAACACCTGATGACTGGTTGTCTTCAAGTAAGATGTTTGCAGTGCAGTCATGTGAAAGAGTTGTAAACTTTTGTTCTCTTTGGCCTTAGAGGTCAGAACTCAGAGCAATGGGCTGAAATCATAAAGAAGGAAATTTGGGTCTGATGTTTGAGGAATGCTTCCCCTCCCTACTTGTTAATAGTTGAGGCTATTTAAAAGTAAAATGGACTCTCTGGATGTTGAAGTTTCACTTTGTAGAGGTCTTCAAGTATAGCCTAGATAACCACTTGTTGGACAAGTTACAGGGGCAATGTCTTTCAGGTGTGAGTTGGCTCAGCTGTCCACTGAGATCTTTTCGACTCTTAAATTCTGTGACTTAGTGAATTCTGCAGTCCAGACATCTCCTAGGGTCTGAGTCTCAGAAACTAGGGCTCTGGCTGCTAGAACCTTATTTAAGAGCAGCTCCTTGGATGCCAAGCCCAACCAGGAGCTAAATACACTTAGTTCTGAACTGGACCGGACTTCAGTCATACCTTGCCATATTGAGATGATGGTGAATATGCTGAATTGGCCTCCTGGTTTATTGATTATTTATTAACCACAGATGTCCATTCTTACTTCCCTTTTTCCCCTTTGAGAGAGGATGTTGAGGCTATCATAGGATGGTTGAAGGTGAGAATAATTTGTGGTAACCTGTCCTGTGGCTAACAAAGGTCTCAGATAAAATCTTCATCCCTTGCTATCCCACCCCCTCCCCTCTCCTAGTCTCTTATCCCAGTCTCTTATCTCTGTCCATCTTTGTGTAACTCCTCCGTGGTCCCTAGCCTTTCCCTTCTCCTCCCCCTTCCATTGTGTTTCTGGAACTCCCACTGTCATTAACAACTCTTCATACTATGTCTTCCTTCAGTCTTTGCATAGTCACATAAACCTGGCTCCCTCCCCAAAGTGCCAGCTACAATGTATTGTAACTGCAAAGTTACAATTTTTTGTAACTTTTAAGTGTCTGCTTTGGTTTTTATCTTGTTTTATTGAGCCTAAAGCTTCACATCCTAAATCACTTGGAGTTGGCGGTTGACAGCTAGAGCCTTCTGTTTCCAAGGTAGGTGGTATGGTTTTTAGCCCCATGTCCTCCAGCCTCCAGCCCATCCGTTTCTCCTTTCTTAGACTTTCTTAGATTTTACAACGTTGGCAATTTTTGTGTCCAGCAAAACACCGTTTTAGAGAACTATGGGATTTCCAAATGCAGCAAAAACCTGTTAATGTGGTGCTAAATAAAGCATGAAAAGGATCTTGAGACTTGTTTTAAGTGATTTTTCAGGCAATTGAACAAGTGAAGTCAAAAGCATTGCTATGTTTTCAGTAGATTCTCTTTCTATGTTTGATGACACTGACTTAGCTTTAGTCAGTCTCACATTCATTTTGTAACCTTTGTTATAATTGCTAAGTTTTTTTTAGTGTTATGAAGTAACTTGATTTGAGGAATATAACTTGTTACTTTGAGCATATTGTAACTTTGAAAAAATCCGCCTAATTTGGTTTTCCTACAGTTAACTTGTATCCCTTGTCACCTCCAGCAGGCCTGTGCACTTGTTTTCTTACTGGGGTCCCACCTACATAAGACCAGGAGATGGAGCCCTTCTGTTTCTTCTCATAACTGGATGGTCACCATTACTTAGGAGCCTCTTCTCCTTTGAGGCTTATTTTATCTCACCATATTCAAGTCCTTGTTATAGGTCCCCAGGTCACTTTCTCTCCTTTTTCAAGGAATTCAGCACCTGGCCTCTAGTTATATCCCAGGCTTTAAATGTAGGGACTTCAGTATGCATATTAATGTCCTCAAATCTCTACCCTCCCAGTTCATCAACTTTTGCTACATAGTAGGATGACCATGTCCTTAATCTTACCACCAGTCATAATTATTTGAAATCTATGGCCCGTGAATTTCCGAAATTGTTCTCTGACTCCAGCCTTCTGGTCTTCTGTCTCTCCCTGTGCCTTTCACACCCTAAGCTGGTTCATTCTTCATCTGTTTGGTGATCTCCCTATTCTTCCAGTTTTGACTCAGTAGTGAAGTAGTTTAACTATCATTATCCTCCTTTGCCTTCTTCTCTGGTTGTTTCTGCTTTGTTAAACCCCAGCCCTGGATAACCCTGACCATTTGACACTTCAAAACTGGCTCCTGGCCAGTTGCTGAAAGCTGCCAGAAGTCATAGAAACTGCATGGTGTCAGATCTGAAGTTAGGAAGACCTGAGTTTGTATCCTGCCTTGGTCATTTATAAGCCATGTGACCTCTCTCAGCCTCTGTTTTCTAACAACTAAGGATAATTATAGCATCTACCTCCCAGGATTGTTGTGAGGATCAAATGTGATGACATGTGAAGTTATTTGCAAACTTTAAAATGCTTTATAAATGCTAACTATTATCATCATCATAATTTCATACTGATGAAGGCCAATAGAAATTCATGTTCTCTAATAGGTGGCTCAGTGGAAAAGGCCTTGGATTTGGAATTACAAGACTGGAGCTGAAATCTTGCCTCAGACACTTACCGTGTGGCCCTGAGAAATTCCCTTAATGTTTTTCAGCCTCAGTTTCCTCGTCTGGAAAATGAGAGGATTGGACTTGATGGCCTCTAAAGTTTCTTCTCCTTCTAAATGTATGATTTTATGAACTGGGTCCTCACTGCCACATGATAACCCTTTTTATTTTCTGATCAATTCTATTGACTTTCTAGAAATGAGTATTTCAAACCTTTCTTTCTTTCTTTCTTTCTTTCTTTCTTTCTTTCTTTCTTTCTTTCTTTCTTTCTTTCTTTCTTTCTTTCCTTCCTTCCTTCCTTCCTTCCTTCCTTCCTTCCTTCCTTCCTTCCTTCCTTCCTTCCTTCCTTCCTTCCTTCCTTCCTTCTTGTTTGCCATTTCCTTATCTCTCTCTGTCTCTCTCTCTCTCAGCTTAAATCTTTTAATGTTTGACAAATAAAACCTGTGTGCACAAGCTTCAGAACATATCATGTAAACACCTTTATGGAAGTGATGATCACTTTGTCAATGGCCAGTTTATTTAAAAAATAAAAACCCAGACGCTGGTCAAAGTACCATGGGGGGAAGGGAAGAGGGGATACAACAGTGACAAAAAAGAGGAACAGGTCAGTCTATACAGAGATGCCTGCTGAGGCCTGAAGTCCACAGTCACCTAGATTCCCTGGTGAAATTGTTAAAATGGACCCCCAAACTGTTTACTGCCTTTTATCAAAACATGCCCACTGGGCACAAAGGCAACCCCCCTTCCCCTCTAGAAATCAGTGCTGCCTTGCATTTTTCAATGAATAACAGTAATACTGTGGTTTGAGGAACTGAAGTAAACCAGGGTTAAGTGAGTTTCCTAGGGCCACACAGCTAATAAGCTTCTGAGAACAAATTTGAAGTCATCAAGACAAATCTTCCTGATTCTAAGCCCAGTGCTCTTTCCACTGAACCATCCAGATGCCCCTCTGTCTTCCTTTCTAAAGCCTCCCATAGTACTCGTGTTTTACTTTATTGGGAACATAGAGTATATCCATCATGCACTTTCTGTTCTTCCCTATGTTGTACCTTAAAACCCCTATACTTAATCTTTGATTTGCTCTGGTCCCTGAAAAAGAAGTGGTTCTTTTTTTGCCCAAGGCCAAGCCCTTTCCTTCTGCCCTTGATCCCATCTCTTTCGGGAGCTTACTTTCTCAATCATCTTTCCTTGGTCTCCCTTCTTTAATTTTCAATTTCTCCTTATCTCCTGGCTCCTTTTCTATTGCCTACAAACCTGCTTAAGTCTAACCTATCCTTTAAAAAACACAGACAAAAAACCCCAAAACAAACCAAACCAAAAAACCTTGAATCTGTCATTTCTTCAAATTATCTATATCTCTTCCAAATACACACCTATTGCCACTACTTTCTATCCTTTGACTCTTTTCACCAACCCTTGCCATCTGGTTTCTGATCACACCATTTAACTGAATCTCCTTTCTTAAAGATGACAACAATGTTATAATGGTTAAATCTGATCTTTTCTCAGCCTTTGTCATTGTTGCCCTCTGAAGCTTTTAGGCCCCGTCAATTACTACTTATTCTGGGTTAGTCCCTCCCTCCCTTCCTCCCTCCCTTCCTTCCTCCCTTCCTTCCTCCCTTCCTTCCTCCCTTCCTTCCTCCCTCCCTCCCTTCCTCCCTCCCTTCCTTCCTTCCTCCCTTCCTTCCTTCTTCCTTTCCTTCCTCCTTCCCTCCCTCCCTCCCTTCCTCCCTCCCTTTCTCTCTTTGTCCGTCTTGTCTGACTTTCTTAGTGACCTTTGTTGGATTAGCTTGTGTCCAACTCCGTAATAGTGTTGTCCCCCAAGGCTCTATGCTGAATCTTCCTTTTTCTATCCTTTCTCTTAGTGATTTTATTAACTCTCACAGGTCCAATTATTATCTTTATGGTGATTACTATGACATTTGTATGTCTTTCCCTATCTAGAACTCCAAAAAGGATGTTTGGATCATCCTAGAGGCTAGAACTGGAAGATTCTTGGAACAGCAGCATTACTGCTATAGAAAGTCACAGGGTGGGAAAAAGCATTCAGCTCCTATCCATTTATATAAGAGTGCCCCATACCTTTCTTCCTTTGACCAATCTGGAGATGGAGACTGTTGCCTTAGACTTCTCCTATGGACATAAGGTATCGGGAGTACTCAGAGCTAACCTAGGATAAGTTTTTTTCTAATAATTCTTCCAAATCAAATCTAATAATTCTTCCAAATCAAACTCCCTAATTGTGGGGTCCCCTAGGCTCTGTCTTAAATCCTCTTGTCTCTACCCTTTCTTTTAGCAATTTTATCAATTGTAATGGTCCAATGATCATTTCTATGATGATGACTCCAAAATCTATATGTCCACCCCTAGCTATTTTGCTTCATCATTTTGCTAGATGCTACTTATGCCTTGGCCAGTCCAGAAGCTCCTGGTTGGAGGAAGAAGGGGATCGCCAAGAGGGATGAGATGGGGGGAGGGTCTGGCACTCTCCTTCATTCACCTAATCACTCCTCCATCATTTCCATTCTTGTCTACAAGCAGGCCCAATCATTTGATATGATAATGACAAGTAAGGCCTAGTTCTAGGCAGGGATGTGCTGTCAACACAGATCAACCTATTGGCCATGGCTGACAGTGTTAGGCGCCCAGAGATACCTGCCAGTAGAGGTATGGTCTCAGTCTGTCCTTCGAAGTTGAGACTTATGGCCTTTGTTTTCACAAATTATAAATATTTAAGTTTTGTATTTTAGATTTGTTTTGCCTTTGAATGAAGAAATCCTTACTATTTGTGTGTAGTATATTTCTAAAATGAACTTTAAACTCCTGGAGAACAGGAATCTATGCCCTAGTTTTTTTTTTGTTTTTGTTTTGTTTTTTTGGAGAGGAGAAGGCAGGGCAGTTGGGGTTAAATCACTTGCCCAAGGTCACTCAGCTAGTAAGTGTGTCAAGTGCCTGAGGCTGGAATTGAACTCAGGTCCTTCTGACTTCAGGGCTGGTGCACTATTCAGTGCACCACCTAGCTGCCCCTACACCCTAATTTTTGCCATCCCTTCTATCCAGTTAACCAAAAAGGTACATTAGTCTGTTTGTCCTTCAGTATTCCTTAGGAAGAGAGGCAGTATGGTCCAGCTTAGAGAAAGCTGGCCTTGAAGTTTATCTAAAGGACCTGGGTTCAAGTCCCCCTACTGATACCTGCTGGCTGTGTGAGTTTCCCTTAGCACATCTTTTCACATTTGGGTGCTCTAGGTTATCCTTTAAGAGAGAATAAGTGGCAGAAAAGGTATTGCCCTGGATCAATGAGAGGAGTTTCTCACCTGGTACTTCCCTAGCCTACTGAAATCACAGGGTTAGTACCTATTACTAGGCTTCAGGAATGGCAGAAATATCTTTTTGTTCTTTCATCTAAACTTTGAGGCTTCTAGCCTGGATGAGTGTTTAACCAAGCAGTCTTTTAGCCCATTTCTTACCTTTAGCCTGAGAGAGCAATTCCGGTTTACCTTGTCTTATTTACTCAGCTGGCCATGGGAGAATTGATAGAATAACAATAGTTAGCATTCACATAGTACTTTGTTTACAGAACACTTCACAGGTATCTCATTTGATCCTTACAACAGCCCTGAGAGATAAGTGTTCTTATTACCTTCATGTTACAGATGAAAAAACTGAGGCAGACAGAACTTAAATGACTGGCAGCTAAAATGTCTGAGGTAGGATTTGAACTCTTGTCTTTCTGACTCCAGGGCTAGCACTCTATACATTACTCCATCTCACTCTACACGTCTATCTTGACAGTGCAGTATCTGATTTTTATGTATAGATGGAAACAGAAACTTTCAGGAAAGGCTGGAAAGCAAGAGTGTAACCCCTCAGATTCATAGTGTCTTACTAGGGAAGAGCTGCAGCTGAGATGGCAGATCCACATATACTGGGATGTATTTTTTTCCTTCTCTCATAATGTTTAGAAATTCTATCTGAATGGAAGTTGTTAATGTGCTTTCTGTAGTTGCATTTCTGATTATATCCCCTTTAAAAGGTGTTGCTATAGGGGATGTGGTTTTTGCAAAAGTTAGAAAGAACTTAATATGAATTGATTCCTACTTCGTTTAGAACCCTGAATAACATCCTTGATGCAAGAGGTGGTGTGGGATTTTGGAAAGATTACTGGACTAGGGACCAGGAGCATGGACTTTAAGTCTGGGCAGTTACAAAATAATTTTGTAACCTTGATCAGGTCATTTCACGTTTTGGGGCCTCGGTTTCTTCATCTGTAAAACGAGAGCACTGGACCGAGTGATCTTTAGTGTGTCATCCACACTTACCTTCTGATAAACCAGATTTCTTTGCTAAATATGATTTGTATTATGTGGTTTGATTTTTTTAAATATAAAACACGCATGTTTTGGAACCTTCTGTGTTAGCAAGAACCATTTTCTCTTTGAAAAGAAGGGATACAGATGGCAGCTAGAAACCAGGTCTGCAGCTGAGAAGGCGTGCTGATCCCTGGGGACCGGTAAAGCAAGTTGAATGAAAAGAGTTTACGGCATTAGGAGAATAAGAGTTTTTAAGTTTGACACCATCCAGAATGGGCTCCGCTCAAGTGACCGTACGAATAAATGCCTCAGAGCAAACATTTAACGTCGGGATCGCTTACAACCCAACTGGGTTAAAAACAAGAACAAGCGAATGTTATATAGCCCTTGAGCAATATGAGAAAGTGCCTTCTGTTGTCTTCAGATAGTTTTACTATTTCAAATTACAGATAATTGTAGGCCCACATTCATAGACCTAGGAGTAGTTAGCATGTTCCCAAATGATCTCCCTATTTCAGGAGCCAAGAGAATTTTCTTAAAGTGTTTTTATTTCCTTAAAGAAGAAAAGAAGTGAACAACCTCTTTGTGGGTTGGATTGGTTGAGTTGGGGAGCAGGGAGAAGCTTGTGAAAGGGAACTTTGTTTTACAGCAATAGCAGCCCCAATAATAATAACAATGGCCAACATTTTTATAGATATTTAAAGTTTGGGGCGTGCTTTACTAGTATTATCACACCCAGTCATCACAGCTGGTTTCCCTCTCCTCCATAAAGTCCCAATCACGGGTTTTTATTAAGGTAGAATCCAAATCGAAGGTGTAGTAATGAAAGATAGGCTAAGCAGTCCTGTTCTGTGGTATTATTACACTGATATCTTACAAATGAGAATAGGACATTGTGGTACATTCACATGGTCCCTGAGGCTGGGGAGGCTGAGGAGGCTGAGGAGGCTGAGGATGGTGGATGTGTTGAGTTGAGGAGTTCTGTGTTGTAATAGAGCTAAAGCTGTCAGGGCATCCATACTAAACCTGCCACCGATATGGTGAATCCCTGGGAAAAGGGAGCAGAGGACTCCAAGCTGCCTAAGGAGGAGGTAAACTGCCCTTCTACTTGGACAAGATTGGGAAATCTAGTCTTAAAATAACAATAACAACATCTTCCCCACCCCACAAACAAAACGAATGAGAGCAGAAAGAAATTGAACATTGTCAAGATGTGTGGTTTGGGGTATTTATGATTCTGGTTTGAGTTTTGTATTATGAAATGTGGGAAGGTGGGTTTATTGGGGTGGTGAGTGCTTCTTTGCTTCTGAACATGACAAGGTTTTTTGGCATGGTCAGACCTATTCATTAGGAAGACTATTCTGGTGTCAACTGAAGGATGGATTGCAGAAGGGAGCAATGCAAGGTAATGAGATCAGTTAGGCTTTTACAATAGGCTGAATGGTTATGAACTAGCATGGTGGTGGCCCTGAGAAAGTGGGAAGATACAGTGTTGTTTTAATTAGAAGATTGGAAGCTGGGAGGAGGAGCATATTTGTGTGCGTGCGTGTGTGTGTGTGTGTATAGATGAGTCTTTCAATTTTGACATGCCATTGGGACATCCAGGTAGAGACTGGGATAGGTATTGGACCAATGATCTCATTGGTACAGGGAACTTTTGAAATAGGAAATTTTCTCTATTAAGGTAAGCCAATACCTTCTCTGCAACTTATGATCTTGCCTAGGGCACTGAGAGATTGTGATTTACCACTGACTCACAGCCAAGGTGGGTCAGAGGTAGGACTTGATCCCAGGTCCATCCAACTTGATGGCCTGCTCTCCATCTAATACTCAATGATGACTCTTAATCCTGGTGGAGATATCCAGCAGAAAGGTAAAATGTTTGGGACTGGGGCTTAGGGAAGAACTGAGAGTTGGATACATAGATTTGAGGCTCGTTTTCATAGAGGTGGACATTGAATCAATGAGAGTAGAAGCGATCTCCAGTCTAGGACAAAGACTTGGGGGTAGACGTTCATACTTGGGGTCAGGAAGATGGGGGAGAAACCATATAAGAGATCAGGAAGGAGTGATTTGCCAGTAGGAGGAGGAGAACTACAAGAAAATGGTGTCATGAAAGCAGAGGAAGATAGTGGATCCAGAAGGAGATATTTGCCAACTGTGCTTAATTCTGTAGAAAGGTTGAGGTTCGCTCTCTATTGGTTCAGAATTGGACTTCCCCCCTTGGTGCCTAGCATTCCGCATTAGGATCATTTTGATAATTAGTCTTATCTTGAGACTTCAAGTACTTATGTTTCATTTCTTACTAGTGTGGATGTTCCCTCTAACAATGCAGCAGAATCTTTGCTTTAGTAGATTGTTTTAGGGAATAATGGCAAAATCATCACCACCACCAGCGCCAAGTGACTGATTTTCTGGTGATAAGCTTCTCCAGGCATGGGCAGTCTGGTCTTCAGACAAAAAGCATGTCGCTGGTCAGATTGCTAGACCTTTCAGTAAAAAAAAAATCACTATTATTTTCTTGTTTATTTTTTCAATTTTGAGGTGATCCTATTGTTTCAGATGTCAGGAATTAACAAAGTCATTACCTTCAATTCCGTATATTCTAGTAGAAGCAGGTAACAAACATTGAGGAAGAAAAATCAAGGGTCCTCCTAGTTTCTCTCTTGATGGCTTTGGATAACAGTGGTCATTCTAGGAAGAGGCCCTAGAATGAGCAGTGATGAAAAGAGCTTGACTCTGAGAATGCCAAGGAATGCTGCTTATTTTACAGCTCTGGTAAATGATTGGAATATTATTTGCATCAGAATTCCCAGAATTGATTATAAATCTTCCTCTCTAAACAATTTCTAATAAATCAGTCAACATGATTAGTTTGGAGTAGGCTAAGTTTCTGCCAAAATTCATTCAATTTATTTCAGAATTCACCTATTTAATCTTAATTAGGATATCGGTTTAGGCTTCCTGCTTTTCATACATTACAACTGCTTCCTTGTTAATGCAACCCGTTATGCACTGGATTGGAGGCTGAGTAGAAGAGGGTTCAAATTCCTCTAAGTGACCCTAGGCCAATCATTCTTTTTTTTAATGTTTATGGCCCTGTGTAGTAGGAAGGCCGAATTTATGATCTCAAATATAATCATGTATATGTTTGAATGGTCCGAAATCGCAAGGTATGAGAGATTCTCTAAGGAGAAAACAACAAGAAATTTATTTAGGCCCCACCGCAGCAAAAACTTG
>CM053623.1:298480856-298500771 GCA_028646595.1 Phalanger gymnotis | reverse complement strand
TCTAACTTGCTTTTCTAAATCCTTTTTGAGTTCTTCCATGACCTGAGACCAGTTCATGTCCCTCTTGGAGGTTTTTGTTGTAGGCTCTATGACTTTATTAACTTCTTCTGACTGTATGTTTTGGTTTTCTTTGTCACCAAAGAAGGATTCCAGAGACTGAGACTGAATCTGGGTGTGTTTTCGCCGCCTGTTCATGTTCCCAGCCAACTTAATTAACCCTTGAGTTTTTCAATGGGGTGTGACTGCTTGTAGACTAAAGAGTTCTATGTTCCACGCTTGGGTGGATGCGCTGCCTCACCAGCACTCCTCCTGACCCAAGAACCCCCTACCAGGACTGGGCTTAAATCTTCAGCAGGCTCTTCACTCCTGCTCTGATCAGCCACTTAATTCCTCCCACCAGGTGGGCCTGGGGCCAGAAGCAACTGCAGCTCTAGTTCTAAAGCTGCCCAGCCTCCGTTGCCCCAGGGGTGGTAGCTGAACTGCAAACTCCATCTCGTCCTGCAGCTTTTCCCGCTAACCTTCTCAGTTGTCTTTGCTGTTTGTGGGTTGTGAGGTCTAGTACACGCCACCGCTCAGTAATTCAGGATGCCAGGGCACTCTCCGCTCGTCTCCTGGTCTGGTAGGTCGGCGTCTGGTCTGTTCATGCCGTGCGGGCTGGGCTCAGCTCCGCTCCCTTCAGCTAGGGGCTGGGAGCTCCGTGCGGAACAGACCTTACCCAGAGACCATCCAAGCTGCCCTGGGCTGGAGCCCTGCTTCCCTCTGCCACTTTGTGGGTTCTGCAGTTCTAGAATTGGTTCAGAGCCATTTTTTATAGGTTTTTGGAGGGACTTGGTGGGGAGCTCACTCCAGTTACTGCTTTCCAGTTGCTATCTTGGCTCCGCCCCCGAGAATGATATATTTAAATGCTATCCTAAGTAATGTGTCATTTATTCTCAGTGTTTTGAACTGTGTCTGTCAATCTCCTTTCCCCCTGGAATTTGAATATTTTTCCTGGGTCCTCATGACATGTATGTTACTTTAAAAAATACTTTGTCTAAAAAATGTTGTCTAACTGTTAGGTATCAGGAACATGTTCCTACTTCATATCCTCTAATTCACAAATCAGAAAATCGTGAAGAAGTTTAATCCTTCCTAGCTATTACTGTTTTCCTTGCCTTTCTGTCTTTTTGTCCCTTTTTTGGCTGGCTGTCTCTAGAGCAATTTATCTTTTTAACTTGTATCAGTTAAAGTAAAAGTAAACTAAAATATTTTGCATTATCTGTTTATTTAAAAAATTAAGGCCAGATTTAGTCAAACCAAGGTAAAACGTTAAATGTAAATTCTCCAATTTATTTTAAAATAGTAGCCTGATTCTCTTTCCCCTGTGTCCAAGCAGTGAGGGCCTTGGGTAGTAGGTTAATTGCTTTTACGTATGTACGTGCCAATTATGAGATGCACTTGAGGAGCACGCATGATTATTAGTGTATTTAAAGACCTCCCAGACAATGATCACATCTGTGACTAATAGCCCTTTGCACAGAGCTGTTGTTACTGTTCAGCCATTTTTTCAGTTTTGTCTGACTCTTTGTAATCCCATTTGGGGTTTTCTTGGCAAAGATTCTAGAGTCATTTGTCGTTACCTTCTCCAGCTCATTTGACAGATGAGAAAACTGAGGCAAACAGGGTTAAGTGACTTGCCCAGGGTCACACAGCTAGTAAATGTCTGAGACTAGATTTGAAATCATGAAGATGAGTCTTCCTGACTCTAGGCCCGGTGCTCTATCCACTGCACCACCTGGCTGCTGCTTCTCTAAACATACTAATTTACAAAGTGAGAAATTTGTAAAATGCTTTGCAACATTTAATGTTATAAACATTATCATCATTATTATTACTAAATGCTTGTGGCACATACCTAGGCAGCTAGGTGGTACAGTGGATTGAGCACTGAATCTGAAACCAGGAAGACCTCAGGCATTCATTAGCTAACTAGAATTCAGCCTCAGTCATTTATTAGCTATGTGCCCACAGGCAAGTCCCTTGATCTCTGTCTGCCTAAATTTTACTCCTCTACAAAATGAGGATTATAATAGCACTTAGCTAGAAAGGCTCTTCAAATGAGATGACATGTAAAAGTACTTGCAAACCTTAAAGTGTTATATAAATGCTGTTACTACTTACTACTACTCCTTACTACCTACTACTACTGCTGCTGCCGCCACCACTACCACCACCACCAACAGCATCACATCATCACCACCACCACCACTGCTGCTGCCGCCACCACCACCATCACCATTACCATCACTTCTTTATATGGCAGCCCCCTCAGGCATCTTCCTGCCATCCATCCATTCTCCATGATGGAATTCCTAGGATCCTCAGAGATGATCTAGCCCAAATTTTTTATTTTATAGATGAGGAAGCGGAGACCCAAAGATCCTTAAATATTTTGCTAAGATAATACATTACAAGTCTCAAGTTGTAGTTGACCTGTTATACCTTCTGTGGTGATCTTATCTGATTTTACATAAATTCATTAACACTGAGGAAGGAGAAGAGAGATTTCTGGGGAGTTCATTTCTGGAATCCCTCCCTTCTTACCATCTTTATCTAAAAGTAAGGTCACCGTAAGCTTTTTTCCCCTTCTTTTTTCCCCCTAGCCTTGTATAGGGAACTTTGGGTGAGGAAACTCATTATTATTAATAGTGAGGAAACTCCATCTACTAAAGTAGATAATAAGCATTGGCTTTGAAGTTTATAGATTTAGAGAGCTGGCAAGGTGACTTAGAAACCAAATGATTTATCCACAGTCACACAGACAGTATGAATCAGAAGTAGGACCTGAACCCAGATCTCCCCAATTCTTGATTCACTATATCATCTCTCACGACCTGACCTTAGTTATGGGGGATGGGTATACATAATGACTTTTAACAGGCCCACAGAGCTTAGAGATTTAGAGTTGTAAGGGACCTTACATATCTTCAGGTCTAGCCTTCTCATTTCACAGATGGAGGAACTGAGGCGTAGAAAGCTGAAGTGATGGACCCAAGGTCATTCAGGTATTTGATGTCAGAGGCAAGATTTGCAATTGGGTCTTCCTGACTCCCAGTGCTGTGTTCTATCCCTTGAACCTCCTAGCTGCCTGGCTAAGTAAATGTTAGCCACTATTGTCTTAGGTGTCCAGAGTGGCACAGGTCGTGGAAGCAACAAGAAGTAGAGGAGAAATCCACTATACTTTCATAGACAGTCCTTCCAGGTTTGATCTTCTATGATTCTTAATGAAAGAAGGCTGATTAAAAGGCCAATAGCATTCCTGCTAATGTTAGTTAGGCTGCATTCCTCTCTGCATGTGAGCCAGTTTGGTGTGGTGGACAGAGAGCTGGCCTTGGATCCAAATCCTGCCATTGCCATACACACACACACACACACACACACATATCTGTATACATATATACTTATACACACATACATATATACATATACACGTACATCTCTATGTATATATGTGTATATGTATACATGTACATATATATGTGTGTGTGTATATATATATGTATGTGTGTGTATGTGTATACACACACACACACACACACACACACACATACACACTGATGTGCATCCTTGGATCAGTCACCAGATCCCTCAGTGCTCTAGGTCATTCTCTGCTAAGGCTATGAGTTAAAGAGAAAGTAAATATCTGCAATGATATTGTTAATGATATCACAGACTAGTCCCTATCCCTATTTACGTTAACAAAAGTTTATCAGTTTTGTGGCTTTAAGAAGAAATTTGTTCTAAACTTAGTGAATATTTATTTTGAATTAGAATTTGAAGCACGTTCTTTATCGGATTCATCCTTTATCTTTGTTGGTTCTCATTTACAGTCTGGGGATACGGATTTCTTTCGGTGACTATCATCAACCTGGCATCTCTCCTGGGACTTGTTTTAACTCCGTTGCTAAAGAAGCCATATTTCCCCAAGATTTTGACTTATTTTGTGGGACTGGCCATCGGGACTCTCTTTTCAAATGCAATTTTCCAGCTTATTCCAGAGGTAGGGTCTTTGGCTATTTGTTTATGTGCTTATTAACACAGTGTCCAGTTTTCCTCTTTAAAACATTATGAGCTCCCTCAGCATTTTTGCAGCATTTTTTGAGTTGGGTGGATTGTTTTCTATTCGAGGGAAAATCAAATCCTAGCAAGGTTGTGGGCTCGTCCTAAACTACAGAGGCTATCTGTGTTGGAGAGAAAATTACCATTCTGGAAGCTCTGGCCAGCAGTTATGCTCAAACAACTTCTGTACACCTCTGAGGAGCTCAAAGATATCTACTGTTCTGCATTTTGGCAAGTCCAATTTTTCAATACAGTGTTACCATTTTCTTTTAAGAGCGGACAGTATCATATTTACTCAGAGAAGACAAGAAAATGCCCATCTGGTATTTACTTTACCTAAAGAAGCCCGGGGATAACAGAGAGCAGTTATGAACATTTCTTTCAATCAAGGGCTACTGACCCATGGAAAAAATTTTCCTGAAGGCCACACAAATAATGCTGCTGTTACCTTTTTTTTCTTGGAAAATATTCCATTTAGCTGCTCCTAAAATTAAAAGCAGTAAACATAAAATTATTCAGTAAATATAATAAATAAAAAAATAAAAGATGTCTATACTCTGGCCAGTGAAGGGAGAAAAACAGAGTTAGAAGAGAGATGAGCTTGAAAAGTCACTGAAAGGGACAGAGAAAGACAGAGAGATGGAGACAAAAAGCATTCCTTTAGATTGAGGCACACACAAAGAAATCTATACCCAGATACAGAGGCTAATACACAAAGTAGAGAATAAAAAAGGCCTTCTTGAAATAACATTTTCATCTTGTGGTCTTTTAGGAAATTTTAGATGAAATCTTTTAAAGTAATGCTAAATTGTCACAACCATAGGCCCAAGTGGGGATATCACTTTTTGAAATAATAAAATCCAATTAAAAAACATTTAGAGTACTTGGGCCAGTCTCTTGTTCTACAGATGAGACCTAGAAAGGTAAAATGTGTTATAATCAAGGTCACAGAGCTAGTAAGTAAATTAGCCAAATTTGGAATGCAGCTTTCTTACTCTTTGGAGTATGTTATTCAGCTTTCTGACCCAGAGAAAAGTCAAGAGCCAGAATTGTCCTGAAGACCAGAGAGATTCCATCCCTTAATTAGAAATGAATCATACTGTTGTATTGCTACTTTAAGATGAGTAGTAGCAAAATGGCTACAAAGAAAAGAGAAACTTTCATTGTCATACTGAAGACCAAAGTTTTTCTGAGAGAGGAAAGGATAATTAGCAAATGTATTGATTATGCCTGTTTATGCCTGTTTATTGGGACTATTTCTTTAAAAGTAAAACATTCTATTTTAACGAATGTCACCATAAATCCTTAAGCAAATGCTGTCACTTGAATTTCTGATTCTGTCTTTCACAGTGTAGATCTAGGATGATTTGTCAATTTTATGTCTTGACACCTACAATCAAGAAAGGGGGTATTTATTGGGTTAATAAAATAATGTGGATATTTATTTCAATTTTATTGTTTATAGTAGTAGAATATGTAATTCACATGATATATGCATGTGATACACGTAGATAATATATGAGAGACATTGTTGTATAGGAGATGGAGAACTGACCTTGGAGCCAGGAATACCTGGGTTTGAGTCTTATCTCTGACACATACTGGCTGTATGACCCTGGGCAAGTCACTTAATCCATCCTTCAAGGACTCTAAGCTGCAGAGAAGGTGCTGACCTGCAATGGGAGAGGGAATTTCCTTTATCAGTGGAGTCGAGTTCAGTCCCTATCCCTATAAAACAGATGAATACAACGCATAATTAGAGCCCTGTATCATTAATTTTTCCTTCCTGGACTTAGCTGAAGTGTGTGCACATTTTTGTTATGCATCTATAACTTTGGATAAAGTCCTGTTCCAGGGCCTCGTTGGGTCATGGAGGTCACCCTGAACTCTCGAGTACTATGCTCTTTGAGTACTACTTCTGGCAGCACTGCTCATGTTGGGAAGGCATCCAATACATGGTGGTGACAGATTGTCTGAGGCCTGTCTTCCACAAAGTGAAAAGAGTTTCATCACCAGCAAGTCAGACATTACGACATGTGAAATCTGCTGCTAAAGCATGGCTTCTTCATCTGTTGTGTGTGTTCTGGATCCCTTGAGCTAAAGTCTGGTGAAATACCTGCGCCTCTTCTCAGAATCGTGTGTCTAAAGGCATAAACTACATAGGATGGTAAAGGAAACCAAGTATACTTATCAGAATATTAAAAAAAATAAGTTAATGGACTCTCCAGATTAAGAACTTGTTCTAAAAACCTGGAGGGGCTATGATTTGTATCACTTGATGGAATCATAGATCTTTTGAAGCATTAGAGAAGTCCATCAGTCTGTGGACAAAAACATGATACATATAGATTCATAAGGCACTTTTAAATCATGTATCATGTAGTTACATTGTATGTATGTATATAGAAATTGTAAATATATATCCTTTATATTTCAATTAATTGGCCTTTTGACAAATTTGGTTAAATTGAAGTCCTTAAAAGGCCATCACCTTTAAAGAAAATTCTTTGTGTACCACTGGAAAAGTAAGACTCAAAAGAATGAGCTTAAGGAACACTCTAGTGGCCTGAAGGGTCCAGAAGTGCCCAGAAGTGGGCATTGGAAAGTTTGCCCAGAAGTGGGCATTGGAAAGGTCTGCTAGAAGAGGTGATCATAATAATGACTTCTACCTTATGTCCCTCATTCCTTCATACTCTTTGATTCATTGACCCCAGCCTCCTTGCTTCTTCTCGAACAAGCCTCTCCATCTCCCTGGGCATTTTCACTGGCTCTCTCCCATGCTCAGAATGCTCTCCCTCCTCATCTGGCTTTTGAGGCTTTTTCTGGAAGCCTTCTCTTCCCTTTAATTATAGTGCCTTCTGTCTGTTGACCATTTTCTACTTATCCTGTATGTATCTTGTTTGTTCATAGTTCTTTACATGTTGTCTCCCCGATTAGATTGCAAGTTCCTTGAGATCAGGGCCTGTCCTATACCTTTCTTTGTATCCTCAGTACTTAAGCACTTAATAAATATTTATCAACTGACAGTTGAAATTTGTATAGCATATCTTTGCACTTCAGCCATGACTTTATTCTAAGAAGGGGTACATAAGCTTCACCCGATTGCCAAAAGATGTTCATGACACCATGAGCAGCATTGCTTTCATATTTTTGAAAGGTATTTCGGCTTCGTAATGACCCAATAAAGTAGGTAGAGAAGGCAGATGCTATGTTTTACTGGTGAGAAAACTGAGGCATCTATATAAGTTGATGCTTCTTGTTAGTGGTAGACCTGGGATTTGAAAATAGCTGTCCAGTGGATAGAGCACCAGCCCTGGAGTCAGGGAGGACCTGAGTTCAAATCCAGCCTCAGATACTTACTAGCTGTGTGACCTTGGGCAAGTCACTTAACCCTATTGCCTCCAAAAAAATAAAGAGTAGCTGTCCAGGCTCTTGATTTCAAGTTTCCTTTGGAGATAAAGGCCTATTTAAACCACAACTTCACCATCATCAACAACAACATTGTACTGGTATTGCTGTAAGCCAACGAGGCATAGAATATAACAGTCACTGTAGAATTAAAAAGTAATGTGGCAACAAGGGTAATTGGAGGAGCACATGGTATATAGGAGCAAGCCGCGGTGTATATCTAGTGAGGAACATCAGAGAAGAACAGGACTAAAATATGCCATCGAGGAAATGTATAATAGGAAGAGAAGACAGGCTATTCATGTGGCAGGACAAGGCACAGTGGCTGGACTGCCAGAGTTCTCTCTGGGATTTTTACAAGGTCAGGACAAAAGGAGGCAGGCCTCAAGCTCTCTCATGGTAGAAGGCTGGTTTCCCCTTGATAATTTGATTGGCCTGAAGTGCCTGTGGTCAACTAGAAGAGGATGTAGAAAAGCATCTCACTGGGTAAGTAGGCCAGTATGGGTTGTTACCTGATGAGATCACAGCTCCATTTGAGTATGTGAGAAGTCTGGCTCCTAACCCTAATGTGCTTTTCACATTAGGCAGCTGTTCACTTGTGAACTTTACAGTTTTGGGGACCCCAAATGGTAGTTTCTATGTTTTTATGCTAGTTCTCCATTTTTGATGTTTTTTGGGGGAAGAGGTGAGTGAGTTTATCTCTGTTCATTATAAGGAGGGAGGGCCTCATATGGTTTTTAGTCCTAGCTCTTTTTTTCTTCTCCTTGGAATAAACATGTTTTCAACTCTTCTTTAGCCTCCCTTGGCTCTCTTAAATCTCTCTCTTCCTTATCTTTCACCCCAAGTCCCGAGTCTTCTCTTTCACTTCTCCTTCCCTTATGAACAAAAGTACTTCACTTGTGAAGGTTTCAAGCTATGGATTTGGTAGTGATACTCATAATAGATCTATTCCTGTTAAAGAACTGATATCCAGAGACAGGTTTTAGGAAAGGACAATGAATTGATTTTCCACTTACATATCACCTCTAAGACCTCTGTTACATTTTTAAACATGAATGAGCATTGCCGACTAGTCAGAGCCTGGGGGAGGGGTGTCTTCCAACTTTTGCCTTTCGTTGCTGTATTACTACTTTATCTGTGGTCTTCTGCTTGGTCGAGTTAATTTTGACTCCCTCTGGAATATGCCAAAGTGATTACCACTTTTTTTTTGCACATGTTTACATGTGTATTTGGAAGGCAGATCCACAGAAGCATGTGGATGGGGAAAATTGGCCTTGTAATCTTGGCACTAATTGATGTCATAGTAAGTTTGGTGTTTGATTGTTTTCCTGTAATTAATTGGGTGTATTTAAATTATTATTCCTTCCTCTCTTAGGCATTTGGATTTGACCCCAAAGTTGATCGCTACATTGAAAAAGCAGCTGCTGTGTTTGGTGGATTCTATATTCTCTTCTTTGTTGAAAGAGTACTTAAGATGCTATTAAAGACCTATGGGCAGGTAAAAGTGCTTTCTTGAAGACCGGTCTCTTTCTCTTTGATGTTTTTGCTAGGCACAAGTGATTTGATGTAAGCAAATGAATATATAATTGCAGTTAATAGAATTAAAATAACGATATGAATCAACACATTGATTAGCATGATAAAAGTTAGAATTTGCTTAGTGCAAAGATAAAGTAAGCATTGAATCACATGTTTAGTTTGTATACATTCTGTTTCAATGTATTTGTGCATCTTCTAGAAAAAGAAATCAGTAAAACATAGGCAATGGGACAATGTTTTAAAGTGAGAAAAAAATCATATATTTTAAATGATTATCTTCAACATATATATAGAACAAACGTGAATTTTTCCCACTTGTGAATAGAAAGTAGACTCCTTTCCTTTTGTTTACCTGTCTTGATCGACTTGCATCCTGATCTCTGAAATGTGTACTTTTCCATTTTTTTCCACTGCAGAATGATCACGCTCACTTTGGAAATGAGGACTTCTTTCCTTCCCAAGAAAAAGTGAACCCTCCAGCCCCCAAAGTGCCTGCCATCAATGGAGTCAAATGTTATGCAAACCCAGCAGTAACACAGCCTAATGGACATCTCCATTTTGATAACGTCAGTGTGGTTTCTCTCCAGGTATGATGCTTCTTTCATTTTCTTGCTTAATTTACTGTGTTCTTTGTGCCATGTAAGGCTATCTGGAAGCCTGGCTAGTTTATTTTTGATGATCAGTCTGATTCCTTATGAAAACATAACAGTGAATTTATTATTTACCTGAATGCTTTCCTTGCCTTTCCATAGATGTGACTATTCTAAATTCTGTAAGGAAGAGAGGAGAGTTGAGGAATTATGGAGACCTGAGTTCTGATTTACTGATAACATTCATTATTTTTCAGATTCTTACTTCTCTATTGAGGAATGGTGACTCACCCCAAATTTCAGAGTAATAAGTGGCAAAATTAATTAATATCTATTTTCCTGACATTTCTCCAACAATTCTTCAATGCTTAGAGATAAAAACTATTTTGGTTGATTGAGAGAGAGAAATTGGAAGAGTGAGATGATTTAAAAATTGAAATAAGGGCTCCATTGACATCCCAAAGTGTCCTTTGCTATTCCAGGTTTGGGATTAAAGCCCCTTTGGTCTAGGGAAAGAGCAGCTGCAGCCCCAGACGCTTGTCTATATGCTTCAGTAGAGCTGGACACGCATTTGGGGAGAGGGACTAATGATATCTCTGTAACCATTGGGTTGGGTTGGATGAGGAGGAAAAGGACTAATGATATCTCTGTAACCTTCTGGCTAGGTCAGAAGAAGGTCCAGAGCAAGGTTCCTGGACCCTTTTGGGAGTCTGGGGAAGCCTATGGACCTCTTTCTCAGCATAATATTTGTAAAAGCATAAAATATATAGGATTACAGAGAAAACCAGTTATGTTGAAATATAATTATTAAAATATTAAGAAAAGTTCTTGGAGCGCTGGTGTGGCAGAGCTTGTCGTGACTGTGGAGAGGGAGTCCTCCTGATAGTTACATGGCAGAAAGAAGTGCCTGCACTCGCAGACCAGAGCACATGCCAGGAAAGGAGTATCATACCACCTCAGAATAGAAGTAGCTCTGAAAACAGCAATGCAAAACCCCTGAAGCTTGGGACAGAGCACTCTCTACTCTTAAAGCAGTCATACCCTGATCAAAAGCTCAAAAGTCAAGTAATTGGCTAGGAATATAAGCAAGTAGCGTAAAAGGACTGAGACTCAGACTATAGAATCTTTTTTTTGGTGACAAAGAAGATCAAAACATATAGCCAGAAGTCAACAAAGTCAAAGGTCCTACACCAACAGCCTCCAAGAAAAATATGAATTGGGCTCAGGCCATGGAAGAGCTCAAAAAGGATTTGGAAAATCAAGTAAGAGAAGTAGAGGAAAAATTGGGAAGAGAAATGAGAGTGATGCAAGAAAATCATGAAATACAAGTCAACAACTTGCTAAAGGAGACCCCCAAGACGCTAAAGAAAATAACACCTTAAAAATAGACTAACCCAAGTGGCAAAAGAGCTCCAAAAGTCAATGAGGAGAAGAATGCCTTAAACGGTAGAATTAGCCAAATGGAAAAGGAGGTCCAAAAGACCCCTGAAGAAAATACTACCTTAAAAATTAGAATAGATCAAGTGGAAGCTAGTGACTTTATGAGAAATCAAAAAATTATAAAACAGAACCCAGAGAATGGAAGGCAATGTGAACTATCTCATTGGAAAAACCACTGACCTGGAAAATAGATCCAGGAGAGATAATTGAAAAATTATTGGACTACCTGAAAGCCATGATCAAAAAAAGAGCCTAGACATTGTCTTTCAAGAAATTATCAAGGAGAACTGCCCTGATATTCTAGAGCAAGAGGATAAAATAGCAATTGAAAGAATCCACCAATAGCCTCCTGAAAAAGATTGCAAAAAGAAAACTCCTAGGAATATTGTAGCCAAATTCCAGAGTTCCCAGGTTAAGGAGAAAATATTGCAAGCAGCCAGAAAGAAATAACTTGAGTATTGTGGAAATGCAAACAGAATAACACAGGATCTAGCAATTTCTACATTTAGGATTGAAGGGCTTGGAATATGATATTCCAGAGGTCAAAGGAGCTAGGATTAAAACCAAGAATCACCTGCCCAGCAAAACTGAGTACAATAATCCAGAGCAAAATATGGACTTTCAACAAAATAGAGGACTTTCAAGCTTTCTCAATGAAAAGACCAGAGCTGAATTGAAAACTTGACTTTCAAATACAAGAATCAAGAGAAGCATGAAAAGGTAAACAAGAAAGAGAAATCATAAGGGACTTACTAAAGTTGAACTGTTTTGTTTACATTCCTACGTGGAAAGATGATGTGCGTAATTCATGAGACACTTCTCAGTATTAGGGTAGTTGAAGGGAATATACAGATATATATATATATATATATATATATATATATATATATATATATAGACAGAGGGCACAGGGTGAGTTGAATATGAAGGGATGATATCTAAAAAAATCAAATTAAAGGATGAGAGAGGAATATATTGAGAGAGGGAAAAAGGGAGAGATGAAACGTAAAATTATTTTACGTAAAAGTGGTAAGAAAAAGCAGTTATAATGGAAGGGAAGAGGAGGCAGGTGAGGGGGAATACGTGAATCTTGCTCTCATCACATTTGACTTAAGGAGGGAATAACGTACACTCAATTGAGTATCTTACCCTACAGGAAAGTTGGGGGGAAGGGGCTAAGGTGGGAATGAGAGAAGGGAGGGCAGATCGGGGAAGGAGGTAATCAAAAGCAAATGCTTTTGAAAAGGGACAGGGTCAAGGGAGAAAACTGAATAAAGGGGCCAGGCTAGGATGGAGGGAAATATAGTTAGTCTTTCACAACATGACCATTATGGAAGGGTTTTGCATGATGATTCATGTGTGGCCTATGTTGAATTGCTTGCCTTCTCTAGGATGGTGGGTGGGGAGGTAAGAAGGGAGAAAATTTGGAACTCAAAGTTCTAAAAACAATTGCTCAAAAAAAGTGTTTTTACATGCAACTGGGAAATAAGATATACAGGCAATGGGGTATAGAAATCTATCTTGCCCTAGAAGAAAATAAAGGGAAAGGTGATAAGGATGGGGAGTGGGGTGCAGAAGAGAAGGCAGACTGGGGAAAGAGGCAATCAGAATATATCCATCTTGGGGTGGGGGAGAGGATAGAAATGGGGAGAAAATTTGTAACTCAAAATCTTGTGGAAATCAATGTTGAAAACTAAAAGTATTAATAAAGTTATTAAAAGTATTAATAAAATTAAATTAATAAAGTTATTAAAAGTATTAATAAAATTAAAAAGAAATATTTTTATAAAAATAATCATCATTCAATTAAAGTTGATAAAAAATTTTAGGCATATATTGTATGCAACGCACAGTGTTAGGCTGGAGGTTTGGTTTGGTTTTTGGATGAGACCTGTGATGCTAATCAGTCAATCAATAAATAAACATTTATCAAAGGCAAAAAAAAAGTTCATGGGCCTCAGGTTAAGAACTTCTGATTTAGAAAACAATAAAGTAGAGCAAAATGCAGCTGGGGCAATAGAGAAGTGCTGACTAACTTTCCTTTCTTCCTATTAAGCTAGAAACCAGCAAATGTTTACTTCCTGAAATTAATCATGTACTGCCTTTGCAAAAATAGTTGTGTTTTGTTTAGAGGTTCCCTTATTGGTTAGATGGTTGCTCTTTCAAAAAAGGATGAGGCAGGAAAAATAGATGGGGAAATAGATGGGGAAAATGTTGCCCTTGATTCTGGCAGTATATTTGTATGTGAGGGAAAAATATGTAATATAAGAAATAAGTGAATAGTATGAGTGAATTTGCCTGTTAGAACCATTTTGGATCTAGCCTTTGCATTCATTACTGAGGGGAAAGAAGAAAAAAAGTAAAAACCTCAGTGCACTGACATCAGGATAAACCACTATGTCCTGAAACTGCTTTAGTTTGATGTCAGACTGCATGGCACTGAATGCAGGGGTTTTTTTAAAGTGTTTTAGCTCCCCCTGGAGGAGCCAAAGAGATATGACCAAGGATAAATTAGAATTGGCTCTGTCTTGTTTTGTGGTCCTAAAATTATGAAGCCTTTGGAGGCTGCATAGCTTCCTCATGCTGGAGCAGCTGCATAGCTACTCCTTCTCTTCTGTGATTTCATCAGTTGGGTAGATGAGGAGATGGGAAATCAATTGATCAGAGTGTCCTCATCACTCCCTCTCATACGATCATTTTAGTAATCCCGGCTGTTATTTTAGAACAAAGGAATTAGTTCCATAATTTGCTGATAATCAATAAGCGTTTATCAAGCACCTCCTATGGGCTAGATATACTGTGTTGGGTAGAGGGAAAGGAAGAGAAAAATGAAACAGTCTTTATTCAGCAAGTTTTTATTCTATTTGAAGAAACAATAATAATAGAAATAAATTCCAGCCTATTTGAGAAATATTTTTGTTATACTTTTTTTTTAAATCGAAAGATGAGGCTACTATAACTTTACATGTCCTTTAGAATTTAGCTGCCTTCAGAATTTGGTGATTTGCCTCTTTATTTGGCAGTAAACCGATTTAGGTTCAGCAGTATTATTTCTCCTTACATGAATTACCAGCAGTAGTTAGCATCTGTCATATTGGGAAAGTCTCTTAAATTTCTCAGTCAGGCCCTGGAGGCAGGAAGATTTCTTGAGTTCAAATCTGGTTACAGACACTTATTAGCTGTGTAACCCAGGGCAAGTCACTTAACCCTGCTTGCCTCAATTTCCTCATCTGTCATATGAGCTGGAGAAGGAAATGGCAAAACCATTCCATTATCTTTAGCAGGAAAACCCCAAATGGGGTCATGAAGAGTCAGACACAACTGAAATGACTGTAAAACAACCACAATTAGTTAAACGCTAACTATGCAGTATCAGTTTTTAAAGCCTCAGTTACTGGCCTCACACCAATCTGATGCTTTCCTCAAATGAGAGCTACCTTAAGATTCCCTTTGACAGCAACTAAACTCAGCCAGAAGAATGCTTTTCTTCTTATAACAGCCAGAAAATATTCCCTCTTAATGTGCTTTATGGTAGTCTTCTGGGAATCTAGGATAGTCCCGAATGTTGGGCAAAGAAGCTCAGATTTAGTAACTTCTAGGGCTTTCTGCCTTCTGCATTAGTGTTATTTTCTCAGAAGAGAATAGCACACAGTACTTCAATGAGACCTGATTCCTTCCCCTGTGGATGGTCCCTCCTCCCACATCAATTACAACCTGCCCTTGTATCCCGTTTTTTAAATGATAATTGTCCATGTGTCTGCTCCCCTCCCCTCCAATAAATCTGCAGTTATATGGTACAGTGGATAGAGCACTAGACTTGAACTCAGGAAGACTTGAGATCTAATCCTGCCCCAGACACTTACTAGCTGTGTAATCCTGAGCAAGTCACTTAATCTGAACCTACTTTTTCAAATTTACATTGAGGTTGGACTTGTTGGTCTCAGAGGTCCCTTATATCTCTAAATCTATGCGCTTAAGACCCTATGAAACTTGATCAATTCAACTCATTGGAGGCCTTTTCCTAGTTCTTTTACGATTTTGTGGATAGTCACCCAGGATTTGGGCTTGGCCCTCTGTAATCTCTCACCATTGTTACTTGGCTGACTCACTTCCTTTCCTGGTCAACCATTCATGGCCTCAATGATTTTTGTTTCATCACTTCTCAGATACAAATCATCATTGGCAATATGCTGAGACCCACATTCGCCATGTGTCTCTCTACTTTTTTTAGTATGATAATGCAGAAAATTCAGAGATTGTTCATCTCCTTCCTTCTCTGCTTCTTATTTCTCGGTATTACCTTTTTCCTACATCACACAGAATTTAAAGTTTCATTAAAACAAAGTTCAGAGCTCTCCAGATATGAAAATAACCTTTAGAGGGTAAAGGAGGTCAGTATCATTCTTTTCTTTCAGATGCCAGGAGAGTGAATCAGAAGTTTGAAACATTTGCTGTCGTTGAATGGAATATAACTTTTGAGACCAATTTAATTTGCCATTTGCATGATAACATTGCCAATCTTTGCACCGCTGATCTTCTATGAGAATCTTTGAGTTATGTCACACTCTCTCTGTGAGGCTAGCAGTATTTGTCAAAGTCTGACACATCCAGTTCATTTGAAAGAGCATTAAAAATGAGTATGAAGCCTTAAACATGTAGAGAGAATATTTGATTGTAGTACTATTGAAATAATTGGGATGCAAGCTACCATCTTTTAAAAATTAAGGGTCACAGTTGTTATAATTACTGATAATTTTAGTCTCAGAATTTAAATTTAACAACCATTTGTTAAGCACCTATTCTGTATTAGGTGATGAAGCACCAAGATTGATGAAACTAGCCATCCTCCCAGGGACATTACAATTTAAACAATTGAACAATAGATTTTGTCATTCTGCATCTATGTGTTTCCTACCATGGAAGCGCAACCTTCATGTTAAATAAATTTTGAGGTATTGGCTTCTCTTTTTCAATAGAATATGTGTCTATGGCTATTCAAGTGTTCTTTCCTTTATAATCCCCAATATGTAATTTGAACAAATCTCTGAAACCTAGAAAATAATTGGAGATGACACTTAAGTTGTCCATTTTGGGGACTCATTTTTTCATCTCTACCCAAAAATTACTCCTAAAAATTAGGAAAATCCAAATCATTTACTGCTAAGTATTTTTAAGACTCTTTAAAACTTATGTAAGTCGACTATTGTTCATTTAGATAATTCCCATGTATAAAGTAACACCAGGATCTCAGAAATTCTTGGTTTTCTGCCTCATATGTGCCTTCTTGCTGCTATGCACCAACCCCCCTCTCACTTTCCCTCCTGTTTCATTTGCTCTTCTTGTTCAAAGACTGATCATCGAATCATATTACCATTGCTACTATGGAAGGTAGGCCAATCTACTGACCTGTGACTCCATTTAGAATCTTTGTTGTTGTCTTCCTAGGACATAGTTGCTTTCTTGGCCATCACTCCTTGCTCCCAACATGACTATCCATGTCAATCTTGTCCCTCAAGAATCCTGATCCCACTGTACCCTCCTTTTCCATTGTGCCCTCTGGTACCCTTTTTCTATGTTGTAGATGTTTTTCTATGAATACAGCTTGATTAAATTTATATCGGTCTATAAGTTTCAAAGGTGCAATATCAAGATTACTGTACTTATCTGTATCCTCTTTGGAACATTCTTTTCTTCTCTGTATATTTTTGAAAAGTGTTTCATTGATATTTTTTTCCTTTTCTTCTTCTTTTTATGTATGTTGCTGTCACAACATTCTCTCACAATGTCTCATATAGCTCCTCCTCTCCAAATAAAAGTCCTTCTTTGTAACAAATAAGTATAGTCAAACAAAATAAATTTCTGTTGTATTGGTTATATCTAAAAAAACCATGTCTCATTCTATATCCTCTCTTACATCTTTACTAAGTGATAGGAAATATGCTTCATGATCAATCTCCTCAAATTGTAATCAGTTTCTGCATTTATCGGATATGAAGTCTTTCAGAATTGTTTTTCTTTACAATCTTTTCATTTTATAAATAATTCTCTTGGTTCTGCTCAGTACACATTGCATCAGTTCATACAAGTTTTTCCAGGTTTCTTTGGATTCATCCTTGGCAATAATGGACCATACTTTGTTCTGCCATTTCCCAGTTGATGGATACCAGGTTTGTCTCCAGTTATATGCTATAACAAAAAGTGCTGCCATAAATATTTTTTACATGTGGGGCCTTTCCCCTTTGTCTTTAATATCTCTTTGGAGCATATGCTTACTGGTGTTGCTGTTGGTTGAAAGGATATACACAACGTAGTAACTTTTTAGATATAGTTCCAAATTATTTTCCAGAATCGCTGGACCACTTCACAGCTTCACCAGCATATATCAGTGTGCTCAACACCTTTAGCAGTGTTATTGTCCTTTTTTTCTTTGCCAATCTGATGGATGTGAGGTGGAATCTTAAGAGTTGTTTTGTGCATTTCTGCAATTGGTGATTAGGAATGTTTTTTTCACAGTTATTTATACTTTATCTTTCTTTGAAAATTGCCTGTTCATATCATTTGGCCATTTATCTATTGGGGAAAGGTTTTTATACCTGTTTTACATAACACATCCTAAATATTAAGATTTTTATCAGAGAAATTTATAGCAAATATTTTTCCAGTTAACTATTTCTAATTTAATTTGGGGGTTATAAATCCCCGAGACTTGAAATCTGCTTCTCTTCCAGGGTTTTGTCCTTTTACATTTCCCAGTCTCACTGCTAGCATTCAAAGAAGCAGACTTTGCACAAGTTTGAGTGGTAATCTGGATTTTAATATATTGTCACACAAACCCTTCAAATATCACTATTTATGAAAATAACAGCTTTAAAAGCAGCCACAATCTGCTGCTTCATGGAGGAAGAGATATGGCTGACTTCCTCTTCCATGTATTTCAGTTAGGCAATATGTGAAGCAAGGAAGGAACTGGCATTTATGACAAGTGAGAGGATCTCCCCCTAAAGTGCAAAGATGATGAGCACATCTCTTGTCATCAACCTTGTTCCTGCATCTCAGATGGTCATTGGCCAGTTCTGGAATTCTGTCACTGGTGAGTGACATCAATTAAACCCACAAGTTCTAATATTTAGACCCCATCTGGGTTGTTGCTCTTATTTCAGCCTACTTCATTTTCCACCCATTGGGCAGGGGACAGTTTTTGTTCTTCCATGCTTGCTTCTTTGTATCTGGTTGCTTATTTGACTTCTTTTACCCATAGGTCCCCTTCAAGATAAAGGTCAAAAGCAGTCTGGATAGTAAGGTATTTAAAGAGCTTGTCCATAAGCAGCCCCCTTCCCCATATCTCTCATTACTCCATCTCCAAGTCCTTTTGGAAGAGCTCTAAAAGGTGGGTTACATATAATCATGGAATGGACTACACTCTTGCGCTGGAAGGTTATGCCAGTGATGAATTCTTTGGCCATGGTAACCCATGGAACAAAGTTGTTGTTAGTCAATTGTGTCCAACTCCCTTTTGGGGAAATGATAGTAGAATGGCTTACCTTTAACTTCTCCAGCTCTTTTTACAGATAAAGAAACAGAGGCAAGCAAGATTAAGTGAATTGCCCAGGGTCACAGAGCCAAGTGTCTGAGGCCAGATTTGAACTTGACAAGATGAATGTTTCTGACTCCAGGTCCAGCATTCTATCTACTGTGCCACCTAGCTACCCTATGAAAGGAAGTACTGAGGTCTAAAATTGGGAATCTCTCACACCTACTTTCAGCTCATCCTGGCAGAAAAGGACTCAAGAAAAAGCATATTTAAATGATTTAAACCTACTTTGTAGAAGCTACTAATTTTAATAGAAATTTTAGTTAATATGTCAAAATCTAGAAGACCTCTAATCCAAGGTGCTTGGTAGATTTGCTTAGCAGTTTAGAGTGCTGTGATGTCATGATGAGCTCATGGATTTGAATGCTCTGTGGACCAGTTCAATTCAGCAACTAGTACCTGGCACTCTTGGGTACTGGGGAGGCACAGAAAGAAAAAAAAAACAGTCCCTGCCCTCAAGGAGCTCACATTCTAGCGAGGTAGACAGCGTGTAAACAAAGACAATATAATTTGAGGCCAGAGAAAATACCAACAACTAAAAGGGATCAGGAAATGTTTTTTGGAGGTGACACCTGAGATGATCAGTGGAGGAAGCTGATTTCAGGCATGGGGGAAAACCACACAGCACATCAGTAAACTTGAATATAGAGTATGTGAAATAATTTTGGAAACATAGGCTGGAACCAGACTATGCCAATCTGAATTGTATTTTCTTCTAGACTCGTAGGATGTCTTTTATCCTAGAGGCATTTGAGAACCACTGAAGCTTCTTAGGGAGGGATGTGTTATGGTCAGGTATGAGTTATTAGCATGAATATTTTGGCAACTCTATAAATGGTAGATTAGAAAGGAGAGAGACTGGGGCAGAGCCAAGATGGCGAGTGGAAAGCAGTAACTGGCGTGAGCTCCCCACCAAGTCCCTCCAAAAACCTATAAAAAATGGCTCTGAACCAATTCTAGAACTGCAGAACCCACAAAGTGGCAGAGGGAAGCAGGGCTCCAGCCCAGGACAGCCTGGATGGTCTCGGGGTAAGGTCTGTCCCAAACGGAACTCCCAGCCCCCCGCTGAGGGGAGCGGAGCTGAGCTAAGCAGAGCCCAGCGCGCGCGGCAGACCGCGGACCAACGAGACTAGGAGTGGAGCCGAGAGTGCCCTAGCATGCTGAATTACTGAGCTGTGGCATGTACCAGACCTCACAACCCACAAACAGCAAAGTCTACACAGAAGGTTAGTGGGAAAAGCTGCGGGAC
>CM053623.1:298437144-298480356 GCA_028646595.1 Phalanger gymnotis | reverse complement strand
AATGAGTTCTGTCTTCCCCGCTTGGGCGGATGTGCTGCCTCACCAGCACTCCTCCTTCCCCAAGAACCCCCTACCAGGACTGGGCTTAAATCTTCAGCAGGCTCTTCACTCCTGCTCTGATCAGCCACTTAATTCCTCCCACCAGGTGGGCCTGGGGCCAGAAGCAGCTGCAGCCCTAGTTCTAAAGCTGCCCCCTCCTCTGCTGCCCCAGGGGCGGTGGCCAAACCGCAAACTCAGTCCCGCAGCTTTTCCCACTAACCTTCTCAGTCGTTTTTGCTGTTTGTGGGTTGTGAGGTCTGGTAAATGCCACAGCTCAGTAATTCAGGATGCTAAGGCACTCTCTGCTCAGCTCGTGGTCTCGGCTCTTGGTCTGGTCGGTCCCCGGTCCACACTGCGCGCGCTTGGCTCAGCTCCGCTCCCCTCAGCTGGGAGCTGGGAGCTCCATGCGGGACAGACCTTACCCAGAGACCATCCAAGCTGTCCTGGGCTGGAGTCCTGCTTCCCTCTGCCACTTTGTGGGTTCTGCAGCTCTAGAATTGGTTCACAGCCATTTTTTATAGGTTTTTGGAGGTACTTGGTGGGGAGCTCATGCCAGTCACTGCTTTCCAGCCGCCATCTTGTGATTTGATGTTTCTTTGCCTCCCTTAGGTAATGGGAGAAGTGCCTAACTTCTGTGATAAGTGATATGTACTAAAATAGAAGTGTCACGAAGACAAAGACTATCTTGCATTCTTTGTATCTCTCTTCAGTGCCTAGTGAAGTACTTTACATATGATGCTTATAAATATTTGGTGAATTGAATAATGCAAATGTATACGAATATATCCAGAAGATTAATACCATTAATGCCAGTTACCACTGTAGCATGACATGAGATCAAGAAGCAATTCTTTCTTGTGAGAACTTCTTTATCATCAATCTCATTAGAACGTGTGGCCTTTGAGGCCAAAGACTTTTTGCCTTTCTTTACATTACCAGAGGTTAGTACAGTGTAGGCCATGGTAATGTCTTTTAAATGCTTGTTGCCTGATGGACTGACCCAATCATATTATCACATTTTCCTATGACTTGAGCCACTATTCATCAACATGTAAAATTTGATGCACGTTCAAAGATGGTAAACATAGTAATTCTTCAGTTTTCAACCTAATGGCCAGACTTGTATGTAGAAAGGAAAGCCAGAAATGAACACAATTGAAGCCAAAGACAATGAGATCCTAAATAGTCATTGACGCTAATACAGTCTCAGTTGGTAGTGTTGAGTGTCTGTCAAGAGGTCATGTGGAATGAATGAGTTGGAAGTCTCCTTCTAGATCCCTCTTCATTACATATGGCAGGCTTGTTTATTTCAGAAAGAGATAGCCCTAGGAAATGTGGGGAGTCTATATACACATTTCCTTGCATCCTAAGTGAGATTGATTCATTTAATGCCCTTGTAATATCGGTCATTGGCCACGCCCTATTGGTTTTTACTTCACAATATATCGCTTAGATTCTTAATTGGAAGGGGCATCAGAGGCTCTGTTGTATAATCTGTCCCTGAATGAGAATCCCCATATGGCATCCCTGACAATTGGGCATTCAGCCTCTGCTTGAAAACCTTGTATGACTTTTTTCATACCCACTACTTTCTGAAGCACTCTGTTCTAATTTTCCATAGCTCTAGGAATTGGGAGGTTTTTTTTCTCAACACTGAGTCTAAATCTGCCTCTCCAACTCCCACCTCCTGTCCTTCAGCTCTCTGGGCCCAAGGAGAACAATACTAACCTATCCCTCTTATACAGGACAGCCCTTAAAATTCCTGAAGAGAGCCAGATACCAGTCTTTTCCACGTTGAGATTCTCATTTACTTCTGATCCTCATGTGGTATGACCTGGAGGCCCCTCATCATCCTGATCATGTTCCCTTGGACACTCTGACTGTCTTCACATGACTTTTCTCCATGTTCTCTCTACCTGGAATGCCTTCCCACATCCTTTCTGTGTATCCACATCCTCCCTTCAATACTCAGCTCATCTTTCCTTACCTACAAAGCATTCCCAAATGACTCTGGTCCTCCATGGAGACCTCCCCTCCTGTGCAATCATAGAACTTACTGTTCTGTCTATATTACTTATCCGACAATAAAGTATATCCCTTAAATGTTTTTTGAGTGGGACCCATGGTTTCTTTGTTGTCAAGAATGTGCACTGAGGAACTGTCTCAGTGCAGATTAGATATTCTCCACAATTTGTAGTCTTGGAGTTTTCTGGGGGGCAAAGAGAGGTTAAGTGACTGCCCAGGGTCACACAGCCAGTCTGTGGCAGAGGCAGATCTTCTTGGCTCTCTATCCTATATATAATAATGATGCTTCTCAAACTGTACACGTATGATTTGTAATATCTCTTCTTTTATTCATCTGTATGGTGGTTTTGCTTTTGTATTATAAACTTGTCATGTATTCCTTGCTTTTCCAACTCAGCTGTAAAATTCTTCAAGTCAAGGATTTGCCTTTGTACCTCCCACCATGCCTAAAACAGTGTCTACTATTTAGTATTTATTTGGTAATTGAATATCTTTTTTTTTCTCCATAGGATGGGAAAAAGGAATCAAGTTCATGTACCTGTTTAAAGGGTCCCAAGCTATCAGAAATTGGCACCATTGCCTGGATGATCACCCTCAGTGATGCCCTCCACAACTTTATCGATGGTCTGGCCATTGGTGCTTCCTGTACCCTCTCTCTTCTTCAGGGACTTAGCACCTCCATAGCAATCCTGTGTGAGGAGTTTCCTCATGAATTAGGTAAGAGACTTCTATTCAGGGCAAGAATCTGTTAGTTCTGGTGTGATTTTGATCAAATGCATCTTTAAAATGCCAAGGACTCAAAATCCTGTCTGCTATATTGAAATGACAGAAAAACTGTGAGACCCTGGTGATCATTTCTTCTCAAAGCAACATCCTTCTACAGTGTAATTAATTCTGTGTTTTCCTGTTCTCTTTTTCCAGGGGACTTTGTGATACTACTCAATGCTGGAATGAGTACCCGACAAGCTTTATTTTTCAACTTTCTTTCAGCATGCTCCTGCTATGTTGGGCTAGCCTTTGGCATTTTGCTGGGCAACAACTTTGCCCCAAATATTATTTTTGCACTAGCTGGTGGCATGTTCCTCTATATTTCTCTGGCAGACATGGTAAGAAGATTTTTTACTTTCATTTTAATTTTACATAAATATCTAGGAATGGCTAGGGCTAGGGGCTCACCACTTCCTTATTTCTTATTCTGCCTCCCACAGAAGGGAAAGAAAGGCACATTTTCCAGGGAAACTCATGATGGAAGTTTAAAAATAAGAACAATGGCAGCAAGCCCAATACAGCCATTTGTGTAAAACTCTTCTAGCTGAGAGAGAAAGTGCTTTTAGGGATCTTCTTGGAATGGTCTTGGGGATAGTAGGCAGCAAACATATGGAGGTAGTATGGCATAATGGATAGATGGCTGGACTTAAAACCTGTCCCAGGTAATCTTAAGGTCATTGATAGTCTAGGCAAGTGGTGTCAAACTCAAACCCACAAATTGACTCAGAAAGCCACAGTTGAGCATTGTCTATGTTGTGTTGTATTTTTATTTATTTTGTCAAACATTTCCTGGTTTAGCAGCACTTGGGAGTTTTGCTGTCTACAAGTTTGATACCTCTGCACTAGAGAGTATCATACCCTACTTATGACCTTATTTTTTTTGCCTGAATTGTAGAGATTCTCACCCAAGCCTTTCTTGTTCATTTTGTGTTGGGATGGTTGTAGCCAAAGAGTTGGTTTTTGTTTGTCTTGCTTTTGTGGTGATGCACAGTTTGATGATAAATACCATGAATTTCTGTATGTGTTAAGTGAAAATCTTAGCCAGCCCCAAACTTGCACTAAATATAGAAAGTTGGGATAAATGGAGTAACATACGAGACATTTCCTGAAAAGTTCAGGTTGTGTATATTTTGAGTGTGTGTGTGATTACAGAAAGGCAGCTAAATGGTTCAGTAGATAGAGTATTAGGCCTGGAGTCAGGTACACCTGAGTTCAAATCTGGCCTCAGACACTTAAATAGCCGTGTGACCCTGGATAAGTCACTTAAACTCTGTCTTAATCCACTGGAAAAGAAAATGGCAAACCACTCCAGCATCTTTGCCAAGAAAACTCCATGGACAGTAGGGTCCAAAGGGTCATGAAGAGTCAGATATAACAGTGATTACAGCAGTTAGAGCTGGAAGAAACCTTAGAGATCATTGAGTCCAGCTCCATCAGTTTATGGATAAAGAAACTGAAGCCCAGAGGGGTTAACTAATTTTCCAAGATCACATAGGAAATGATTAGCAGAACTGAAGTCCAGTGGTAGCCCCACTCCATGATGTCTTCTGATGTCTCAGTCATGCTGTGGAGTTGACTCTGGGTTTTTAAGTGCATGCCACTGGAGTACAAAATTTGGCAAGTGGGTCTTGGAAAGTGTTAGGACCTTGCTGTGCTTTGTTCATCTGAAGACCTAGCTAAAGTCAGGGAGACTTAGCCCCGGGGTGGCTACAGGGTTGTTGTTATTACAACCGCAACTACCACTGCCAGCACCACATCTGAGGTGGTGTGATCTGTGTTGGAAGAGGTTGAGCAAAATCACAGATCTTTAAAGCAAACACCTGTACCTTATTACGAGGGGATCAATTAAAACTAACTGAAGTGGTTAAAATCTGTCTTCTCATAAAAGCTTGGAGAATCTGTGTAACAATATCTCCAAGTGACTACGTCTGTGTGTACATCACATCCATGCACTCACACAGAGACACACCCATTTGAGTAATTCTTATGTATTTTCTAGGAGTGGAGGTGAACCTGAGTTTTCAAAGGTATACTGAGAAGTCTTTCAAGACTAATAAAACTTTGAACGTGGGCTACTGACTCCATTAGAGCATCTTGTGAGCAGGGACTTTTGTTTTTATTTTTGGTTTTCTTTGCACCCCCAACACTTAGTAGAGTGTTTGGCACATATTAGGTGCTTAGTAAATACTCATTGGATGATGACATACTTTTATATCTGTTGTCTGAGGGCCAGCCCAGCTAAGCATAGAAAGGTTCATCCACTTGGTTTCCAGTAGAGGATATGTTTGGCTAGAGGAACTTTCATGGTGTTCATCTTTCCACTATGAAGAGAGCAGAAAAATTGTGACTCCCATTGGTAGTGGAAAGAGGTCTTGTAGCATCATGGCCTGTAACCCTTCAGATTAAAGGATAATTAGAAAGTACTTCAAAAAAAAAGGTGACATAATGTAGCTTACAGTCATATGTAGTTTTCCAAGTCAGTATGCCTCCCATGGAGATGCTTATGTACAGTTTGGTGGTTCTTGTTTTTATTTGAATTTTACTCCACTGTCTTCACTTCTCCCTTCCCTGAGACTTCAAGTGGTTTAGAAGGTGCTGGCCTGCATTAGGAGAGGGGCCTTCCTCACCTGGGTGTTCTTTGTACCAGTGAAATCACAGTTCTAGTCCCTATCCCTACTTAATCAAGATGTGATAGTCTTACTAGTCATATGAAAAATGTTCATAATTAATATAAAACATTAAATGAAAAATACTAATATGAATATAAATTCATATAATTATCTTAATCAACATTAATGATTAATCAATATTCATATTAATAATCAATTATGTTAATAATCAATAATATAATCATATTAACAATTATAAAAATTTCTGGTATTATTATTCTTCTGGGCCTAGGGCCTACTTTATTGAGCTCCTCATCAGCCAGGAGTTCTGGCTCCCTCTTGAATCCCTCCTTCAGTGGTTCCCAAGTGTCTGGAGGTGATTCTGGGTTCTGGAAGCCATGCTGGCAGAGCATAAACTCTGGTCATTTTTCCTAAGCTGAAAAGAGTTCAAGCTTCAATGGGGTCTCTTTTTCTGACTCAAAAACCAGCTGAGGGTGGTCCTAAGGTGATGAGGTATCAGCCCCTCCACTGCCAGAGCACCTGTAGTGACAATGTCATACTTCTTAAAGTGAAGATAGTGGGAATGGCACGGAGAACTGGAATTTGGCAAAGATGCAGAATGTCCACTCTTGTCTCACTGATCCTGGTAGTTAAGTGACTTGCTCAGGATCATACAACTAGGATGTGACAGGAGCAAGGCATGAACATGGATCTTCTCACCTCTGAGTCAGCTCTCTGTCCACAATTCCATACTGTCTGTAAAACTAATAAACCACCGTGTATGATGCTTTTAACCTTATATGATGTTTTTTGCTTTGCAAAATCTTTCCTCATTTGTTTTCTCATTTTTATTGCCATAACCCTTTGGGGGTACCTGTATTTATTGTGATTGCTTGAAGATTCTCTGAATCTTTGTACTGGTGAGTATTCACAAAGGGATTATGGCATTTAGTGCACCATTTTGGGGGTGCTGTCTGAATGAGGGCATTTTCAGATATTGCCACAGAAATTGTACTGGACCCCCTGCACCTAGTTTTAATTGATTCACTTGGAATGAGGTGTTATATGTTTATATCTTGGCAGAGTGGTGAATGGAACCAAAGACATTCTGTTCTAATGGGACAGAAGTAAAGAAAGTAAAGGGCTAGTGTGTAAGGAAGGGTAGAAATGAAGACAAAAGGTATAGAGGGATCTCAGGAGTTTTATCATGAGCCTTCTGATGGTTGACTAATCTTATTCCATTAAAGATGATTTCTATTTTTCCACTCTTGGTGATAAGGCACACTTTCTTCCACAGTTTCGTTTGTGCTGATGCATTCCAACAGCTGAATTAGATCATTGAACCAATGATTCATCATTTGATATGATGGGGAAAAGCTCTGAATTTGTAATTGGAAGGCATGACTTCATGACCTGGCTCAGTTCTGTGTGTGCCTTTGGGCAAATCCTGGGTCTCACTTTCCTCATGTATAAGAAGGGGTGATTTTACTGTCTAAGGTCCCTTTTAGTCTGAATTCTCTTGATTCTGTGAATGTCAGACTAAAATCTTGGTTCGCCACAAGATGGCAACAGTTCTCTAAAAATCTACCTTTCTTTTTCCCTAGTTCCCGGAGATGAATGATATGCTAAGAGAAAAAGTAACTGGAAGAAAAACAGATTTAACCTTCTTCATTATTCAGAATGCTGGTCTGCTGACAGGATTCACAGCAATACTTATCATTACGCTGTTTGCAGGAGATATTGAGTTGGAGTAATCTGACTTTGAAGATGGCATATTTAATGAAGACAATTAACCAATAGAAATATGAAAAATTATTTTAGTCTGAACGGGGGTTTTCAGTTGATCTACCAAGTTAAAAGATGACCTTGTTTTCTTTTGCAAGTCACAGAAAACCAGTTAGCTAATGGTTCAAGGCCTGCAAAAGAGGTCATCAACCATATGTTACAGAAATAAATCCCGAAAAAAATTTAGAATTCAAAACCTTGTAAAAAATGAATGCTAAAAAATGTCTTGATATGTAATTGGGGAAAAAATAAAATACTATTAAAAATAAATCCAAAAGTTGGATTTTCTTTTCCTATTAAATGCAGTTTACCAGTTCCTTGGTAAACAGTGTTGTATGATATATGTAACAGAGAACCACCAGGCAGCTGAGCGCCATGCATTCCATGACTGGCAAATAAGTCATGAAGATGAAGAAAAAATTATTACAGGTTTTCTAGGCCTTAATAATGCTGGGATGGGAGCAAAGGCTCAAGTGGTTTCAGAGCAGGTTAATTCTCATCAATTTGTTGCAAGGATTTTATGGGCAAGCCCATCAAAACGTGGAAGAGAATCAAAACCATTTTAGCATGCATGTAAAAGATGCTGAAATCTCAATTATTAATTAACACAAACAAGAAAGAGACCACTTTTAGCTTTTGATCTTCTCTCTTTTTATGAGGCTTAAGGACTTGTAGATTCAGTTTTGAAAGCCCCTTTTAAAAACAGAAAAAAAGCTTATGAAAAATCTGAACATTCTACATTCCAAAAAGTTTAACCATGTGCACTCTGAATTTTATGAATATTTTACCCTGAAGGGTCAATTTCAGTTAGATTTGGCCAGAAGATTTTATTCTAAAGCTAAAATTGCCGTTATGGCGTTCACGAGTTTTATTTTGGCTTATGTTGTTACTGAGTGGCAGCCGATCAGCATTCAAGGAGATGAAAATGCTCAGTATCAATGTATGGTGAATATTTGTTTATTAGAGGGATGGTTCATGAAAAGAAACAGTAGAATTTTAGACATTTCTAAAGAAGGGCAAATATTGGTTCAGCGAGGTTTTTATAAATGTATGAAAAACAGCTGGACTGTTGTTATAAGTAAAGGGTTAATGGAGGGATGTGGTCAGTTTCCTTATGGGAGACTACCTGATCTTTGGAAAATTGCCTGTTTTGTTATTAATTGATCTTTTTTCCTTTATATTTTAAGTACCTCACTACAAAATAACTCAGGTTATTTTTCTACATTGTGATAAGGATACAGCAGAGACCAATCTGTCCATTCAGTTAGGAAATTAATGCTACTGGTGAATTGGCCTAAATGATTTTAGCTGTATTTTGTATGTGTGTGTAGGATAATTCACACTCCCATATCACCTTAAAAATTGTTTTAAAATGTGAAAATGATTGTTCTTGAAATCAGTGATCTTTCCTCTACAATTTTGTACAGTGTTTTTATGCAGCAATAAAATAGACTTAAGGAACATGTTTTGTATGTTACATGACATAGATAAAATTTTTTCAAAGTTTCCAGTCAGCTAAATAGTAAATTTATTTGAAACTATGAATCGATGGTATCTGTAGCTTCCTTTAAGAAAAAATAAACATTGATATATAATATGCTGAAACTCTTGTGAGAATAATCAATGCTGATGACAAATTTATGCTTATACTACAGATCCGTGCTTCATAATCTCAATTGGGCCCTCACTGTAACAAGGCAATCCTTTTGTATCTCCATAACTGACTCACTATCCCTCTCACAGCTGCTTTCCCCAACCCTTTCATCCCTTCTTATACCTCCTAGAGCTCCCCCACAATCTCTGTTGGGAATATGCTTCATATTTCGATGAAAAAAATGGGCTGTTTGCTGGGAGCTCCCTTTTCTCTCACCACATTACTCAGATGCTTTCACCATTATCTCCTTCACCTCAGTCTTACATGAAATACTTATACTTGTCCTTCTTGCCAAGGCAAACCTCTCTAAATTCATGCTTGATTCCATTCCGTCTTTTTTTAAATGGCAAATTGTTTCTTCCATCGTCCCCCCTCTTTCACTAATCTTCACTCAATCTACTAGCTGTTTTCCTGCTACATACAAACACACCCATGTCTTTTTCATCTTTTTAAAAAAACCTTTTTTATCACTCCATCCTCACTACCTTATCTCTCTCTTCCCTTTTGTGGGTAAAATCTTTGATTAGGTCATCGACATTCAATCCCTCTGCTTATTTTCTTCTCAACTCTTCAGTCTGCCTTTGGACCATATAATCATTTACCTGAAACTGCTTTCTCCAAAGCAATCAATAACATCTTAATTATCAGATCTAATTAGTTTTTCTGTCTTTATCTTTTTTGACCCAGAGGTCAAGACACTGTTAATTACCTTTTTGTGATATGGCATTCTCCTGGTTCCACCTATCTGACTTTTCCTTTTTGGGCCCATTTGCTGGATCTTTACCAGGGCACAGCTTCTAAATGTGAGTGTTCCCCAAGACTCTTGTTCTGTACTCTCTTTTCTTTTTCCTCTATACTATTTTACTTGGTGATCTCATCAGCTTCTGTCGATTCGATTTCTCAATGCAGATGATTCTCATTTATTCAACCTTAACTTCTCTGTTACTACCAGTCTCACATCTCCAACTGACTATCGGACACCTTAAACTCTATATTCTATAAACATAATTTAACATGTCTAAAACAACTCATTTCTCCCTTTTTCTAACTTCCCTATCATTGTTGAGGGTACCACCAGCCTCCCAGTCACTTGGGCTTGAAACATCCTCCACTCCTCACTCTCAGCCCCCTATATCCAATTAGTTGCCAAGTCATGTCAAACTAGCTCCACAACATCTTTTGTATACATATCCTTCCCTCCTATAACACTGTCAGGGCCCTAGTACAGACTTTCATCACCTCACACCTGAATTATTGAAATAAATAGTCTTCCTACTTCCATTCACTTGCCAGAGTGATATTCCTGAATTGCAGGTCTGACCATGTAACTCCCCTATTCAATGAACCCCAATGCCTCCTCATTGCCCCCAGGGTCAGATAGAGAATTTTCTGGATTTTAAAGCCATTCACAGCTTGACACCCTCCTTTCTAGTTTTCTTAAACCTTACTTGTCTCCATGTATGCTACAATTTTGTGACACTAGCTTCCTTGTTCCTCCCACATGACATTCCATGTCTCAGCATTTTCATAGGGCCATCCCCCAGTGTCTGGAATTTTCTCCATCCCCATCTCTGCCTCAGGCCTTGCTACTATAGTTCCTATCCCTCACTAGCTAAAAGCCCACTTTCTATAATAAGCATTTTCTCATGCTCCATAATTTTATTATTTCCAAAGTGGAATTTGCACCATCAAAATTTATTAAGCTCAATTATTCAGGACCTCTCAGCTTAGGCTTCAGATTACATAGGTCCATTTCTTTTTTACTTTTATCTCTTTACCACTCCAGTGTTAGCTCCTGAACCAGAAAAGAAGCAGAATAAAGGGAAATGGACATGAGGAATGAGATACTTTATTCAGAAGCCATGGTGAAAGACAGTGAGGTGGTAGGGGGGAAATTAATGGCTAGCATTTTATATCATTGTCAAATTCCAGTTCTTGAGGCTGTTCCCAATATTCTTAATTTAATAAGCACAGTATTGTCATTGTGGGTACTCTTCCAGTGGAGTGGGTTGCAACTCCATCACTTAGTAGTTGGCTTTTGAGAGCTGATGTGGCCAAACACATCATTACTTTATGGCTATCTTGGTGTGGTTCCCTAATCAGAGACACCTCCATCATGAGGTCCATGCTTGAATTCTTTCCAGCTTAGGAACCAGCAGAGTTTATGCTCTGCTGGCAGAGCCTTCAATAGCCTAAGGTCACCTTCACACTCTGAGAAATTAGAAGACTTTATCTATGAACTATCACCAGATTCACAGACATGAGAATCCTTATTACTCAGGGAAGTGCATTCTTAGTAGTTACTAACTTAATAATAGGGGCTAGATAGAGAATAGGAACAAGTCACCTCACTTCTTAAATTGTGGGTCAAGATCCATAGTTTAAGAGGTGCTGAAGGGGTCTCAGGTAGAAAAAGTTTAAGAAGCCCTAGAAGACTCCAGGTTGAAGATATCCACTGTCTAACACTGCCTTTGGTCCTGTTAAGATAGACCAAACCTTAATAAGAATAAAAAATATAATAGGTAGCATTTATATAGTTATTTGACATTCTGTATTGACCCCTATATCATAGTATTGATCCATTGTCCAAACATCTTTATCATATAATTTTATAGACTTTGTTTAAAAGTTTGCTACATAGGCATGAAATGTTTAAATATACTCTCTATACCATTCTATGATTACATTTTTGCACTATTGATCTCTATCATTTGAGTTAACAAATTGCTTTCAACACTTCTAAATTGAAATGAAAGAATAACTGAATTAATTTATATAACGTACCCCTGTCTAATTCCATTGTGCCACTTTTCTCACAACCTCTAGGGGATGATTTTTTCAACAAGCATTTCTTAAGTACCTGCTATGTGCTTGTCACTTTACAAGGTATTGGGGATGCAAAGACAAAACCAAAATAGTCCCTGACCACTAGAAGCTTACTTTCTTGTAGGTAGCATGCTCTCTCTCTCTCTCTCTCTCTCTCTCTCTCTCTCTCTCTCTCTCTCTCTCTCTCACACACACACACACACACACAATACATACAAAACAGATATATGGCAACCTTGAAGGAGGTGAGTGTGGGAAGAGGCACTAGTAGCTATGGGGCAAGAAAGACTTCACATAGAAGGTGGCATTTGAGCTGAATTTATATGTAAATTAGGGATCCTTAGAGGTGGTGATATGAGAGAATATTCCAGGTTTAGGGGACAGCTAATTCAGAGGCAGGGAGATGGGAGAGGTAATGCCAAGTGAGAAACAGAAAGGCCACTGTAGAGTAATGTGTAAGAAGGTTCAAAAGATAGGATAATACCTTTGAATGGAAGAGCTTAAATACCCCAGAGAGACCATAGAGGTAATAGGGAGATACTGGAATTTAATGAATGTGGGAGTGACAGGGTCAGACCTAAGTTTTAGGAGAATCACGTTGGTGGTTCTATGGAGGGCTTTTTGGAGGCTTGGAATGGGAGTGGAGATGAGTGGCTAGGAGATAATTTAGGAGGCTACTGAAGAAGTCCAGGTGAGAGGTAGTGAGGGCCTAAAATGGGTAAGGGGAGAGGGTAGCTGTGTTAGTAGAGAGGATGGATGCATGTGGAGATGCTCTGGAGATGGGAATGACAACAAATGGCAAATATCTGGTAGTGTGAGGTAAGTGAGAGTGAGAAATTAAGGATGACACCAAAACTGCAAACCTGAGTGACTAATGTTTAGAAAATGGGATAGGTTTTGGGGGAAAGAAAATGAATTCTACTTTGGATGTGTTGAGTTTGAGATGTTCATAGGACATCCAATACAAATGTCCAATAGACAGTCAGTGATGTGGGTCTGGATCTCAGGCAAGAGAATGATTGAATATATAGATCTGGGAGTCATCTGCCTAGAGGTGATCATTGAATTCATGGGTGCCGATGAGGCCATCAAGTGAAAGTATATGGCAAAAGAAGCCCCATCAAGTGAACGTGTATATAAAGAGGACCCAGCAAAAAATGGGCACACACTCAAAGTTAGGGTGTGAAATGAATGATAATCAAGCAAAAGATAGTGTAAAAAAGAGTGGCTAGATAGGTGGGAGGAGAACCATGTGAGAGTAGCATAATGAAAACTCAGGCTCTAGGAGAAGGTAGTACAAAGCGTCAAAAAGTGCAAAGAAGTCAAGAAATATGAGAACTGAGAAATAGTCATTCAATTGACAATTGAGACCACCGGTAACTTTGAAGAGTGCAGTTTTGTTTGAATGATAAAGTCAGAAGCCAGATTGCAGAAAGTTTAAGGAGTAAGAGGAGAGGAAATGGAGCCAATGAGCACACATAGCTTTTTCAGGATGTTTGGCTAAGAAATGGAGGAGAAATGTAGCACAATAGCTCACAGGGATTTGTAGGATATACGTTGTTTTTTTCCCTTTTAATGGAGACTTGAATATTTTAAACTCCATTTGGGTAGGGACTATGTGTTACATAAAATTTACATTTTTCCCCAGCACTTAGTTTCTGCATATATCATCTACTTCTAATTTCAAATGATCTTTGATCTCAGCTATGTAGATCTTGTCTCCAGTGATGTAGATTTAAGTAGATGGTCTCTATGAATTTCTAAGATACTCCTATTCCCTTCTTGCCGATTCATCTCATAGCTAACCTGTCAATGAGCTTTTCCAAATGTGGCTTGGCTAGCCCACAGAGTTGACAACTGTACTCATGGGCAAAGCCCTTCCAAGTTGTTAGCACATATGAAGGATTATGTTTCATGGACTTAGCCTTTGGGAACCCAGAGTCGCCTCTGTACCCCAATAAATACACGAGTAGGACTTGATAAGACTTTAAGAATATGTGCACAACAGGATTAATGTTTATTGACTTGAATTCTATGCAGCCAGTAATTCCTGTTGCCACTTTCTCGCAGTCTTTCTTTTTGATGTGGGTTGCATAATCTCTGGGAACACCGTGTCCTCAGCTGGTTGCTATGATAAGATTTTTGCTGTTAGGCATCCTACAGTCAGATATGTGTGGTTTTCTATAATTCCACAGCTTGTAGTAGATAGAGCTTTATTTCTCAAAACTAGCCCTTCTTGTAAAACTTGCTTCTTGAGTAAAGGGGGTTAGAAATTACTGATATTTGTCTTTCACTTTAGTCATGACATGATGAACACTGGTTACATGAGCATTATGCCACTTTAATGCTTTTTTAAAAAAGTTTTTTTGAGAGGGGAAGGCAAGGCAATTGGGGTTAAGTGGCTTGCCCAAGATCATAAAACCAGTAAGTGTGTCAGGGGCTGGATTTGAATTCAGGTCCTCCTAACTCCAGGGCTGGTGCTCTACTCACTGTGCCACCTAGGTACCCCTGACTTTAGTGCTTTTAAAAGAAAAAGGTGTCCCTTTGTGCCGGTAGGTTGATGGGCAGAGAGCAAAGGAGGTATGTCAGGGAGTGAGAGCAGAGCAAAGAGTCATTTCCACTAGAAAGATAATTTCATAGCTAGATGCTATGACAGGGGGATGGGAAGGTTGGGAGTTTCAAGGGATATATATGAATGGACTATGGAAAAATTTGTGAAGTGTCTTTGGCCAAGAGAGATGATTCTGAAAGTGTATATACAAGTGTTCACTTTTAAGCACCAAACTCCTCACAAGCTTATAATAAAGACAGATTTTAAGCTGAGGATGAGTGCATGAATTTCCAAAAATCCTTACTGAACAAACAGTTGTCTTTATGTAAAAGATTTCCTGGCATTCACATGTCTATAGGTCATCCCCACTAATAATATAGACTATAAATTGTTGTTTGATATGCCTGAATGGCATGACGAGGGAATTAGGTTAGTGCCATATACACATTACTAGGATGATGCATCTACATGCATGAAACATACATTTGTGTCACAAGTAATCAATGTTTTTTCTTTTAGCATTTTTACTTGTGTCAACACACACATTGCTTATATAATTAATAGCTGCTTGTTAATAAGCTGGGATGTATGAATTTAAACAAATCTTAGTACCTAAAGGAGAAGAAATAAATTATAGCTTTCATACCATGATTTTTTTTCTTGGCATAAGCATTATTATAAAACATAATTTTATTATGTTTTAATAAAAGAAGGTCAACAAGGGATGAGAAGATGCCAGATCTGTGATTTTCTAGAAGCAAGAAAATCTGAGTAAGGAAATTCCCTCTACCAATGCAAATTGTGACCTGATATGCAATTTATAGTTTTAGAGTGTTGCTTCAGGGCACTGGGGGATGGGGGAGAGGGAGAGAACAAACATTTATTAAGTGCCTACAATATGTCAGGCACTGTGCAGAGGACTTTACATGTGTCATTTTATTTGGTCCTCACTACAACCCTGGGAGATAGGTGATATTATTTTCTCCACTTTATATAGTAGAAAACAGGCAGATGGAGGTTAAATGACTTGCCTGGAGTTATACATCTAGGAAGTATCTGAGACTAGATTTGAACTCAAGTCTTCCTGACTCCAGGCCTGGCACTCTATCTACTGCACCACCTAGCTGCCTCTACTTTCCTATCTAACTTTCTTTAAAATAGTGAGAGGATATTAAGTGTCTTGGCTAGGGAAACCAAGCCAGTTTCCAGGATCATAGAATCATAGTTTTAGAGATGGAAGGGACCTTGGAGGCTTAGAAACTCAGCTCCAAAGAGATTAACTTCCCCAAAGGTTACTCTTTGGGCAGAGAAATGTGCCAGGAGTCACACAGGGAGTAACCATTGTGTTGGAAGTAAGATTTGAACTCAGGTTTCCACAACTCAACAACTATCCCCTATGCCCCTTTTGACTCTCCATTAAACTTAACACATAGTGTTACATGTTAAGTAGTTTATGAAAGGCCACATGTGAAAATATTAGCCACAGTGATATCAGAGCAAAGCCTTGGTCTTTGAAGATGTAAAACCTTGGGAACACTTCAGAATGGCCAGGATTAGAGTGAATATCACACGAAGAAGGAATTAGGTTGATTGAAAATTTTGTGCAATGAAAAAATGAGCTGAAAAGATATTAATAACTATAAATGAACCTATTATAAGAGCTGCTTAAAGACCTATTTGTTTCAACTTTAGAATCTCTAGTTCTTGAAATGAGGAGAGCCAGTCAGCTATTTCTGGTTTTCCCTTCTGTTGACATTTGGAGTTACCTCCCTAATTTCTGCAAAATCTCTTTTGCAAACTCTTCATTGCAATAGAAGTAACAAAGCTTAGGGATAAAACAAAATGGCAGGCAGCCCCCAAATGCATCCTTGGATTTTGTTTTGTTCATATTGCTAAATAATAAATATTTTTGTTTATTTCACTAATTTGACACTAACATTTGTACTTCTGGTCAATAACGACTATGGACAATAGTTGAGATTTGGATACCACTCAAATGCTCTAGAGTGAATGAGTGGACCCATATGGTAATCCAAATGACCCAAGGTATAGTACATGATCTAGGCATTTCAATCATGATGTATTTCTAGCCTGAAATGATTTATAAAAGGGAGAACAGGCAAGAATAGCTGAAGAAGCAACTTCCAGATTGACAGTTTGTTCTGAACTCGAGTTCTATCCCAGAAAACTCCAGGAAAGCTGTGTTATGTAGGATGAAAATCTAGGCCATTGAATTTAGTCCTACTCCATATGCCATGGATTCTCAGAAAAAGTACAGTTCCTTAGCAACCAGCAGATCACTTGGATGCCAAGTGATTTCATGATTTTTATAGATACCCAGTTTTTTAAGACACCTGTCTCAGAGACACTTACCTCTAGCCCCTCAAATCTAGGTTATTGTCAGAATAATTACACCTGATGATATTTTAAAAATAAACATTAACTATTCACACACTGCTTCGATTTATTGCAGCTCACAAAAAGATAGGAGAGGCAATGCAGAATCATGGATAAAGAGTTGTCCTCAGAGATGGGAAGACCTGGGTTGAAGTGTGTCCTCTCTCCCTAACTTGACTGTGTGACCCTGGGCAAGTCACTTAAATTCACAATGCTGTGGGAAAGTCTGTAAGATGTGGAGAAGCTACATCAGTGAAAGCAGTTTGTTTTGGGGGATACCTTACACTATTCTGATTAATAAACAAGTAAATGAATGGGTGAATAAATGAAAAGACATGCTCCTTATGAAAAGCAGCAAAGAACAAGCAAGAAAAAGTTGACCTCTGAGTCAGGAAGTCTTGTGTCTGAAGACCTTCTCCATGGAAGACAAGTTGTATGACACATCATTTAGCCACTTAATGTCCTAGCAAGTCTTTTAGACTGTCAGGAGGGGGAGCTAGGTGGTAGAACCCTGGAGTCAGGAGGACCTGAATTCAAATCCTGCCTGTGACCTTGGGCAAGTCACTTAACCCCAATTGCCTTAAAAAAAAAAGACAGTTGCTGCAACCTCAAAAGTCCAGTTTAAAAAAAACAAGCAAATAATCAGAAGGTCATTCTTCAAAAGAAGAAGGATAATTAACAACAATAGCATTTGCATAGCACTTTAAGGTTCACAAAGCACTTTATTAACATTACTTTATCCTTACAACTTTGGGTGGAAGGCTCTATTATTTTTCTCATTTTACAGATGAGGAAACTGAGTCAGACAGAGGTTAAGTGACTTAGCTAGAGTCATACAGCTAGTGAGTATCTGATGCCAGATTCCAACTTTGGTCTTCCTAACACTATATCCGTTGTGTCACCTAGCACCGGTGTTAACAATGGGGGCATGAAATAACAGCTCACATTTACATAGTGCTTATGTAGGATGAGTCCTTGGAAGTATCCAGAGCATTGCTCCCATTTCACAGATGAAGAAACTGAGATTTCAGGAGGTCACAGGATTGATCAGTGGCAAAGGGACCACTCAGACTCAGGGCTTCCAACTTCAGGTCCATGCTTTTTCCACTTATCACACTGTTTGCTTGAGGATCATTTCCCTGGTTTTCCTTTTAAAATTGCCAGCCTCTATTAGTCCTAATAATTTACACTTATTGACAGTTTATTAAACTCTTTTCTCACGTCACCTTGTGAGGTAGATAATGTGAATTCTTTTTTTTCCATCATTCAACTGTCTTAGATAATGAGGCCCAGAGAGATTTAGTTTAGAGATTTAGGCTGATGATCACACAGCCAGTAGATTATTAGAGCTGCAATTTGGGCCCAGGTCTCCTAGGCCCTCAGTTAAGCAATCTCTATCTTCAGTGTCTCTCAATCAGAATCATTGTTTCATTTCCCTTACCAAAAAGGATTTCTGTTTTGATAGTTTAATATGTAATTGCTATCAGGCTTTTTATATATACACGGAACTTTATTCATAATAAAGCTTGAAAAATATAACTATTCCTTCTAGTCAGATCTTAATGAAGAACAACATGCTAGGTTCTCTTTTCTCCGTATCTGCAGAAAAGGGATCTTTTCAGGCCCCTAGCCTCCACCTCCTTTCCCCCACCTCTCCCTTCCACAAAGTAGTATCAGAGGAGTATAAAAATAATAAAATAATAGTTTGGCATCTGAGAAGTGGCATGATTCTGCCCAATTAAACTCTTCTTCCATTTTCCTTTTAAAACAACGCCTCTTTCCTGTTGTCCAAATTGGTCCACATTCCTTCCACTTCTATGACAATACTATTAAGCTTAATTAGGCCTAATGATTATACCTTTAAGAATAAAATGATCTCAGTGAGGTCTCTTAAAGCTCAAATCTGGAAGCAGAAATTGTCCTTCTTTGATAAACAGGTTGGAAGTTCTGCTGTTTTTGCAGGGCTGTGTACAGATATTTTGCATTAATGAGGCCTGAGAGACAGTTACAGGGCACAATAAAATGTGAATTAATGGGGTTTGGAGGCACAGGAGCTGAACTTTCATCCAGGAGGGCCTGGATATCCCCTGAAAGGCAATGCTACCAAGTGTCTTGGAGTGGTTACAGGCCTGAAGTTTGGTAGGATTTGCAAAAAATGAAAGGGGATTTTGTACTAAGCACACACACACACACACACACACACACACAGAGCTGTATTTTACTACTTCTCTGCATAGGAAGCAGGCTTCTTATCACTTCAACAAGACCAAACGTAGGTAGGAATTCTAAAGTCAGCAAAAAGGATCTCTCAGTAGTGAGGAAAACAGCCAGAGCTAAGCCCACATATTTGAATTTTTATGTACAGGGGGCAGCTGTGGGGGAGGCCACATGTAAGTGGGGTTGTACAGTTGGCCCCAACAACTGTATTAAATAAGGCAGCATCTTAGAGGTGGAGGGGGCATTTTTCACTGAAAACAGTAAAAAGACATAGAAGAAAAAGAAAACAGTAAAAATGACAATAGAAAGGGGACATAGGAAATTTAAAAGGCAGAGAGCTATAAAAGCCCACCAGCCTTACAAAATCTAGCATAGGGACAAGAAGCTCAGTCATTGGGACATGCTGCTGTAGAAGTTCATAAGGTGATTCTGAGCCATTAAGAAAAGTGTTAAATTACATCTTTGATCAAGAAAGGAGAGAAATTTGGAAAACATTACAGAAGTATCACCATCTCCAATATGGAAAAAAGGAATATTAATGTGTAAAGAAGTCAATCTGGAACATGAACTTTTGGAAAGCATTTTAGTTTTCAATGATGACCAGTGGTTGAGGTACTGCTGGGTATAGGTCAACATCTGTAGGAGAATTCCTAGCAATCAACCAGTCAGCCAATAAGCATTTATTAAGCACCTACTACAGTTATACCTTCCAAATCTTGAGGGGCTAGGGGGATGGTGCCCCCATGATCTGGAAAATCTGCATGAAATTTTTGGCCTTCCATTTGTACCAGAGAAGAAGTCTGCATTGTTATGAGATTAAGAGATAAAATATATTGACATTATATAATACTATAAATATATTTTGTGCATTTCTGAGTTTCTAAACTTTTTCTATGTTCTTCTGAGAAACTCCAAAAAAATTTCATTTGATTTCTTATGCTGACCTGTGATATATCAAAACCAAGATGAGGAAAGTTGTCATGTGGAAGGGATAACTGTAATTCCAGGCACTGGGTTAGGTTCTGGATATACAAAAGTGAAAAGGTCTCCTTTCCTCACAGATCTTACAGTCTAGCTGTGGAATATAATATGTACCGAGCTTATGTTCTAGTTAGGGGATACAATATCTTACATATATAGTATATACAAAATAGAAAGTGCTGGGGGTAGGGAAGGAACTAGCAATTGGGGGAATCAGGAATGTTCTCTTGTAGAAGGAGACACTTGACCTAGACTTTGAAGGAAACTAAAGATTCTGAAAGTTGGGGGGTGAGGAAAAAGTACATTCTAGGCATGGAGGACAGCCAGGTCAAGGCATAATGGTGGGGGATCGAGTGACATTTATGAGAGGGCTAGTATTGCTGTACCACTGACTGAGTGCATAGAGGGGAGTGATGAGCAATAAGTAAGCATCAGAACAATTTGGTACTAGGGAGGGAACAAGCATTTATTAAATTCCAACTCTGTGCAAGGCACTTTGACAAATGCTTTACAAATATTATCTCTCATTTGATATTTACAACAACCCTGGGAGACAGGTGCTATTATGATCCCTATTTTATATTTGAAGAAACTGAGGCAGGCAGAGATCAAATGACTTTCCCAGGGTCACAGAGTAAGTAAATGTTTGAAGCTGGATTTGAACTCAAGTCTTTCCAATTCTGGGCTCAGTACTCCATCCACTGTGTCACCTAGTTACCCAGGTTACAAAAAACTTAAGTCAACTGATGGACCAATCTGGATATGAAAGAAAGAGAAACAATCAAAAGTAGATGCTCAGAGTTCAATAAGCTAAAAACACAGATTGTTGAGTCATGTCTGACTCTTCATGACACAATATGGAGGTTTTCTTGGCAAAGATACCAGAGTGGTTTGCCATTTCCTTCTCCAGCTCATTTTACAGATAAGGAAACTGAAGCAAACAGGGTTAAGTGACTTGCACAAGGTCATACAGCTAATAAGTGTCTGAGATCGGATTTGAACTCAGGAGGATGAGTCTTCATGACTCCAGGTCTGGTAGTCTATTCGTTGCACCACCTAGCTGCCTTAAAATGCTATATACAAATGCTAGCCATTGTTATTATTAAAAACTACTAATAATGATAGTTGGCTCAACTATCCCAGGAAAGAATTTGGAAAAATCATTAAGTGGTACTTGCCTTAGTAACATTGTCATTGGGTTCTGTAGGGGATATAAAGGAGAGAAATTGTAAAACATAAATTATACACATATATATATATAACATATATATGTGTAGGATATGTATGTATATATTAAGACATTAATGAAACTTTAAAAAAAAAGACTTCCTACTGTAGCATTGAAAGCTCTGAACTACTTCATCTGCCTCTCAGAGTTCCAGGAGGTATAACTCTGAAGGGTTGGGGGTTTTTCTTCTCAACTACCATCAGCTCACACCCCTTTTCCTCCTCTTCATTGTTAGGGACCTGTAACTAGCACCTCAGATCCATTTAACCTCTCACCCACTGATTGCTGCTTTCAAGTTCTCTCCCTACTTCCACTAATCAGAAACCTCTCCTCTTTTGTGATTCATACTATTCATCCCTACCACCCAATCAAAATCCTGATAGCTATTGTCTATAGACCTCCAGGTTACTCCTCTTTCTTCCTCAATAAATTCAGTACATGGCTCACAGTTTTTCTCTCATCTCTAGCTCCTGACCTCACACTAGGAGACTTCAACATACATATTGATTCTCTCTCCAACGACCTAACTACCCTAACCACTACCTTCTCATTTCCCTTGAGCTACTTCTCCACTCCATGTCAGCAATATACAAAGATTGTCATACCTTTGACCTTACCGTCACCCACAAATGTACCATGTCCCTCTTCAAAAATGTTGAAATCACTCTTTCTGATCATAATCTATCGGCTTTCCACCTTTCCTTCTGCCTTCCCTTACCTAACGCTATTCTTCATCTATATCGTGATCTCCAGTATCTTGATTCCTTAATTTTCTCCCAGCCCATCTCCTCTACATTTACCACTCTTTTCTCTTTTCCCCATCTTGTCCCCTTGTAGAACCAATCAACTCTACACTGTCATCTTCTCTTGACTTCCCAGCCCCCTTATCATATTGCCATTTGTCCTCTGCCAAGATTCAGCCTTGGATCACTCCCACAATTTGCTACTTTTGCTCCTATATATGTGCTGCTGAATGAGGGTATAGAAAATCATGCAACTGTTCTAACTGAGGCCACTATAAATTTATGTTACATGCTGATAGCCCAATGCTTCTGAAGCCATTTAAAGAGTTTCCCCTCCAAAAGAACTTTATATGGCATGTGTACACTGCTTTACACTTTCTCCAATACATTTGCCATAAACATTTTCCTGAAGCAAGCTCTGTAGCATCCTCCACACAGACACATTTTAGTGGCTGAGAAAGCTGATGCGGTCTCCACATTTACCAGACCCCTATTTAGCATTTATTTCTGACATAAGTATGAAAAAAATATTTTTTTCACTAACTTTCCAGAAAGGAGAGACTACACACCATCTGTTCCTCTTTCTTAGTTCCTAGTGAGACTAGGACATTGGAGCCTTGGAGATAAGAAAGGTCCAACTTCTTTCCTCACTCTCTGCTTATAATAAAGAGTAACTTAATGTTTGGGATTCGGTAGATGTGCTTGGCGTAAGAGGAGCCAAAAATGCTTTCAAGACAGTGCATCTCTGGTACCCAATGACAGTGAGTCTCATGGTACTGTGTAATGGGAAGCCTGTCTTGGAGTTGTTGTTCATCCTTCATTCTCAAAGAGGACCAATGACATCCGGAGGATGATGTCTTGACTTGCAAGTGAATTGGATTTAAGTGAGGTAATGCTGTATCAGCCCCACTTTCTTCTCCAATGTTATTGGAGTCCAGTGGCAAGACATAGGTCTGAATGACTGGTGGTGGGCCAGGATGCAGTGGCAGACCTTGGCCCTTTTAAGCTAAGATCTTTGCCAGGTCTCAGTTTGTCTAAGGCATTATCACTTCAGTAGTTAAAGGCTAGGTAAGAATAGTTATCTAATGATTATTTGCTTCTTTTTCTTAGTGCCTGAGTTCCTGCTAGGGACCACTGATAGGTGGGAAGACTTATAGTTTGGAGCACTGCCAATTTCTTCTCCCTCCGCTGCCATCAGGCTTGTGGCTTTGGCTGCTTTCTCAGTTTCTATTTCTTCAATGTCTGTCCCTGATTTTGCCATGCTCTGTAATTAGAATCTCTTGATTTTGGGTGAAAGGGTTAATTATGAAACTTAACTTTGCCATGCAGGTCTTCATTTTCCAGAGATGGCATACAGTTTTGACCCCTTTATCTCTAGTCCTACTGTGTTCCTGGAGCTGTCAGGTTTAAAATTTACCAGATAAATACCTCTGAATCTTAATCTGGAGACACTCGCTTACAGGGGTCATCATCTGCCAAAACCAATTCCTTAAAGAAATGATGACAGCCACCATCTTCATAGGGAATGGTGTTCTGGGAAAGACATTTTGACAGGGGTATTTTTCTGCTACAGATGAAAGACTAAAAATAGTCATTCTTGCATATTCTTGTTTGTCAAAGTTGAATGATATATCTGTTAAGAAGCCTTAGAGAAGAGTGTGACTGAATGCTGGAAACAACTTTGTTACAAGAGGTAGAAAAGGGGCATTGAAACCAGGTTGCTCTTCAATCCTTTTGCAAAGCACAATTTTAGGTTCAGTTCTATTTTAAGATCAAGTTCTAATTTAAGGCTTCTTCAGAAACAGGAAAGGAATAGAATAAAATATTTTTATTTTAAAAAATGCTAGTTCATTATCAATAAGTAATAATGATAGCTAGCATTTACATAATGCTATATAATTGAGGTTAGTAATGATAGCATTGAGGCACTGTGAAGGAGAGATAGGAGGCAGTATATGCCTGGCAAGTCAAACCATCTTGACCACCTTGACTGCCATCTTTCCTCAGAGCCCAACAGAGACATCCTAGAACCTTGAACCCAGGAGCCATGGGAATAGCAATGTTTCCAGCCCAGTGCCCTAGGACATCATCCTGGGAAGCAATCCCCATGGACATAAAGCTTGGAAACTTCTCCTACAGATGCTGTAGCCTTGGCTATTGAAGTCCTAGAAAGGAAAGTTCTTGCCACCCATGTCCTTGGCACTGTCACATGGTTCAACATAAGAAACTGATAGAATTTCTATCAATGGAAATAATTTTAAAGCAGACATATTGCCATCTGCTTTGCTGCTGTACCCTGAGGACCATGAGATCTTTCCATTGGACTTAACACTTGAAACATTCCAAATGTGTCATATCCTCCATTAGTATGTGAACTCCCTGTGAGCAGAGTCTGTTTCACTTTTCCCTAGCATTCAGTATAGTGCTTTGCACATGGGGAGTGCTAAATAAGTGCTTTGTTAATTCATAAAATATCTCTTTTGATCATTACAACCTTGTGAGATAGGGGCTATTGTTATCCCCATTTGAGTGAGGAAACAGAGACTGGGAGAGATTAACTGCCTTGTCAGGCATCTCAGGCAGCATTTGTACTCAGATTTCTTAACTATGAGGACTCCCTCTTCTACACCATCCACTGCCTCATCAGTAAGGATAAGCCCCTCTCTTCTCAAGTACATATAACAAGGCATTATTGAGCCTCTGCAGGTGGCAGAACTGTGTGATGAGGATGTGGGGCTGTTCTAGCAGGGGAATTCTAGCACACGATGTCACAGTGAATTTGAGAATTACAAAATCACAGGCTATGTGAAGTAGGAATAAGAACTTTAATTTGTCACATTTCCTGTCATCTAAGTTGGCAGTACTTTTGTTCAGAGTCAATTTTTCCTTTGAAAATTACTCTTCTCTGCATAATTAGAGCAAACAAGTCTGTAGGCTTGCTAGAGAATTCTTTTTATATTTTACAAGTGATAAATTCATTTTTAGTTACTTTGTGCTTTTAGGGAATGTTTTTCCTTTGGATCACAGGGGTCATTCCTTATGATGATGATGATGATGTGTTTCAGATGATGGTTGGAGACTATGGATGTGGGCCATTTTCTGGTTAGGAGCCTTTTCCCATAAAATTCTGCCATTTGTATTTTTCCTTCAGAATGCATGATTATTACTAAACATTTTTAAACCACCTGCTTTCTGCCCAAGTACAAGTAGGGTAGGGATTTTTCTTGGAAAAAGTCAATGTCTCAAACTGAGGTGCTCTTCATCCCTACCTAAAGGTAATATGTTTGCCCCTTGAATTAAAACGGATTTTTAAAATCAGATGAAGTGTGAGCGGTCACAAGCTTACTGAAATGATTTCCTCACTTTTATTTTCATTTCCTTGGTCTTCTGATGTTCTCCCTTTTGTGTAGTTTGTAATATGTTTGATGTATATTCTTCAACATTAAGTATTACATTTTTTTGCTTTCTAATATCACTTGTGATGGTACCTTCACAATAATAATGCTTATGTTTGTATAGTACTTTTTAACTTTTGAAAATCTCCAAATATCTGAGAGTTAGAATCATAGATTTAGTGCTGAAAGGGAACTTAGAGGTCATTTTGTCTAACTCCCACAATTTAAATGTAATTCAAGTGCCACCTTGGCTCTTACCCAGTCAGGTAGAGAGAGGAAGAGCAGCCAGGTGCTTAGTACTGTGTGGATGTAGGAAGATGTGAGTCCTGATTTGCAGAGAGTATTCTGTGATAAACTTAATGAGTTAGTTCCAGAGCTTTGGAACAACACTCCAGGGAGGCATTGGGGAAAGACACATGCGGAAAGATGGCCCTTTTATATTTCAGGACTTGCCTGTAATTCTATATAGAGAAATCTAGAATGGATTTCTGCTAGTTGAGAACAGGCATCCTCATTCTTGACTTGAGCTGAGATAGTATCTAGCTCTCAGCTGAAGAGCTTATTCACTCATATCTATTTTTTATAGTATATTCCATCTGTAGGACTTTTCAAGTTTTGTTTTTGTTTTTTGTTTGTTTTATTTGGACAAATGTTATTTGCTCTTCAGTATTTGTGGTAGTCATTTGTGTAACCAGAAACTTCTGAGAAGGACCTAAACTGGTGAGTGTAAGCTAAGATTTATGTGCCAAGGGCTGCTTCCTATTAAGAGTGAAAATCAGTGTTCCTTCTGAAGATATTTGAAGAGGGTAGATAGATACAATTCTAGCCTAGAACCCCTCTTGGAGACTAGAGAAAATAATGATCAGATTTCAGCAGTGCTTTTAGGAACTGCCTCCCTTTCATACCATCACATTCATACCTCTGCTTTCTATCTATATATACTCCTTCTAACTAACCTAACAATAAGAAAGTTTTAGGAGTTACAAATATCATTTTCCCAGAGAGGAATATAAACAGTGAAATTTTATTGAATCCCTTATGATTTCTCTTTTCTGTTTAATAATTATGCTTCTCTTGAGTCTTTTATTTGGAAGTCAAAATTTCTATTCAGCTCTGACCTTTTCATCAGGGATGCTTGAAAGTCATCTATTTCATTGAATGTCCATTCCTTGCCCCACACCCCCAAAGGATTATACTTAGTGTTGCTGGGTAAGTGATTCCTGGTTGTAATCCTAGCTTCTTGGCCCTGAGGAATATTATATTCCTTCTATCCTTTAATGTAGAAGTTGCTGAGTCCTGTATAATCCTGACTGCGGCTCCTCAATATTTGAATTATTTCCTTCTGGCTGCTTGGAGTATTTTCTTGTTGACATAGAAGCTCTGGAATTTGGCTATAATAGTTGTGGGAATTTTCATTTTGGATCTCTTTCAGAAGGTGATTAGTGGATTCTTTCAATTTCTATTTTACCCCCAATAAAAGGGCAGTTTTTTCTGGATAATTTCTTGAAATATTATGTATCAGCTCCTTTTTTTTGAACATGGCTTTCAGGAATCCAATAATTCTTAAATTATCACTCCTAGGTCTATTTTCTAGGTCAGTTATTTTTCCAATGAGAAATTTCACATTTTCTTCTATTTTTTCATTATTAAAATTTTGTTTAATGTTTCTTGATGCCTCATGGAGTCATTAGCTTCCACTTGCCCAATTCTACTTTTTAAAGAGTTGCTTTTTTCAGTGAATTTCTGTACCTCCCTTTCCATTTTACCAATTCAGCTTTTTAAGGAGTTGTTTTCTTCAGTGAATTTTTGTACAATTTTTCCATTTACCTTCTTTTACTACTTGTCTCTTTTCATGATTCTCTTGAATCACTCTTTTATTTTCCCAATTTTTCTTCTACTCTCTTATTTGATTTTTAAAACCCTTTTTGAGCTCTTCCAGGAGTTTTTTTTGGGGGGTGGTGGGGTGGGGTGGGAAGGAAGCGTGCTGAGACCAGTTCCCATTTTTCTTTGAGGCTTTTCATGTAGCCATTTTGAAATTGTTGTCCTCATCTGAGTTTGTGTTTTGATCTTCTCTGTCACCATAATAACTTTCTATGATGTACACACACACACACGCACATGCATCTCATTTCCCAGTCTCTATATTAACATTTAATTTTATATTGATGTTGGGCTCTACTCCTGGGTGGGAGAGAGCACTGTCCAAAGCTTCTTCACCAGTGTAATTGGGCCTCGTTGCTAGCCCGTTCCAGGTGAGGGAGGCTTTGCTGCTGGCTTGCTGTGGCACAGACTGCTGTTGGCTTGCCTGGATACAACCTGCACTGGACTGTGCTCTCCCTTTCCTGTTGACCTAAGATGTCTTGGGCTGAAAAATTATGTTATCCCATCCATTTGTTGGTTCTTCCTTTCCAGAATTTGTTTTGAGACAACATTTTATAGTTGTTTAGAGGTGATTTTGTGAGAGTTCAGGTGAGTTCCTGCCTTACTGTGCCATTTTGGCTCTGCCTCCTGATTCTACTACTTTAAAAACATATTTAAATTCTAACATGATAACTCCACACTGCTGTCCTCTAAGCTTTCTTCTCACTTCAATTTATTTTTTTAATGATTCACTGATTCTCTTTTCTTATTTTTTATTAATAACTAACCTCTCTCACTAATAATTTGGTGCCACAGTGAATAGAGCACTGGTTGGAATTGGGAGGACCTGAGTTCAAATTTGACTTTAGGCATGTACTTGCTGTGTCACCCTGGGCAAGTTGCTTAACTTCTGCTTCCTCATCTATAAAATGAAAATAATAATAGCATCTATCTCCCAGGGTTGTTGTGCAGATCAAATGAGATAGTAATTGTAAAATGCCTATTATTATTATCTCTTCCTTGCCTCTAAATTAAAGCCCTCCCTCTTAACAAAAAAGAATAGCCACACACACAAAATAAATTGATACATTGGCCAGGTTTGAGAATGTACATCTCATTCTGTACCCCTAGTCCATCACATTCCTGCCAAACAAGGGTAAGAATGCTTCATCATCATGCTCCTGAAGTTGTTACTGGCCATTTCATTATACAGTTTTTAAATCTTTTGCAGCTATTTTACTTTGCTGTGTGGTAATCATTGTGTAAATTGTTCTCTTGGTTTTGTTCACTTTACTCAGAATTATTTCATAAATTCTACCAAGTACATTTGAAATTCTCTTTCATAATTTCTTGCATCACAATAATATTCCATTAATATAGTAATTTGTTTGGCCATTCCCCAATTAGTGAACAACTACTTTACTTGCTGCACTTTGCTGCAATTAAAAGGAGTTTCTATATATATATTTTGTAAATGGCATATACTAAGCATTTAACAAATTAAAAAAAAATTATTTGCACATTTGATTGATTAATGTGGGTGCTCTCCCCTCAACATTTTTCCTCTTTGTACCAGAAATATAGGTAGTAAAGGAAAGGTGCTGAGTGAGCTGAGGGTCAGTTGTCATCACTTCCTGGGTTGGGGTTTTTTATTAACCTTCTTTTGGATTTTGAGCATATTAGATAATCCATAGAGACACTGAAATTGCTTTATTTTTGGCTCTTCTGTTTTGGAGAGGTCCAAGAGGGTGTGAGGATCAGAGAAAATGTCGAGTCCACCATCTTCTTGCTCACATGAACTCTGGTGTTTTCAACTGAAATATTTGAAAGTCTTCTATTATATTAAATATTCATTTTTCTCTCCCGTAGGATTATCCTCAGATATAGGTTGTAAGCCTGTGATTTTGTAAATCCTTATTCAAAAACTTTTCTCCTTATTGTAGATGCTACTAAGATTTGTATGGTCCTGACCATGTTTCGTTGGTACTTGAATAGTTTCTGGCTGCTTGCACTATTTTGTCCTTTGATTTGGAAACTTGATTTTGGCTATGACATTTCTGGGTGGTTTGTTATTTTTTTCAGGAGGTGATCAATGGATTTTTTCACTGTATCTTTTTGTTATAATGGACAAATTTCTTGAAATATAGTGTGTAGATTTTTTTCAGGTAGAATCATAGTTTTCAGGGAGTCTTATGATTCTTAAATTATCTCTGTGACATTTTACAGGTCAGTTTTTCATAGTTGATACCTTACATTTTCTTCATGTCTTTTCCAGTCTTTTTACTTTGTTTTCGTATTTCCTGTTGTCTTATGGAGTCATTGAGATGCTGTTTGTTCCATTCTGTTTTTCAGGGGACCTACAACTTTGGTAAGGTTTCTCAACTTTTCTAAGATATTTATTCTTCCTTCAAAATTTCTCTGAAATTTTCATTTCATTTATAATTTTATTTTTCTTTTTTTTAAGAGGAGGGAAGGCAGGGCAATTGGGGTTAAGTGACTTGCCCAAGGTTACATAGCTAGTAAGCGTGTCAAGTGTCTGAGGCCAGATTTGGATTTGGGTCCTCCTGACTCCAGGGCAGGTGCTCACTCACTGCACCACCTAGCTGCCCCTATGATTTTATTTTTAATCCTTTGTTTCATTTCTTCAAGCTGTACTTGTAGTTTTTTGCAACCAACTCATTTTTTTTCCCTTTGATGTTCTGCTTATAGTTGTGGAATTGTTCTCTTCTTCTGGGTTCACCTCTTAGCTCCCAGCATTTCTTCATTCCATTCTGTTTTCTCCTATTTACTCATAGCATTTGTTTTTAGTTCTTGTTTTGGAATTTTGTATTTGTGCCAGTCCACTGATATTTCTGAATTGATTACAGGAGCTTTATTTGGTCCTGTACCCTTCATAGTCTGCATGTTCCTGCCAAACTCAGTGAAGTGGCTGGTATTAAGTCCATCCTCTGTCTCAGTCATTGGCTTCTGTCTCAATTCCTTGATCATCCACAGGAAGTTCTGGTCTTGGTTGGACCCTTTCCTTGCCCAATCCATAATCATGAGTTGGTTCTATTTCCTGTGGTGGCTATGATAGGCCCTGTGGGATGGTAGCTATCATGCTGGTCTCAGGATTCTTGCTTGGCCCCTGGTGGCAAGGCATAGGACTGGATTGGCCATATCTCCTGCCATGATGGCTCTTCAAATTCCAGGGAGTACATAATCTCTCTGCTTCTCTCTTCAGTGATTTGTGGTAGCTGGTTCTATCTCCTGCTTCTGTTCTGATAGAACATACCTAGGATCTGGCTTCAGGTCCCCAAATGCTAAAGCTTGTGCTGGCTTGTGACCCTCACCCCCTTCAGAGTGCTGGCTTGTTTCCGACTCATTTTAATGAGCGTATGCTGACTTCCCTGGCATAGTTTCTCTCTCTATCTCTGCCAGCTTCCTTGTTTACCTGAGAGCATGCTGGTTTTCCTGGTGTTATCCTTCTCCCTGCCACTGCTAGCTTCTGGTGATCATTTTATGCAGTTCTGCACCGGATGGAAAAAACTGTTTCTGTTTCATTTTGGTTTTATCATTGTTCTTTTCTCAAATTCTTTTCAGATATTTCCTGGGGTTTATGTGGGAGAGTTATGCTTTGCTTTCACATTGGTGTCTTAACCAGATGTCATATTGGTTCATTTTCAAAAGTCTATAGCTGCCTTTGTCCTCCTGAGTAGGAAACAGTGCTAGCCTAAACACCCCAGGAGTTATTGAGAATGTACCCACAGGTCTTTTCTGGGCCAGTTGCCTAAGACCCATAGAGGACTTCCTCACTTCTCAGGACAAGAAATAACCCTGAAATGGTAGTGAGGTAGTCAGGGTACCTGTAGTCATTTATTCAACATTTATTAAATATGGGTAAAACATTGTGCTAAGCACCTGGGATTAAAAGACAGAAATGAAAGAGTTCCAGCCCTGAAGGAGTCAACTTTCTGCTGGAGCAATATAGCATATACAGAGAAAAGAAAATATATACTATATAGTACAGAATATAAACAAAGTCATCTGTGGGAGTAAGTTGCATGAACAATTGGGGGGATCAGGAAAATACTCATGTAGGGAGATATCTTGTGAGCTGAAACTAAATGAGCTGGGGGTGCTAAGGAGCACATTCTAGGCAGGGGATGGAATGTGTACATACATTTAGTTGACATATAGAAGACATGAAGCTGAATGGAGTGAAGTCTCATCTTGTGTGAGGGTTAGGTTTTAAAGATAGTGCATAAGGCTAGCATTGTGTATGTAAAGAGGATCTCTCTCTCTCTCTGTCTCTCTCTCTCTCTCTCTCTGTCTCTGTCTCTGTCTCTGTCTTTTTCTGTATATGTATGCCCAGATCATCTAATACGGAGGCAACCATTTGAGAGATGCCAGGGAGAAGACATTCTTCACTCCCCCATAGACCTTTCCCATGAACAGGAACAGCTTCTTTCCATTGCCTGAATAACCAGAAGAAACTGCATCTTTAAAACTGCCAGAATGGAAGCATTTCTTTCTGGTAGCATTGAAATGGTCAAGGTTCTGTTTGCCCATTCATAGACACCATGAACTGTGGTAGGGTGGAAGGATTAGCCTCTTCCCTTTAAGTCCTACGGCCTTGGAAAAGGGGTCTGAGGTTGTGGTTTATTTCATTTGTTCTTTTGAGTTCTAGATGTAGGTTGTGGAGTCCTTTGATCCAGGAATTGCAGCCAGAGCAACTTTGGAGATGGGATTCCAGGCTAGATGTTTCTGCCAACCCAGTAGAGACGGCCTGAGAAGCTAGGGTGTCTGGGATTCAAGTGCAAAGGGGCCTTTGGGCTTGGAACTTGGTGGGACCATGCTGTGTAGAAGCTGAGCTCAGCTGTGAACTTAATTCTTCCTCTTGTCCCCCAGATACTGAAGAGGAACAAGGGAATATTATATACTCTGTTCCAGGTACTGGTGGAGAATATTTGTATATTTATTCTTACGATACCTTTGAAGCAAATAATCCTTTGTAAAAGCTGACCTAAGTGGTTACATGGAACTGAAGTGATTAAATGGGACTGGGGTTTGGGGGATTCCTAAAATTGGGGAAATACAATTTGTGGGGGATTGAGCCAATAGCAGAGAAGCTATATGCTGGTAAAACCCATTAAGGTACTGGAGAACCCTGGGAGAAGAGTGAAATATAACTCACTTGACCTTCAAGCAGTGGGAGCCAGGGTAATCACCACTACATGTATAATTGAAATTACCATTGAAAATCCTTTTAATGACCCATAAGTCATAATCCCATATCTTTAAACAGTTGTAGTAAGACAGGCTCTATGGTCTCTTTAGAAGAAGGCAGTGTGTAAGAAAGTAGATGAATTTAAGATGGTTGGTATGAACTCAAAATTGATTTTTTTAAAAACAATATCCAACCAGATTATTGATCAGGACACTGGTGGAAACCAAAACTTCTACTCAAATAGGAGGAAAGAAAAATAGATAAAGCCTTAGCTGTCATGAAAATTAATAATTAGGTAAAGAATACTCTTGGTCATGCTCATCACATAAAGGTGATTGTATTAGTTGGTGGTCATAACATCATGTAATTGTTACTCTGTCTTGTTCAAGATGAAGCAGGGCAGGAATCCAGGAAGTCAAAGAAAGCATAGGAATTCCAGGAAGGCCAACCAAAGCTGCAGATCTCATTAATACTGCTGGCCTAGGCAGAATGAATAGACCATGTAGATGATGAAGAAAGCCTAAAATCACAAGTAGTAAGGGAAGATGCTCACATTATGAGAGCAGTGAGAAAGTTTAAACCACAGAGAATATAACATACATCTTCTTCCTCACATTTATTCTGGGAATATGCATTCATTGAGTGGAATAACAGGTAGTATTCTGTGTCTCTTTGTCTCTGGCTTTTTCCTTCTCTGTGTCTTTGTTTGCCTCTTTTTCTTTCTCTCTGCCTGTCTCTCTCTCAGTCTCTGTCTTCCTTATCCTTACTTTTATCCTCTTGTCTGGCACGATTGACCATCACCTCTTCTCCTAACCGTGGACTTTACTTACTTCTCTTGTGGCCAGGCTGGCTTCTCCAGGGTTCAGAGCTGATTTCCTTATCTGTCTACTGTTCTTATTCTCTTGTTAACATGCTTTTCTCTCTTACTCTTATCTCTTGGCTCGATGCTTCAATATGAGTGTGCTTTGAGAACCTTCCCTTTGTCTGAGGGTCTATTGTGAAGTTAACTCTAATATTTTAGACCAGTTCATCAAATGAGACCATTTTGCTGATTGGATCATTGCATTTGAAGCCATTGTCCCTGAGAGCTTCCATTCTAGGTTACTGTCTAACTTTCTTTGTCTAATCATCTTCTTTTATTTTAGAGTATTTCTGGAGATAGAAAGCAGGGAACATATGCATTTTCCTCCAGAGCACTGACCAATTTTTATTTCTGCCTTTTTAGCCACCATCTTGGGATGGGGTAGGACCAGAGCTTCTCACATATAACACACTTCACGACAGCCTGTATACTGGGAATTTCATCAAGTCCCCTGAAGCTAATGAACTCTTGTTTTCTTGACTTGCATGGCTCCAGGGATAAGTGTAATGGGGGAGATGAAGAGCTTATGGGATTTTCTTTGTGTATATAGTTCATATGCTAGGATTCTAGTATTTGATTATTGGCTTTTATATCATCTATCCAATAAAGCATAGGCTTTATTCTTGTTGGATTGGAACAATTCACCTGAGGGTAGAGGACTTGTTAGGGGCAGAGGATGAAACCAAATGAACCTCAGTAAGGGAAAGAAAAGCATTATGTTAGACTGTCTGGAAACCTATGACCACCAGGAAATTCATAGTTAATGTAAAAACCCTGTGCTTATTCTATTTTTATTTTATCTTTCGAATCTTTTCCACCACACTTTGCTGTTGAAGGATGAAGATTGGTATATCTTTGTTCTTCTGGGAATAACAAATACTTCTCATAAATCATTCTAGGCTAGCCCTACTTTTGCATTTTATATCTTCTTTATAATTTTTTAATCCTGTTTTTTCCTTCCCAGTACTTCTTGATCGTTTCCTGTTTATGAACTTTAGTGGTGAAATAAAATGCAAGAATAAATATTAGCTGATCTCTTGAATTAAAGGAAAAAATGTTGGAATGCTCATTTACCTTCATTTGTGCTAGGTTTGAAAGGAAGAGAATTTTATGATTTCAGCTGAAGGCCTGCATGATGGACCTAGGGTCTATTATTTACTACAAAAATGCCAGGTTGACTTAAAGTTAACCATTTCTGGGAAGAAAATAAATAAAACAAGTTGAGGAGGTTTCAGTAACATCTCCAATCTATCCCTTGTTAAAAGAAATGTTTTCTATTCCATTTTCAACCCAATTTAAAATAGAGAGAAATTAATTATAAGATAACCCCAACATGTATCCTTATCTATAGAGTTACATGGATTTTAAACTAGCTGAATGGCCAGGTTCAAGGAGGGAAGGGAAGGGAATGATAAATGCCTTTATTTATTTATTTTTGGAAGCAATCAAAGTTAAATGACTTGCCCAGGGTCACACAGCTAGTGAGTGTCTGAGGCCAGATTTGAACTGAGTTCTTGCAGACTCCAGGCTTGGTCCTCTTCCACTGTGCCACCTAGCTGCCCTTAATACTTATATTTATTAAGCGCCTACCATGTGCCAGACGCTTTACAAATATTATTTTGTTTGATCTTCACAACAACTCTGTGACATAAGTGTTATTATTATTCCATTTTACAGTTAATGAACTTGAGGCATACAGAGGTTAAGTGACTTGCTCAGAATCATACATCTAGTCAATGTCTGATCCCTGATTTGAACCCAGCTCTATTTGATTCCAGGACCCTGTGCACTGACCCACCTATGAGAGACTTCATAGCTTCTTTCAAATATTTGAGGGGCTAACATGTGAAAGACAGTTTTAAATCATTTTGTTTGAACCCAGAAGGCAAATCCAAGAGCAAAATGTCAAATTTGCAAAGAGAGAAATTTAGGGTGGGTACTAGGAAAATCTTCCTAACAATAAGAGCTCCCCAAACTCAAATGTACTGCTTCAAGAGTCCTTTGAGCGAAGTCTGGCCTGTTGTAGTGGAAACTTTTCCAGTCATAGTTGCTGAGCTATCTTCCAGTTCTGGGATTCTGGAATTCATTTAGCTATGTTGATACTCAATCATAATTAACTACTTCTAGTAGCCAGGCGATGCAATGGATAGAGGGCTATCTTGGAATAAAGCTATCATTTAGCTGTCTTGAAAGGTAGATTGCGAGACCCGAGTTTATCTTTTTTTAAAATTCACTTGGTTTTTCATTAAGCAAAAATTTGCTGCAGGAGTTTCCCTGAGAGTTTATGACAGAAGAGTCCAATACAGTGACTGAAGGTGTATGTGGGAACATTAATGGTTCTTTTCTCACTCTGCTATTGCATTCTCTGGGGCTCAGATCTTGTCTGCTCTTCACAATGACCTAAGTGAATTTCCCAAGTCTTTGAATCAGAGGTGTTATTACTCTAGGTAGTCTAAGAGAATGGGTGTTCTCAGGGAGAAAAAAAGCAGTGCTAAGGGGCTCTGGTTAAAAAATGAATGCTTTGAGCTAAGACAGCATTTTCCCTTCACTGCATGGTTTGTAGAACACAGAGTAACTCATTGCACTTTGATGGTCCCAAAATTAGGTTGGAGAATATTCTTGAAAAGCAGAAGGAACAAAGATGGAAGAGAGTGGCTCATTTTAATTTTTGATTCTTAGGAACCCCTCTTTGTCCTGTTTGAGAGGAAGAATTTTGGTTTAGGAAGGTGTATGCTAACTTATTCAGAAATGAAATCTTAAATACTTCTGCAATAATGTGTCTACAGAATGTAAAAATGTGTATAGAAGGTTTTTTAATTGAAAAATAAAATTTTCTTAAATAGTTCTGGAATAATATATGTATAGAATGTAAAAGATCACCTGAATTCAGACTTTGTGCTATTCTGTATGCTAGGCTATAAAAATTATCGATATTAAGCTCAGACATTTTCCATTCAGTAAACAAGATAAACTGTTCTTTCCCCATTAAATCGCTTTTTAAGATAATGGGTGCTGTCACCGAAGTCTGTGATCATCTCAGCATCCTGGCTTATGTTATTAGTGGGCTACACAACACATTCCACAGGATCAATTTTTCTGACCTGATTTGTCACACCTTTTTGTCTCAGTCTCCTTGAAAATAGGAGGATGGACAGATTCATCTTTCTTGGAAGTTATGAGGAGATGTGAGCTTGCTGATTTGATTCTGCTGCCAGTGTCCCAAATTTTGTTGGTCAGAGAAAATGGACAAGTAAGATAAAATGAAGCTAGTAATGTTAAATGTAAATGAAGCTAGTCAGTTAAACAGCAAATGTTTATTAAGTACTCACTATGTGCTAGACACTGTATTAGGTGTGGAGGTTACAAAGAAAAACTGTCTATCGACAAGGATTTTACATGTCAAATCAGGAAACAACATGTAACAGAGGAGGTGTGTACTGTGTTGCCTCTATAAGTTGTATGTATTCATATGAGTGTCTAGATGTGGCTCATGTAGGTATGAATGGACATCTTTGGAGCCTTCTCCATCCACCCTTCTCCAAGGGAGATTTTAATTCCTGTCTGGAGTGGAAGCAAGAGATTGCGGTCAGAGCAGAGATATGCTGTTAAAATCGTAACAGTTGGTTGGCTCTTGGTGAAAAAGTACACAGGACACTTTTGAATCCTGTTTGCTTTGCTCACATTTTTGCCATCCCTTTCTTAAAACTAGGTAATAAACAAAATAATAAATCAGGCACCTATCTGTAGCATCTGCCAATTTCTGAGGTATAAATCCTCAAACTAAAAATTTATCAGCTCTCCTCATGCAGGAGGTGAGTCTGGCAAACTTCTGGGCCAGAGGATAGCTTCTCCGTTTTCCTCAAAGAAAAGGTATTGGGCTAGAATTATGTTTACACCCCCCACCTCACCTCAATATTGTTAGTCTAAGGGAAATAAATTTTAGGTTCAAGCTGAGCTCCTAATCACTATCCTTTAATGGGAAAGAGATGTCCCAATTTATATAGCCAAGGCTTGACTCCCTTCCCTCTAAATGTCAGTTCCATACAGAACACATATAATAAATAAACCTATTTTTTAAAAGTCCATAGCAAAACAAAAACCAGAGAAGGCATACATATGAGAACATACCAGACAATACAGAGTGAATGACCTCTCTTATTAGGATCAAGATAGCTCATCTGAGAGTCTCGGATCTTATCAAAGGAGAAATTCCCTGAAGCCTTTCGTGTAGCAGTCTGGGGATAGGGACATGATTGAGATAGTGGCTCCTTTACATATTGACTTCTTCCCAGAGCTGGAACTATGCACAGAAGGCTATAAAAGCATATATACCTTTTCATCAAGTAATATTACTACTAGGTCTGTATCTCATAGAAATGAAAAACAAAAAAGGAAAAGGACCTATATGTACAAAAAGTATTTAGAGCAGCTCTTTTCATGGTGGTAAAGAATTGGAAATTGAGGAGATGCCCATCAATTCAGGAATGGCTGAACAAGTATGATTGTGATGGAACACTTTTGTGCTGTAAGAAATGATAAGCAGGATGCTTTCAGGGAAGACTTACATGAACTGATGCAAAATGAAGTAAGCAGAGCCAGGACAACATTGGGCACAGTAACAGCAATATTGAATATTGATCTATTGTGAATAACTTAGCTATTCTCAGCAATATAATGACCTAACACAATTCCGAAGGACTTATGATGAAAAAATACTCTCCATATCCTCAGAAAGAACTGATGGATCTGAACGCATATCAAACCATACTTTTTCTTTGCTCTATTTTTCTTGTTTTTTTTTTGGTCTGTTTTCCTTTACAACATGATTAACATGGAAATATGTTTTGCGTAACTGCATATGTATAACTCATATCAAATTGCTTACCTTCTCAATGCAGGGAGTGGAGAAAGGAAGGAGAATGGGAGAAAATTTGGAACTCAAAATAAAAAAAAGAATGTTAAAATTGTTTTTTCCATGTAATTGGGGAAAACTTAAAACATTAAATTAAAATTAAAAGAAGATCAAATATCTAGAAGAAGGAGTCCATTGTGCTGAATGGATTATCTGCAGAGGATCTATGGAAACCATTAATAACAAAAATTCTCCAGTATGAGAAGACCTGGATAGGTAGCCAATTGTATCAGTACAGGAGATCATTGGACTTGGAGGCAGGGAAACCTGATTTTTAATCCTGCCTCGGGTACTGTCTGATCCTGGGCAAGTCATTTAATCTTGATGAACTTGGGTTTTCTCATCTGCCCAAGTGGGACCAATAATGGCACCTACCTCTTGTTTTAAGCATGAGATGAGATACCCTACGTAAAGTGTTTTGTTGGCCATTCACACATTAAACAGACCACAGAACCATTGAAATTTTAAGGCAATGTTTAGTAACTCCAATTAATTTCTGTGTTGTCAAACAGTTTTGCTTTAACAGAACAGATTCCTTTATAAATAGTACATTGTTTTATGCAATAAATATGACCAATGTACCCCAAAACATTTTTGAAGGGTGAACATTCACCCTCCCAGAATCTTCCTATTAGTATTAAATTGCTCATCAAATCCTTCGTTCACAGATATAAATACTTAGATTCTTTGTAACTGCCTTATTGCTATGTTATGGTGGTACTCCCACCAACTGTTCAGATTTCAATCTAGCCACATTTTCTTATCCTAAATAGCTCTTGCCCATGTCTTCTTATAAATCCTCCATATGGGGTCTACCCAATGTGTTGGAAGCTTTCATCAAGTTCTCTTGTTATCTCAAGAATATTAAAGAAGCATGCGAGCTATCCATAAGTTATCTTTTGTTGACACTACATGAGTAATCTGTTTCCTTTTATAGTCATATGTTTATGTGATAATATCCTTTATGTTGCTTCTCCTATGCAATTCTTCATTGTTAATATGCTTTAGCCTATTCAATTGATAGAGTACTGGGCATGGAGTCAGGAAGATCTGAGTTCAAATCCACACTTTATGGCTAAGTAGCTGTATGACGCTGGGCAAGTCACATCACCTCCACTTGTCTCAGTGTCTTCATCTGTAAAGTAAGAATAATAGAATCTATTGTAGAATATATGTAATAACAGAATAACAGCAACCTAGGACAATAGAGCTAGGGTTTAATCTCAGGTCTTCTAACACCAAATCCACACTTCTTTCAACTCTCTATGCTGCCTCTCATGGAATTCACTATTTTCCTGCCACCATCTGTTGAGAGAAAGAAGGTGTCCTCAAATTTATAAGGATCTCTGCTTAGAAATCTTCAGAGGCATTTAAAACCCTCCACAATCTGGCTCTCACCTACATATTCAGTCATTTCATATTACTTCCCTTCAAAGGCTCTTTGAGTCAAGCTGGCTAGTGACCTGATCTCCAAATAAGTCATTCTGTTTCCTGCCTCCTTTATTCAAGTCACATCAAACCAAGTCAACAAGTGTGATGTAAGCACCTACTATGTGCTAGGTGCTATGTTGAAAGAGATGATGTGGGGGGGAGGAGGGAGGAAAGGAAAGGAGGGAGGGATGAGAGGAAGGAAGGAAACAAGGAAGAAATCCAAAAGGAAGGAAAGGAAGAATCCCTAGTTTGTAGAATCTCTAGTTTCCTTCCAAACACAGCTCGAGTGCCACTTCCTGATTCCCCCAGGTATTAATTCTCCTTCTTGAAATTACTTTGTCTAAGTTGGTATATATTGTGTTGTAATTTACTTATGGATCATAGTAGATCCCTCCCCAGTAGAATGTACATTCATTGAGGACAGGAAATGTTTCATATTTGTCTTTATATTCCCAGGACCTAGTATAGTGATTTATATGTATACACACACATATACACATATGCTTATATAGGTGTATATGTACACAGAGATATAGAAATACATACATATGCAATACATATACACATGCATATATTATATATGTATGTCCATACGTTATCTATCTATCTGTCTGTCTGTCTGTCTGTCTCTCTCTCTATCATCTATCTATCCATCCATCTGTTGCCCTTTATCACTATGGATCAGCAACATCTCTACAACTTAGTGTAATGGCGTTGCTTGAGGAAGGGGTGGGGGAGGCACTGAGGGTTAAGTGACTTGTTCAGGATCACATAGGCATCACAGTCAGAGACCAAACTTTAACTCAGGGGGACAGCTAGGTGGTGCAGTGGATTGAACACTGGCCCTGGAGTCAGGAGGACCTGAATTCAAAACTAGCCTCAGACACCAGGTATATGACCCTGGGCAAGTCACTGAACTCCAATTGCCTCGACAAAACTTGAACTAAAGTCTTCTTGTCTCCAAGTACTGTTCTCTAACTATTACACCATAGTACTTAAAATAGTAATAACTAGTTCTAAAGTGATTTAAGGTTTTCTCTCTGTCTCTTCATCTTTTCTTTCCCTCTCCCCATCCCTCCCTTCCCTCCCTCCTTTCCTTCCTTCCTTCCTTCCTTCCTTCCTTCCTTCCTTCCTTCCTTCCTTCCTTCCTTCCTTCCTTCCTTCCTTCCTCCCTCTCTCCCTCCCTTGCTCCCTCCCTCCCTCTCTTGCTCCCTCCCTCCCACCCTTTCTCCCTCCCTCCCTTTCTTCTTTCCTTCCTTCCTTCCTTCTTTCCTTCCTTCCTTCCCTTCCTCCCTCCTTCCTTCTCTTTGCCTCCCTCCTTCCCTTCCAGCCTCCCTCCCTTCTTTCCTTCCTCCCTCCCTCCCTTCCTCCATTCCTTCCTTCCTTCCTTCTGTCCTTCTTCCCTTCCTTTCTTCCCTTTCTTTCTCTCTCTCTCCCCTTTCTCCCCTTCCCCCCTCCAGTGCCTAGCACACAGTAGGTGCTTGTATCATGCTTGTTGACTTGACTTGCACAAAGTAAATGTCATATAAATATTCATTGAAATGAATTGAGCTCATCCTTACAACAATCTTTTGAGGTAGATAGCATAAGAATAATTATTTTCATTTTACAACCAAGGAAGCTGAGGCTCAGAGAGGAAATAAGTGTGTTTTCCAATGTCACACAGTTAGGAAGTGCCTGAGCTAGGACTTGAACTGTGATACAGTGGAAAAATAAACAAAGAAACAAAAAACTCAGTTTCTGGAGTGACTTGGGTTAAATTCCCACCTCTAACATTTACCCTAGCTGGGTTTCAATTTTCTCATCTACCAAAAGAGGGACTGGGATTAGATAGACATTCAACTCTAGATCTATGGGTCTTATGGTCCAAAGGCTGAAAAGAACCTCAAGAAAACTGAAGCACAGAAGGTCATGACTTGCCTAAGGTCACACAGTAGGTAGTAGGCATTAGAAACAGGATTTGAATTCTTTTTGGGATCTTTTTCAGGAGGTAATCAGTAGATTCTTTCAATTTCTATTTTACCCTCTGGCTTAAGAATATCAGGGCAGTTCTCCTTGATAATTTCTTGAAAGATGATATCTAGGCTCCTTTTTTGATAATGGCTTTCAGGTCATCCAATAATTTTTAAATTATCTCTCCTGGATCTATTTCCAGGTCAGTGGCTTTTCCAATGAGATATTTCACATTGTCTTCCATTTTTTCATTCCTTTGGTTCTATTTTATAGTATCTTGATTTCTCATAAAGTCACTAGCTTCCACTTCCTCCAATCTAATTTTTAAGGTAGTATTTTCTTCAGTGGTCTTTTGGACCTCTTTTTCCATTTGGCTAATTCTGCCTTTCATGGCATTCTTCTCCTCATTGGCTTTTTGGAGTTCTTTTGCCATTAGAGTTAGTTGATTTTTTAAGGTGTTGTTTACTTCAGTATTTTTTTGGTTCTCTTTTAGCAATTCATTGACTTGTTCTTCATGGTTTTCTCACATCATTCTCATTTCTCTTCCCAATCTCTAACTTGCTTTTCCAAATCCTTTTTGAGCTCTTCCATGGCCTGGGACCAGTTCATGTTTTTCTTGGAAGCTTTTGATGTAGGCTCTTTGACTTCGTTGACTTCTTCTGGCTGTATGTTTTGGTCTTCTTTATCACCAAAGAAAGATTACAAAGTCTGAGTGTGAATCTTGGTCTGTTTTCACTGCCTCACCATGCTCCCAGCCAACTACTTGACCTTTGACTTTTTTGTTAGTGTATGACTGCTTGTAGAGTGGAGAGTACTTTGTTCAAGTTTGAGGGGATGCTCTTTTGTTTTCAGAGCTATTTCTACACAGCCAGATCTGCCACACTAGCACTCCTCCTTCCCCAAGAACCGCCAACCTGGACCTGACTCAGATCTTAAGCAGGCATTGCACACCTGCTATGATCCACCACTTAATTCCTCCCACCAGGTGGGCCTGGGGCTGGAAGGAACTGTAGCTGTAGTTTTGTAGCTGCACCACCCCTGCTTCCCCAGGAGGTGGTCTAACTGTGAACTACTTCACTCTGTCCCAGCAGCTTTTTCCACTAACCTTCTCTGTTGTCTTAGGTGTTTGTGGGTTGAGAAGTCTGGTAACTGCCACAGCTCACTGATTCAGAGTGCTAGGGTCTATTCTGCCTAGCTCCCGGTCTAGTTTGTTTGGCACAGCCCATGCTGGGCTCTGCTCCATTCTGCTCCCAGTTCCATGCGTGATAGACCTTACCCAGCGACCATCCAGGCTGTCCTGGGCTGGAGCCCTGCTTCCCTCTGCTACTTTGTGGATTCTGCAGTTCTAAACTTTGTTCAGAGCCATTTTATCGGTGTTAGGAGGGTCCTGGGGGAGAGCCCTAGGCAAGTCCCTGCTTTCCAGCTGCCATCTTGGCTCCTCCCCTGTGTTGTTAAGCAAAATTGTTTCATTAGCATGGCTTTTGTTTCTTTTGAGTGGAAGTACTTTCAGCTGTTAAGTGCTAAGCCCCAGGCCCAGGGGCCTGTCAGGTGTGAAACCTGTGTGGGTGTGGATTGGTGACTTAGGAGGGGCCAGCTCGGGAACCAATGGTCTCTGGTCATTGAGGCGGGGCTTGAGAACCGGAAGCTCGGCTGCGAGGAGGGGTGAGCGGGGAGACAACTTCAGCGGCGGCGGCAGCGGAAGGTGTGGAAGCCAGAAGCTGCGGAGGCAGGAAGCTGCGGAAGCGGGGCTTACCCGAGTGCGAGCAG
>CM053623.1:298386893-298431893 GCA_028646595.1 Phalanger gymnotis | reverse complement strand
TTGGATGAAGTTTTGCAACAATTAACAGCCTAGAAGGGTTCTTAAGGGATCTACTTACTGAATAGGTTGGAGTGATTCATAATTTTCCATCCACTGTAGAAAATTGACTTCTTTTAACATACTTGAACATTCTTGGAAATAGTTTGTTCTTTTCATTAATTTACAAACAGCCCAAATTAGGAAATCACTGTCAATACCCGATGAATGACTGCCATCTGGAGTATGTCAGACCATTTTAAATTTCATCGATCAGCCTTTAATCTCCTTATTAGTTGAGGATTGATCACCTCAGATTGTGTCTAGGAGCCAAAAGTAAAAACTTAAGTCAAACAACTCTGATTTCTTCCTATTACATGAAGGGGGCATGACTGATGTTTTCATGGTGACTATTTTTCAATAAACACCAACCAAGTTAGAGCTGCCTCTGGGGTCTCAGAGAGAGGAAGGAAATCATTAAATTAGCAGTAGAGAAAGTCCTATTATCAGGGACTTTTATAGATCTTAAAGGATGTTTTTTTCCTAGGGAAAAAAATATATGAGTACAAAATGCCCCAGGCAACTCTGAGTTACAAGTTCAGAAGAGTTCATTTATTGTGCCAGTAAAAAGGCTAGTGATTCAGTCATTCCCTTTCCACTCCTCCCTGCCCCCACCAATAGTTATAGTGCTCTGAGTCTGGGGGTATATTTGGAGTTATGGGGGACTATCCCAAATACAAGTAGCTCCTATTTTTCCCTTTAATGCATTCCTGAAAACCAGGACATAGGATAATACAATGGGTAAACTGAAAGGGACCACTTAGATCATCTAATCAACTGACCAGTACTTCATCTATCAAAATCTTGAAGATGATAGATGAAGTATTGTTTATAATGACCCATGAGAAGATCAGTTTGAGCATACTGAAGAATGAGTGCAGGAGAATCATGTAGAATAAAGCTGGAAAGGTAAATTGGGGCCACATTGGTAAAGAGTATTGAATGCCAGGTAGCTTATTTTTGATCTTAGAGGACATAGCAAGGAGGCATTGGAGTTTATGGAAGAGGAGGGTGACAAAGTATATGCTGGTCCCACATTTATGTTTTACATATGAGAAAAGTGAGGATGGGAGAGGAATTTTGTAGGCTTTCTTCAAAGAAATTTTCATATAATTTTGATGGCCTCTTTCTTTAAAAAAATTATTCAGGAACCCAATTTGAATTTTTTTCTTTGAAATTTTTTTTTCTATAATAAGCAGAAGCATTCAATAGTGTTCCATAGACCTTTACAGCTGCACTGAAAAACTGGGATAGTACTTTTTAGAAATAGTAATTTCCAAGTATAGCATTTGGTACACTCCTCATGTGGGTCCCCAGAAAGTTATTCCAAGGCACTTTGGAGGTCAACATCAATGTAAAGCCATGGCTTAGGAGCCACCATCAGAGTGTTTCTTTTTCAGAACCAACCAGAGGACACATTATTTTAGAGCAAACGTGTTTAATTAAATGGCTTGGTTTTAAAAAAGAGGTGACAAAAATCCCTCTCCCCCCCACAGGGTTATGCTTTTTCACAAGTTATTACCGCCCCCCCGCCCCGGAATGAAGGACTTGACCAGGGAACATGCATGGATAACATTCTCCTCCCCATGTTGGAATATTTGTGACTGGGGCATCTCTTACCTTTAAGACTGCATAGTCACCTACGTTCTCTGAATTTGCTGGTGGATGTCTCAGCTGAGCTACTCTCTAGGTTTTTTTTTCCTGTTGGATGTCTTCGCTTTCTGCTGAACTTTTTCACTGCTAATGTCTCAGCTCTGAAAAACTCATAGCCTCAAGCTACTTCAGCCTTTTAGAGATACAAACACTGAGCTGCTGACTACACTAGGGAATTAGCTAGAATAGTCATTAGGCATTCAAGTCTGTCTCTTGAACTCTATTGCTCCTGCTGCCACTGAACGTCTCTCAGTTAATCTCTTGTTTGACTTTGAGAAAGAAAATTCCTTTTTATTATCATAATGGCACTTATGGCCATGAAAATCATTAGAGATGGATGGACAAGAATGAAAAGAACTCGCAATTTTTGTCCTGTTGTTCCCCAGTGCCTAAATTGATACCTTCTCTATCCAAACATTTAAATATTTGAAGGACTGTGGTTACGAGGGCTTGGAGAACTGTATTCTCATGGTGCTCTTTCTCTTGACCATTTTTTTCCTTTGTTCTACTCACCTCAATCCCAATCACCTCAAAGATAATACTGAAATGTAAAGCAAGTCATTGTGTGGGACTAAGGAGAGATAAACAACATTATTTCTTTGCTACAATGTTAGTTGGATGTGTCCTGGCTTGATTAAAGTTACCCCTTACACATCATGGGGGGTATGGGCATGGCATCCCTGCAATCTGGAAAATCCCAGAAAAATTTTTTTGACCCTCCCTTTGTACCAGATGAGAAATGTGAACTTTTCTTCTTTTTCTTTTATGGGGTGTTTACAGTACCTTATTATAAAATTTGGGTTAAGTATTTGGCCACTGGCTATATGTAGGTCAATGTTAAATAAAAATACTGTATGAAAAAGAACTTTTCCTGTGTTGGCTACTGGCCTTCATGTGTTGTCTGCTACTTCTGTAAAACTTCCCCAAAATTCCCATTTAATGACTTATGCCAACTTGCCATATGTCAAAACTACAATAGAGAAAGTAGCAATGTGGAAAGGATAACTGTATATTAATATAAATCTCAGAAATTTTTATTATTTTTATTTTTATTTTATTTTTAGCATTGGCTGGCAATCATTTCTTTACTTCTCCAGTGAACACCTATGGACCTTCTGGGGGCCTTCAGATGAGTGGGAAAATCTGACAATTACCTGGTGGGGGAAGCTTTGAAAAACAGAAACTGCTTTTATAAAGCAGATTTCCTGTCTACACTACCAGTCTCTTTTGAATAATGAGATTGTCCATTGATAATTCAGTAACCATCAACTCTACTTATCCAGAAGTGATATCTACTCATTTGGGGAGTCATCAACCACAATCCATCTGGCCTAATAACTTGTCCTGCTATGGGTGCCTAAGGGCTATTGGAACTTATCATCTTCTTGCCTCCAGACAAGTTATCTGAATTGATAACCTAAGGACCCTGGGGCCTTGCCAATCGTCCTGTAGTGGCATCCCATGGACCACCAGGAATGACCATCTATGCATTTTTACACTTAATTAGAACATTCGTTCATTGAGAGCAGAGGTTGTATTGCTTTTTTATTTGTATCCTCAGTGCTTAACACAGCGTTTGTCACATACTAAGCATTAAAAATGCTTTTTCATTATTTGGAGAACTAAAATGAAGTTTATTTTGAGAATAATTATTTTGAGGTAGTTGGAAACACTCATAAAATCAAGGTTTGGAGCCACTAGCTTAGCAAACCATTTGGTATACACCACTAAGAATGAATTAAGTAAATATGTCATCCTAAATGCTTACTCAATACCAGTGGGAGATGTAAGCAATAGAGTGGGAGTCGTGGATAAATGAGATCTGTCTTTTTCATATAGAGAACATCTCTTAAAGAAATAAAATAATGGATTCAACTCAGTAATTAACCTTCCCTTTAAGAAAATTGTTGCTATTTTTTGCTTTTGCATACATTCTTTTCTAAATCCATCCTCCCCTTTCCCCCTACACAGCAAGTTATTTCTTGTAACAAAGAAAAAAAGAAAGAGGGAAAAAAGCAGTTCAGCAAAAGTAATCATATATCAACGTGGTTTGATAGCATATGGAATGTTGCATGCCCATACATCTCTATCTTGATTAAAAAAGGAAGGAGTTCCTTTTTTATATCTCTTCTTCCAGATAAAGCTTGGTCATTAATTACACAGAGTCCAATTTTTTTTAAAATTGCTCTTTCTATTTATATTTTTGTGATCATTATGTATAGCTCTGCTTCACAATGTATTACTTCATGTAAGTCTTCCCAAGCTTCTCTGCATTCCTTATGTTCATTGTTTCTAACAGTGCAGTATATACATACACCACAATTTGTTTAGCCATTCTCCATTTCATGGACATCTACTTTGTTTCCAATTTTTAGCTACTGATAAAAATGCTGCCAACTTTCCAAGTGCTTTTGTGACAGGAGGGAGTTTGATGATTCATCACTTCCTAAGAAGAAATGATTGAAACTGGTTTTGACAAGTCTAAGGGAAGAAATTTCTTAAATGATTAGCAAGACTTGTTATGATGTTTAAATTCATATTTAGTCATTTAGAAACTAACTTTATCTGGAGAATAAAGGGAAGAAGCATCTTCTGAAAGAAGAAAACTAGTCCCAAGATAGATATTCTCTATCTCTCTGTGTCTCTCTCTGTGTCTCTCTGTCTCTCTCCCTCTCTGTTAATAGATTTGTAATTTTTTAAAATTACTATTGGAAGATTTATTTGACTTAGCAATAATTGTACAATATGTCACCCCCTAAATAAGTGGTGTGATGCTAATCATTTTTATTTCTGTAACTAATTAAAAAAAGAATAAAAGAAAAAATGTCATGTGGATGCAATTCCAAGTTTCTAATATGTTTAAGTATGAGTCCTTTGTAATTATGGTTGGTTATTGCATTGATTGGAGTTACTAAGTCATTCAAAGTTGATTATCCTTACATTATTGCTGTTACTGTGCAAATTGTTCTCCTGGTTCTGTAACTTCGCTTTGCATCAGTTCATAAATATTTTCCCAGTTTTTTCTGAAACCACCACCTTCATCATTTCTTACCAGTGCAGTGTTCCATTACATTCATATACCACCAGTGGTTTAGACTTTCCCCTATTGATCGGCATCTCCTCAGTTTCCAATTCTTTGCCACCACAAAGAGTTGCTCTAAAATGTTTTTATACATATGAATTCTTTTCCTTTTCCTTTAATCTCTTTGGAGGAATAGATATAGTAGCAGTATTAAAGGGTATACACAGTCTAATAGTATTTTGGGCACAATTCCTAACTGTTTTCCAGAATACTTGGACCAGTTCACGGTTCCATCAACAGCGAATTAATTTATCTATTTTCCCACATTCCCTCCAGCATTGCCATTTTCCTTTCTTTTGTCATTTTAATTAATCTGATGAGTGTGAAGAGATACCTCAGAGTTGTTGTAATTTGCATTTCTCTAATTATTAGTGATTTAGGGCATTTTAAAATATGGATATTTATAGCTTTGATTTCTTTCTCTCAAAATTGCCTATTAATATACTTAGATTTTTCAACTTCAGAATGGCTCCTGTTCTTTTGAATTTGACTCACTTCTATGTATGTTTGAGAAATAAGATCTGTATCAGAGATATTTGCTGTGAAGATTCTACCCACTAAGTTTTTTCTTTTTCTTCTAATTTTAGTTGCATTGGTTTTGTTTGTGCAAAAACTTAAAAAAAATTTTTTTTGTAATCGAAATTAATCATCTTACCTCCTGTAAACCTCTCTATCTCTAGTTTGGTCATGAACTCTTCCCCTATCCATAAATTTGACAGGTAATTTTTCCATGTTCCATTGATTTGCTTGGCATATCATACTTTATGTCTAAATCATGTTCCGTTTTAAGCTTATCTTGGTAAACAAAGTGAGATATTCGTCTATTTCTAGTTTTTGCCAGACTCCTTTCCAGATTTTCCAATCATAGTGAGTTTTTCCACAGTAACTGAAATCTTTGGATTTATCAAACATTTGTGTACTGTGCTCATTTGCTTCTGCATTTTGCATACCTAATCCATTCCCATGATCAAGCATTCTATTTCTTAGCCCAGAACCAAATTGTTTTGATGACTGCTGCTTTGTAGTATAAGTTTGACATCTGGTACTGCTAGGAGACTTTTCCCTCCCATTTAAAATATTGATTCACTTGATATATTGATTTGTTCCTCCACATGAATTTTGTTTTTATTTTTTCTAGTTCTATAAAGTAATTCTTTGATAGTTTGATTGATATGGCACGGAATAAATAGATTAATTTAGGCAGTGTTGTCATTTTTATTGTATTGGCTTGGCCTAACCATGGGCAATGAATTTTTCTCCAATTATTTAAATTTGTCTTTATTTGTGTGAAAATTATTTTGTAATTAAGTTCATATAGTTCCTGTGTATGTCTTAGCAGATAGACTCCCAAATATTTTAAACTAGCTATGGTTATTCTAAATGGGATTTTCCTACTCGGTTTTGTTAGTAATATACAGAATTGCTGATGATTTGTGTGGATTTATTTTATATGTTGCAACTTTGCTGAAGTTGTTAATTGTTTCTATTCATTTTTTTAGTTAATTGCCTAGGATTCTCTTAATAAATCATCATTATCATCTGCAAAGGGGGGTAGATTTGTTTCTTCTTTGTCTATGCTTGTTTCTTCAGTTCCTTTTTTTTGTCTTAGTGCTATATCTATTTAATAGTAATGATAATAATGTATAACCTTGCTTCACTCCTGATTTCACTGAAAAGACTTCTAGCTTTTCTCCATTATAGATACTACTTCCTCTTGGTTTTAGATAGATATTATTTATCATTTTAAGGATAGCTCCATTTATTCCTGTGCTTTCTAGCATTTTTAACAGGAAAGCATGTTGCATTTTGTCAAAAGCTTTTTCTTCATCCATTGAAATAATCATTCGATTGTTTTATTGATGTGGTTAGTTATGCTTTATAATTTTCCTAATGTGAAACCAGCCATTCATTCCTAGTGTAAAACCAACCTGGTAATGAGGTATAATCTTTCTGATATATTGCTATAATCTTGCTAGTATTTTATTTAAAAATTGCATTAATGTTAATTGAGGGAAATTGGTTTATAGTTTTCTTTCTTTGTTTTGATCTTCTATTGTACAAACTCTTCCTTATTACCTCATTTATGTGAGATGAATTACCCTCCCTTCTTTCTCTCCCTTCCACTCTCTCCCAGTGCATTTCCTCCTACCACTTTCCTTCTATTTTTCTTTTGAGATCATCCAAACGTAAAGTATAACACCCAAGCTGTCTGTCTAATCAGATTCTCTCTAAGACTCTGGTGATGATAAGGTTCTGAGGGGTTACATGTATCATCTTCCCATATACCAGTGTAAATAATTTACCTTGTTTAGTCGTTCATGATTTCTCACTTGTGTTTTCCTTTTTAGGCTTCTCTTGAATCTTGTGTTTCAATGTTAAATTTCTATTTAGTTCTGATCTTTTAATCAGAAATACTTGAAAGCTTTGTATTTCATTAAATGCTCATTCACCACCACCCCTGATAGGATTATACTCAGTTTTATTGAGAAGGTTATTTTTTATTGTAATCCTAGCTTCTTTGCCTCCTGGAATATATCTCAACACCTCTGTTCCTTTATAATGATGGCTGCTTAATCCTATGTGATCCTGACTATGGCTAATCAGCACTTGAATTTTTAATTCCTAACTGGTTATATTATTTCCTCCTTGACCTGAATTGAGCTCTGAATTTTGGCCATAATATTACTGAAAGTTTTCATTTGAGGGTTTCTTTTAGGAAGTAAGCAGTAGATTCTTTCACTTTCAATTTTGTTCTCTGATACTAAGATATTTGGGAAGTTTTCCTTTATTATTTATTTAAATATGTTGGCTAGGCTCTTTTTTCATTCATGGTTTTTAAATAAACTGATGATTCTTAAAAGACCTTTCCTCAATCTATTTTCCAAGCTAGTTTATTTTCTTATGAGATATTTCACATTTTCTTCTATTTTCTCAGTCTTTGATTATTTTTTGATGTTTCATGGATATAATTCACTATGCTCGTGGTCTGACCTCTATATGTTCCTGAACCAGGTTTGGGACTATTGGCTTGTGTCTAGTTGAGTTTCAGTAGGCTGCTGCTGGACTATTTCCCTCTTAGCTTTCTGGGAGGTTCTGCATGATTTAACTTCTGGCTTCCCTTTGCTCTGGGTCTCTTGCCTTCCTTATTCCATTGCACATTTATATGCAGGGCTAAAGGTTAGAGCTAAACCTTCACTCTGCTCTTGTGCTCAGAGCCACATAGCTAAGTTTCTGGAACTTGTGACTTGCTTCATACCCAGTGTTCATTCACAAGTGTCCCACTCTGCTCTGGAACTGTGACCTGGAACTGGGTAATGAGTGAGACCTACCAGCAGGCTTCTATTCCCAGTGCTGGTTCAGGGATCCCCTGGGATCCCTTTCTGTCTTAGGGCTTCTTGCCTGGCATTCAGACTCAGCCTCTTTATCATTCTGAGGCACTGGAATGTTCCCCCTTGTTGCCATCACTGACCAGCCTCTGCATCAATGTCCACAAATCTCTCTATTTTCCTAAACTGTCCTGGGTTAGAAAAAAATGACTCACCACAACTTTTTCTTGGCTTTCCCTATCAGAATGCAATGTGACATATTTTCTAGGTTGTTGTGGGGAGGTGTGTTGGGTGAGTTGGGCATGAACATTTTATTTCACTCTGCCATCATGACTTTGCCCCTCTAGGTTTATAATTCATTGCATAATTAAAAAAAAGTTAAATTCCTGTGTTTTTAAAGATAAGTACTTGCTTTAAAAATGGATAAAATTTCCATTTGTCCCAATGCAAATGGACATTCCTAGATTTGGTAAGGCAGTTTGTGAATTATCCGAAATTACTAATGTCATAGGGTATATTTTTATCTATTGTAGAAAACAGTTATTCATGGTTACCTTACATTGCTATTACTCAAAATGGATTTTTCTTCCCTTACACTTCATCAGTTATAAATATTTCACCATTCTTCCAGAAATGGGTCTTCTCTATAGGTCACATGTAGAAAAGTGGAATGTATCAAATTGACAAAAAATCTTTTGAAAACCAACTAAATGAGTTGAATTTTATAGTTGAGGAAAGATAGCTATACTTGGGCCGCTAAGTCCCTTTTGAATTCTTATGGATAAAATAAGAGCTCCTTTGTGCTATTTCTATGGATCTTTGTTTTTGTTGTTGTTGTTTATCCTTCATTATTGAAGAGGATCATGACTTCAGGAAGGTGATTCAAGTGATGCAATTGCAAGTGAATTGGATTTAAGTGAGGAGAGCTATGCAAAGTCACCAGCCTCACTTTCTCCTCTGGACCCATCTGCTTCCAGTGGCAAGACATAGATCAGGATAAGTGGAAATGGCCCAGGATGCAGTGGGAGACCTTGGACTTTTTAAGCTAAGGTATTTAACAGGTATCAGTTTGACTGAGACAATGCCCTTTCAGTGATTAAGGCTAGGTAAGAAATGAGGTGGAGATGGCCTTTTTACCTAGTCAAAAAATCTACTTGGACGGTAAGATCCTCAGGGTTTCTGACCAAAACAGAAACAATTTTTATTTACATTTACGATGAGCCAAACAAGGGCCCAAATAAATGACCAAATAAATGACCAAATGGGACTTGTCCTGGTAAGTAGTGTTGGCCAATCAGTTAGAGCCAGAGTGACTTGGGTTTAAGGCATGGTCCTTAAGAAAGAAATTTAACCTGTAAACTCCAAGAAATCTTATGAGGTTTCAGTAATAAAAATCTATATTCTTTTGGGCAGAGCACCTGTAGATAAGAGTATGATACTCTATGTAGTCAGAGGGAAGGGAAAGAAAGAAAGGAAAGAAGGAAGCAGAGGAGAGAGAGAGAGAGAAAGAGAGAGAGAGAGAGAGAGAGAGAGAGAGAGAGAGAGAGAGAGAGAAAGAGAAAGCGCCGTGTTGCACAACTCGGCAGTTCCACTACTCACGGAGGTGATTGTTCTTTGTCCTTTTTCTCAAAGAGAACTGTGACATGAGGGAGGTGATGCTATGACATGCAAGTGAATTAAGTGGATTGGATTTAAGTGAGGGAGGTGGTTGGGCAAAGTCATCAGCCTAACTTTTTCCTCTGGAAACCTTAGCTTAAAAAGGCCAAGGTCTCCCACTGAATCCAGGGCCATCTCCAGCTGCCCTATATGGACCCTCAAAATGACTGTATAGCTCATTGGTGAAATGAAAGCTTTTGTGGCCTTTAGAGACTAAGATTTTAAACACATGCCTATTGTATCATATTGAGAATGCATTCAAAAATCATCCAGAAAATTTTTAGCATAAAAGTATTTTTTTTTGTTTCCAAGCTTTTAAAAATATACTACTTTGTATATTAAAATTTTAAAGGTTAACAGAAGTTTCTTATGTGGAACAAGAAAATAAGATATTCTTATTTTCATATATTTTGCATTTTTCTCCTAATATTTTGGCCTTATAAATATTGCAGGAAGTCCTTGTTCTTATTCTAAAATGGTCCATTAATTCTCAATACTCAGTCTTCTCTCAACTTTTATTTGCAAGGAGTGGATGTAGATAAATGGATATTTGGGTAGGAAACAGCAGGAGGGATCTATAGCTTTGTTTTTCAGGTTCATCCCCAAAACTCTCTGGAAGAAAAATAAAATGAAAAACTGTCTAGTCTTGGAAGAGAAAGATCCAGACTAACCATTCTGTTCAGGTAAATATGATTGTCTCTAGGCTTATACCCAGGGTATCTTTTGAATAATGTGGGCACTGATCATGGTAATAGATGAGAAGATGTAGATTTGATCCTCATGTGAATAAACTACTCTCCAGGTACTATCCTGTATATGGATGCTATGGCTTACAAATGCAACCCTGCAAAAGAATATGGCTACAATAGCACCAATCTATAGTCACACCAGGTACGTAGTCCCTGCCCTGTACATCAGAGAACCCTTTCTTGCAGTATTAGCTGCCTATTCATCATCAATTCCTTGTTATCCTGCATCATGTGCATCTCCTGCTATTGCTCTGTGCTCTGGCCCAAGAGTAATCGAAAGGGATACTGTTACCATGGAGACCAGAGGCTATTTCAGTTTTTTAGACTTATTTTTCCCTCTACTTTAACCAACTGAAATTTAGTAGAGGTAAAAGTTTCTACAGCTTGGAAAGTAAGTCTGTGAAATTTCTTTGAGTTCTAATTTTTGGCAAAAATGAATGATTGTCAATCACATTTCTTTAATTTTTCTGTAAGAAGAAAAGTCCCCAAAGTACCCATTCTGTCACCTATTTATTTATGTATCTAGCTAATGTTTATATAATATTTCAAGGTACTTAACTAATTTGGTCCTTACTACAAGCTTGATCTAGATGCTATCCCCATTTTAAAAATGAGGAAACTGAGTCTAAGAAGGTTAAGTGACTTGCTCAGGATCACAGAGCTAGAAAGTGTCTGAGGAAGGATTTGAATTCACGGCTTCCTGGCTCTAAAATCTAGCACTTTTGCCACTATGCCATACTGCCTACTTTCTATGAAATCCTTTGTTTGGCATTGAAAGCACTTCACATCTTTGATCATTCTTAGCTTTCTTGTCTTTTCCTTCATGTGGCCTATAAGCCAGTGACAAGAACCTCCTGACTGCTCCTTGAACAAGATACTCCATCTCCCTACTCTTTGCAACTTCCCTGGCTGTCTCCCATGCCTGGAACTATCTTCCTTCTTGTCACCATCTTTTGGCTTCCCTGGATTCCTTTAAGCATCAGCTAAAATCCCACCTTCTGCAAGAAGCATTTCCTGATCCCTATTAATGCTCATGCCTTCCCTTTGCGATTGCCTCCAACTTATCTTGTGTGTATATACGGACATATCTGTATGCATACATATGTGTGTATACACACGCACACACACACACACATGCATATGTGTGTGTGTGTGTGTGTGCATTCAACACAAAATACATATACACATAGCTTGCACAGTTGTTTGCATGGTGTCTCCCCAATTCGACTGTGAACTACTTCAAAGCAGGGCCCGTTTTTGCTTTTTGTGGTATATAAAGTACTTAGCACAGTGGTGGTCCATAGTAAGCACTTAATAAATGCACGTAGATCTGTTTGTCTTTCTATGCATCTGCCTTTCTTTTTGCCTTCTTATTTGTTATTATATCTCAACTGCCTATCTGTATCTCTATCTGTCTGTATATCTATTTATTTTTATCTATATCCAATTCTCTCTCTTTTCCCCCTCCTCCTCTCTCTTCCTCCCTTCTTCTCAGTCCCACCCTCCTCTTCTGCCTTCTCCTCATCCTCCTCTTCTTCTTCCTCTTTCTCCTTCTCCTCCTTCTCCTCCTCCTTCTCCTCTATCTCTCTCATTTGGTTTGACCCATTAGCCACTTGATGTTATTGTCCTGTGACCTTCTAGTTCTCATCATATCATAAAAGTATATAAAGTCTTGGTGATTTATTTTTTAATAGACATCCACTCCTGCCATGAAAGAAGCAATTACATGTACTAGAGATAGCAAAGTACATGGTGATAAAATGTAACTGAATCACTATGAACCAGTGTAGACACTTTTATGCCCTTACATTTGTGCGTATAGCCCTAACCACTATGTTTGCTTTAGTGTCAGTTATAATAATAGTTCACATTTATATAGCATTTTAAATCCATTATTTTATTAATTAGAATATCAATCCTCTGATAGATGAAGCATTTATTAAGCACCTTCTATGTGCCAGGCACTGCAGTAAGTGCTGGGGATACAAATATAAGAAAACAATGCATTCTCTACTCTCAAAGAGCTTATATTCCAATCAGGGAAGACAAAATATCAAGGGGAGATAATTAGTATAAGTATTTTTAGTTGTCATTTAACAAATTGGAAAACTGAGGCCCAACAGGTTAATTGATTTGCTCAAATTCTCACAGGTAGTAAGATCTGGGAATTAAAAATAGCTTTTCGGATTTTTGATTCAGTGATCTTTTCAGTGCACAGTGTTCCCAAGGAGTAATTCCCAGGACTGAGCTTGTGAGGATCTTAGCAAGGTGACTGATAGCCTGAAAAGATGCCTCTTTCTCACCCTTATATTCTTCATTATGAGAATTATACAGTGTGCACTTTTGCAAAAGCAATAGTCATGGCTACCTGCATGGGAATCTGGGTAAATTGTCACTTTGGTCCCTAGCGCCAGGCCTGGCCATCGTCTTGTTCCCATCCCAGTTCTGTCTTGCCACCCATGAGAGTACTGTCTATCTTATCCTTTCATTGGTGAGGGTTGGATTTTCTATAGAGATTAAAGGTTTTAATGTCTATTTTGACCAAGTAGAAGATTGGACTGAATGAATGAATTAATGAATGGCTAGATTGGAGTAAGGAAAAGAGAAACTATCATATAGTCCATAAATATGGGAATGAAAGTAGTTGCAGTAAGATGAGTGATGATGAGTGATGATGCCTATTTCTCAAAATACACTGAAGTTGTTATGAGCTCATGATTCCTTGGGCTTTTGGTAAAAGATTTTAAAAAAGAGACTTCCTTTTCAATTTCCTTGGAGAGAAGGAACATGAGTATGCTGGGTGCCACTCAGAGAGCTCAGCAGCTGCCAGTGCCAGAGGCGTCTATTTAAATCATACCTGAGTTTATTAAAATGCTTCTGCTTTATTAAACTTTCTGTCTCTTGCTGCTAAATGGATGCTACACTGAATAGGAAAGGAATGTGGATGAGAGAGGATGTGTGCAGAGTTGTTATGGAAACAGCAGGAGCAACCAATCAGAGGAGAGACATTAATGTTTGTCCTGGAAGACTGTTTCCAAATCATCCCAATAGCAGTGGGGCTATAGATGAAACAGTGAATAGGCATCCATATACCCATTGTGCTCCCTGTAATGGCTGAAGGACTTTTGCCAGCTTCCTAATCAAATGTGGAAAAGAGTTAGGAATCATTCACCCAGCATCCATAGCCATGCAGTCATGCACATAGCAGAGGGGATCTAGACATAGAGAAATGACAGATTAGATATATCAAATAGATAGATTGAGAGATTAGATAGATTAGATTAGATAGATTAGATAGGTAGGTAGATAGAAGGATAGATAGGTTGATAGATGCATAAATGGATGGATGCTTCAAGAAAGATATCTCTTTCTATCTATCTCTATCTAGAAAGGAAGATAAAGAGGGAGAGAGAGCAAGATTAAGAGAGTATGAGTATGGCATGTGTGTGTGTGTGTGTGTGTGTGTGTGTGTGAGAGAGAGAGAGAGAGAGAGAGAGAGAGAGAGAGAGAGAGAGAGAGAGAGAGAGAGAGAGAGAGAGAGAGAGAGAGAGAGAGAGAGAGAGAGAGAGAGAGAGAGAGAGAATTTTCTCAAATTAGTTGCAGTTTCATGTATGTTATGTCAGGACTTCCCCACTTTCTGAACATAGATACCTCCTAGGCCTAGGGAGAAGCTAATAAAGTTTGCTTAAGTATGTTTCCTCATCTGCAAAGTGAGAATGGTAATAATACTAATAGCTTTAAGGTTTCGTTAAGTACTTTACAAATATTGTCTCATTTAATCCTTACAACTCTGGGAGGTTGGTGCTATTATTATTCCCATTTTACAGATGAAGAAATTGAGGCATTGATCTAAATCTATCTCAGGTCCTTGGTCTAAAGAAAATGCTTTTTGCACATCAAAATGCTAGGCAAAGGAGATTCATTATTATTAGACTAGTGGCATTTAAATTGAAGAGACCATGTTTTTTGTTTATACCATCAGCTAAGTCCTAATGTCAACAAACCTCAAAACAACTCAAATCTTGACCTTTGTGGAAAACATTGGTAAAACTTATTGGGCAGTAGTTTATGGAGAAACCCAAAGTGTGGGAATGAGAAGTAATGTTGCTGCTGCTAGGAGCTGAGTGGGAGTCGTGTGACTCATTCTTCAGGGGGTGCCTAATCTTCAAATGGTTTTTAAAGGCAATGATGTTAGTTGCCCCCACAACTTTTCTTTCTTTTTTCCCCTGTCATTTTAAGAATCAGAGGTTGGGTGATAACCATTGTGTTCTTTGCAATCTATCTAGGACGTTGCTTTATTCTTTGCTTCTCCTAGAGGTGGTGTGGTTTAATAGCTCTGCTTTCTTGGAGAGACCTAGCTCTGGCCCTACTTCTGTATCCCACACCCCTATGGGAACCTAGACAGGCTGCTTCACCTTTCAGTGTCCTGGACATTTCTCTAAAGCATTAGGCTGCTGAGAAAGTGACAATCCTTCATTGGTAGAGAGTCACCCTGGGTGACTTCTAAGGTTCCTTCTGTCTCTAAATCTATGATCCTATGATTACTCTCCTCCCTTCTTCCCTAGTCTCTTATAGTCAATTAGATAATAAACTAGTATTTATTAAATGCTTAATTATGTGCCAAGCACTGTGCTAAAGCCTGAGAATACAAATATAAGTAGAAAGACAGTCCAAGCCTTTAATTAGCTTTTCCTTAACAGAGAAAGACAATAGATAAAAAGTTCAATAGGGGGTGGGGAAGAGAGGGAGGTACCCAGCATGGGACTGTGCAAATCTTGAGTATAGCCTGGAGAGGAATGCAACATGACTGAGCTAGACACCATCATTAAATGAAGGTTCTTGGAGGAGCCATCCAATCACAGAGAGAAACCATGGGAGCAGAGGATATTTCCCATGTTGGATTTCAGGCTGGCATGAGGCTTCAGAATGAAGAGCCTGGCACAGTAGGAAGGGCTCCTGAGTACAACCTAAAGAGAAATGATATAGTTACAGTTTGAGTGATGACTTTTATTACGCACATTGAAGTAGAATGTAAATATGTGTATGGCTAATAGGAATGTCTTGTTGCTAATGAACACTGGATCTTTAGAATCCACGTGTTTAGAGAATTATAATAAACCCTACATTGGCAAGCTGGACTGGGCTTTTGTGTTGGGAGTCACTTAATGGCATCAATGCTTCTCAAAGCTCTGCATATATGTCATCAGTGATAATTTGTGATTGGAGTCATGGTCTTCTGTGTTTAGCATTTCAATATTTAAATCCCTCTACAACTTGGCTCCAGACTATCTTTCCAAGCTCGTTGATTCTCTTTATACATTCTACATTTCAATCAAACTGGTTCACTTGCTGTTCCTCATATATAATGCTCCATCCCCTGTCTCCATGTCTTGGCACAACCTTTTCCCCAAAGCTAGGATTGCATTCCTTCTTCACATCTGCATCTTGGAATATCTACTTTCCTTCAAAACTCAGCTCAGGCATCATCTTTTTACAACATGAAACTTTTCTTGACCCCCTTCCTCTCAAAATATCCCCCCTCCCCATAAAATTACTTTGTCTTTGCTTTGTACAAATTTTGCATATATTCATATGTGTACACATTGTTTTCTTTGATGGAATGTAAGCTCTTTGAGGGCAAAGCCTTTTTCATTTTTGATTTGGTACCAGGGTTTAGCACTGTGCCTGGCATGTAGTATGTGCTTACTCAATAAATGCTTGTTGATTGATGATCACAATTACTCAAAACTATTATTTTCATGAAAAACACTGACCAAATGCTTCTTTGTACTTAAAATCATGTTAAGTTTTGGACAGAGTAAGCCAAAAATCATTTTTTTTGCCTTTTTGTCAGCCAGAAAGCATTTATTAGTCACCTACTATGTGATATATAATCTCAAGCATAATGGATACTATTTCACACTCCTGTGGAGAACGGAGCAGAGATATCCCTGAAAGCTATACACTACATAAACCAAAACAAAACAAGAACAAAAACCTTGTTATATTTGAAGATTAAGGTGTGGGCACCAAAGCCCCATTAAGATCTCCCTGTGACTTGAGAAGATATTGAATTCTACAGTTTTTTTTTTACTGGAGTGTGAGTTCTGGGACAAATAAGGGTTCAGTTCCTCTAGTCAGAGGACCTGGCTACAGTGGTTTATCTTATAGAAATTGAGCAGCAAAGGACTGGCGGTTGGTGATTACTATGCTTTAATCACCATGCCTCATCATACCACCTAATAAAGCCTGGAGAGAGTGACTATACTAATAAAATAATGGATCCTTAGCATGTTAATAGCAATGATAGTTATACCAGCTTTGGGACTGACTCTTTAAGGGGTTTCATGTTTGTTGTCTCAGGACCAGCCTAGAGAAGTTAAGAGAAGGGCCTCATCACAAGGTTGGCTACTGGGTAAGAAATATTTTTGGTTGCAATAACTCATGAAGGTTGTTTATGAAGACAGAGAGGAGCTATGATCTCTTGTATTCATAAATGGAATACCTCCATGTGAATTAAGGATCTTGGAAATTGGATTAATTTAGGGCTGGAAATTACCTTTAATATGACTCTAAGCTTTCAATGGAGAAAGTCTTATCTTGAATGTAACTTTTTTTCCACTTATTTTTCCCTTAGGAAAAATACCTACTTGAAAAATGCCATCATATGTAGGAAAATTTCTCTTTTGCTAAACTAATTTAGCTATTCCAATCTTTTCCAAATTGTTTACCATACTACTTCATAACCTCTGTCATCAGCTATTTCCTGCTGTAGTATATGATTGCAGAAAATGATTACAATTGTAACTTTTAGAATTTATGTTTCATTTTTGTGGTGACATTCATGTCTTGGAGTTTCTGGTTAGGAGGTTTCTAGCTCAGAATTCTAGATGAGTGGGGTGGTAGTGGTGGCATGTGTGCTGGAGGAGAAGGGGAAGGGAGAAGGAGGCAGTGCCCATAGGTAACACACCAAGAAATCTTCTCATGGAAGTGTGTATTGTGAAGAATGCAGCACCACAAATGTGAAGGGTCACTGAGGCCACACCTTTGCCTTGAGAAAACAATGCCAAAGAGAAAATAATCTTCTTTGAAAGACTTCCAGGAAAGACATATGCACCCTCTGTGAGAACTATTGAAAATATTGGTGTACAGGATCAGATTACCTTAAGGATTAAATGCAACTTATCTTTCTGGAGCTAGACTTTTCTAAAAAACATTTCAAAAAATTAATTAATTAATTTTTAGTTTACACTATTCAGTTCCATAAGCTTTTGAATTCCAAATTTTCTCCCCCTCCCTACCCTTCCCTCTCCCCAAGATGACATGCAATCAGACATAGGCTCTACATAGAGGACTAGACTTTCACTGAATTATTGTGCTCTCTGCCCTTCAGGTTAGGGCTGAGCCAGTGCAAAACCTTAAAGGATCAACTAATATTTATTATGGATTAAGTTAAGATTTAATTAAATTCAACAAATACTTACTGAGTACCATGTTCGAAGCTAGCTGATGAAGGAGATACAGAAAGAAAATAGTCTTCCATCTCTTTTGTCCTCAGTTTCTTTATCTGTAAAATGATGAGTTTGGACTTGGTCAGAGATGTTAGACATGCTGCAACCCACAACACTTCTGAATGCTGCCAGAATAGATTAAATGTAGTGGGGAAGTATTTAACAAAGTAAATAAAAATACAATAAAAGACAAATAGTATCACATTTTAAAATAAAATAAAAATGCAGAGATTCTTATGTTGAGATTAATATCCTGTGTTTCTATTTGAGTTTGACATCATAGACTGGATGATTTCTAAAGGCCTTCATAACTCTAAACCAATGATACTAAGAGCCTACATAGGTGATAATTGCATTAGAGAGGGACAATATAAAGTACTAGGTAAATTTTGAGGAGGAAAGTTTTTATTACTGTTAATCTATTATAATATACTATTAATCATGATTGATGTTATAATTATATTAAAACAATATTATTAATATCTTGCTTTTGTGAGGCACTTTACAAATATTATCCTTACAATAACCCTATTATCCCATTTTTCCAAATGAGGAAACTGAGGCAGACAAAGACGAAGTAGCTTTTTTGGGGTCACCCAGCTAGTAAGTGTCTGAGGCTGGATTTGAGCTTGAGTCTTTCTGGTTTTTTTTTTTTGGAGGGGGAAGGCAGATCATTTGTGGTTAACTGACTTGCCCAAGGTCACACAGCTAGTAAGCATGTCAAGTGTCTGAGGTTGGATTTGAACTCAGGTCCTCCTGATTCCAGGACCAGTGCTCTACTCACTGTGCCACCTAGCTGCCCCAAACTTAGGTCTTTCTGACCCCACATCTAGTACTATATCTGCTGAACCCCTTTGATGCCTATCATTTTATCAGTGATTGACAAAATGATGAAGGAAAACTCAGGGACAGAGAGGGCATTTGAAGTGGATTTTAAAGGACAGGTAGGAATTCAGCATTTAAAAAGAGGGAGCAGCTTGGTGGTGCAGTGGATAGAGCACTGCCTTCGGAGTCAGGAGGATCTGAGTTCAAATCTGGCCTCTGATGCATACTAGTTGTGTGACCCTGAGAGAGTCACTTAACCCCAACTTCCTTATCCCAAAAAGTAAAATAAAAAGAGGAAGGAAGGAGGTAGAGAACAGCAAAGGCCATAAAGACATATGAACGAAAAGGAATGTTTCAGGTTTTGGTTGGACCACAGAATGTAAGGAGAGTGGACTTTGAAAAAAAAAGTCAAGGAAAGCTTCAGTAATCACTGAGCCTTTGTCTGCCTCAGTTTCTTCATCTATAAAATGATTGTAACAATAGCACTTACCTCCCAGGCTTGTTGTGAGGATGAAATGCAATAATATTTTTAAAGCACTTTGTAAACCTTAAAGCATTATAGAAATACCAGCATTTAAAATGGACCCAATTTGTGGAGATCTTTGAGTGACAAAGGACTTTGATCTTTCATCAGCAGGAAATTGCCATTAAACTGAAGATTTTTGAGCAGAGGAATGACAAGTTCTATTCATAAGCAAGCAGCAAGATGAAGGGTGGCAGAGTGTAGAAGTGGGAAGACCAATTTAGAAGCTATGCCAATGACCCAAGTAGTTGGTCACTTTAAAGGGGTGGCAGTAGTAATTGGTGCTAAGGGAGATTGTGGAGGTGGAATTACCAAGATTGGCTAATTCTTTAAAAGTTTATACTTATTAGAGGGAGGTAAAATATATACTTAAAAAGTATAATCCAAGATAAAAATGCTTAAGGCAATAGCAACAATAACCTGTGTTAATAGATCAAAGATTAAAAGCTCTTACATTCATTGTCTCATTTGGTACTCACACTGGACAAAGTAGTTAATGAGATAATTATTATTTTACTTTATAGATGAGGAAACTGAGGCTGAGAAGTATTACATAGCTCTGAGACAAGAACCATTTGCTTCCAAATCCACTACTCTTACTATGAAGGGTAAAATACTCTGAGGTCCAAGGGATGAGAAATATTGACCATTTTTTTTTCTGGAGTTTTTTTCACTTATGGTGGAAATTAGAAAGTCAAGGGAGTTAATATCAGCATAGGACAAAGATTGCCAACCCATGAGCCACTATCAGTCTCACAGATGAAATTCCTGAGGGTTAAGCCTGCTCCAATCAAATGTAAGCCAGAACCAGGAGCCTGCAAAGCTCATACAAGGAGAGTAGCAATCATACTTTACCCTAGATCCAGCAACCTATTGTGAGCTGAAAGTTTGAAGGTTTCCATATAGCTACCAAAGATCCTTGAAGAAAACAGTATTCAATTCTTGGAGAAAGCAGTATCAAGACTTAAATGAATGTAAATCAAGTCCATACAAGGTCCCAAACCTGCCTACAGAAATGAACAGACTTTGGAATACAAAGTCCCAATTCAAGAAGCAATACTGGAAGAATGAGTAAAAAATTAATAATAAAAAAGACTCTGAGGACAAAGAACCATTATGGTATGGACATTAAAGATATATACCTAGAAGGAGAGGCTATCTCCAACACATCTACAAGCACAACCTCAAAGAAAAACATACTTTGGCCATGAGGTCAACTAGAGCCTCTGAATTAATTGAGTGAGAGATTAAAACAGAGTTTTAAAAGACATTATAAATGAAATGAGAGAACTAGAGGAAAAATAATTAGAAAGGAAACAAAAGCCCTAGAGGAAAGATTTGGAAGGATAATTAACAGCTTGAAAGAAAATCTTACTGAAGTAATAGACTTTCTGAAAATTATAATGAATTAATGACTCCATGAATAAGTAGGAAATATTAAAATAGTCAAAAGACAAAAAACAGAAGAAAATATAAAGTATCATATCAACAACAACTGAACTAGAAAATAGGTCAAGGAGAGAGAATTTAACATTCATCATACTACCTAAAAACCATGATCAAAAAAAGCCCAGACATTATATTTCAAGAAATTATGAAAGAAAACTGCCCAGATCTCTTAGTGAAAATAGAAAGAATACATTAGTGACTTTCCCAAAATGAAAACTCCCAGGAATGTCATAGACAAAATCCAGAGTTTTCAGGTCAAAGAAAAAATACTTTTGTTGTTCAGTTTTGTCTGACTCCTGTGACCCCATTTGGAGTTTTCTTGGCAAAGATACTGGAATGGTTTGCCATTTCCTTCTGTAGCTCATTTTGCAAATGAAGAAATGAAGGCAAACAGGATTAAGTAATTTGTCCAGGCTTACACAGTTAAGTAAGTGTCTATAGTTGGATCTGAACTCAGGTCTTCCTGACTTCAGGCCTGGCTCTCTATCTACTAGACCACCTAGCTGCAAGCCGCAGAAGAGGAAGAGTTCAAGTGCAGAGGAGATGCAGTTACAATGACAGAAAATCTGGCAACTACCATGATATAGGAGTAGATAGCATGGAAAAATGATATTACAAAAGGCAAAGTAACAAGCTTACAACACAAAATAACTCACCTAGAGAAACAGTGTAAGGAAAAATGGATTTTTAGTGAAATAGAGGACTTCCAAGTATTCCTGGTGAAAAGACTAGCACTGATTAAGACCTTCAAAAGGCATTTAACCAGTCAAGAGAGATACAAAAAAGGTAAATATCACTAAAGCAACCAGGAAAATCTATACAAGCACAAAGTTTTAACATTCTGTTGGAAGGGTTGAGGCATGCCAGAACCAGGTCCAGTTGGCTTTCCAGTTTGCAAGAGCTCATTATATTTTCAATGTGAGAATTTACATATCAACTATCAATAATTTTAATTAGTAATTAATCAGAGCTTGATTTATTTTTCTGTTGAATGTTTAGAGTTAAGATTGTATTAATAATGCAAATTAAACTTAAAAGTATATGTACATGCTTCCTCCTTGTCCCCAGAGAACAGAGTTGTTAAACATTTCCTAACAAACCTCTGTTTTACTCTCTAAGCATTTCTTGAGCTCATCAGGAGTGCAGTAAAAGACTTGAAGAATAAAGTCATCACTACACTGATGGTGAAAAAAAAAGAGAGGGTAGTCATTTGAACAGACTTGGTGCCTAACATATATAAGCAATTGAGTCTATTAATATAATATTTTATAATAATATTCCTGGGGTAAGTTCTCACTATTTGACAAAAACTGCTAGAGAAACTAGAAAGCAATCTGGCAGAAATTAGGTTTAGATCAACCTTTCTCACTATATACCAATATAAACTCTGAATGGATACTTGACCTGGGCATAAAGGGTGACACCATATACAAATTAGAGGAACAAAAAATAAATTACCTCTCATATTTATGGATAGGAAAAGAGTTCATGGCCAAACAAAGGATAGGGATGACAACAGAAAATAAAATGGATGGTTCTGATTACATAAAATATTAAAAAGTTTTTATACTAACACCACCACTATAGTGAAAATTAGAAGAAAAATATTTGTAGAATATTCTTCTGATAAAGGTCCAATTTCCAAGAAACATAAAGGAATGGATCTAGGAATAAGAGCCATTCCTCACATGATAAATGGTTAAAAGATATAAGCAGGCAGTCCTCAAAGGAAGAAATACAAACTGTAAGTAGTCATGTGACAAAGTGCTCCAAATCACTAATAGTTAGAGAAATACAAATTAAAGTAACTGACATTCTACCACACATCCATCAGTCTAGTCAAACAATGCATAGATAGGCAACTATTAGAGGGCTGGCCTTGGAGTTGAGAACACCAAGATCCACTTCCTGACTTTGATATATACACAAATTTCAGTGCCCTAGGGCCATCTGAAATAGTTAAATTGAATTAACCTTTTACATTACTGTTAAGTTGTGAAGTGGTATCACGGAAGAAATCTCCACATTGGAATTTCATCAAACTGAGAAAATCAGACGTACAGTTCAAACAAAATACTTAATTTTTATTGAAAATTTAAATTGGGATCAGGACATATATTTCTTAATTTTTGCTATTTGTTTCAGCATCAGTAATTTTTTTAATTTTTGAAAATGTATCTTCTTAAATTCAAACTGGTGTTTCTTTTTGATTGCTTGTAGGATCAGTAGGATAAGGATGTGTATTGTAAGGTGAATTTTATTTTTATCCTAGTTGGCATCTAGTGAATTTTATTTGAAATATTTAATACATTTTCCATATTTCTGATTAATTTTCTTGTGTGATTTTCTGAAATACAGTGCTCATGTTCTTTAATTTTTTTCTTCTCATTTTTGGGGAGACTCATTCTAAAATTTCCTTTACTTGATCTATCCTTCAGAAGTCACTTCCATTTGTATTACTTTCCACTTTTTTCTCAACTGGGGAATGGGTTTATTTTTCTGTTTCCTTTGCTTCTCCTGTCATTTTGTCTTCTAGTAACTTTCATTGAATCCACTGTTTTGTTTATATTCACCAAGGGTATTTCTAACCTGCTGAACTTTATCATCATTTCCCTCTCAATTCCTTAATTATACTAAGTACTTTTATGTTGTCATCTGGTGATTTGAGTGATAATTCGATTTCTTCCTTTAATTTCTTCAGTGTATTTTTTTCTTCAGTTTATCTTATTCCCTCCTTCATTTCTGCCTTGATTCTTCTCCTGGATCTCCAGACTTCTTTCTCCTACCAGCAGTCTCCTTCCCCTGGAAAATTTCTCTGCCACCAGTCCACAGTAATTTTTTTGATCCTGAAATATCTCTCATCCTTGCAGCTTTCTCATCCTGAAAGGGTTCACTACCCCTATATCAATTTCTCTGATTGGTCTGTTAGTCCTGGAGTCTTCATTTTACAGAAATAATCATGTTCATTCCTTCATTACTCTCCAAGCTCCACTCCTGACTTCTTTCTCCATCATGTCCCGGTATATACCTTCTCTCCCCATCCCCCTTTCCAGCTTCCTTTTATATATTGTGTTTCTCCATTAGAAGATAAATTCATTGAAGGCAGCAACTGTCTTTTTGCTTGCATTCATATTCTCAGCATTTAGTACCCTGACTGGTACATAGTAAGAACTTAATAAAGACTTGTTGGCTTGACTTATCTTGAGAAAATCTTTATTTTTTATTATGCTTCTAATGGTATCATTTCAATACCTTTTTCTTCAGGCATTTTTGTCCTTTTTTAATTGAGGAAAAAATTGTTTTGTTATATTGATTTACTTATTCTTTTGGGCAATTAAAATTGATTTTTGAGCGTTTTTGGTTGTTTTACTGTTTTTGACTTTTATAATTCTTTTCGAGAAGAATATGGGGGAAAATCTCCTTTATAATCTACTCTGTCATCTTCTCAAGCTCCACCCTCATGCTTATTGTTTTTGTGATCCTACAATCTAAAATTCTTATTATTGGGTTGTTGAGAGACTGAGAGGTGCTCTGAACTATAACAAGACTATGTCATTCACTGAATTCTGTGAGAATTTAATGGGAGTGAAAACAAAAGCAATCAAAGTAGCCTTGGCATTTGCCTTCAGCCAGGTTAAACTACAGAGAAACAGTATATTCTTTGGCAATAAAAAATGAAGTATTAAACATAACATCTTATACAAAGCTTTTCTCAGAGTAAATGTTTCTGACGGGCTTTGCTCAATAGGTGAAGGAGAGTCAGACAGAAATTTTCATACTGCTGGTCCATTGGGAAAACAGTGGTGAAAGTTTTTTTTAAAAAAATCACTTAATTCACCTATTCCTAGCACAGTGGAAATAATATTCTGTTTAAAAATAAAGTAAGTTCCCATTTTTTCTCTTCCAAGTTGAAATGTTTATGAAAAAATTAAAAATATTGTACTTACTTTTGAAAAAAGCTAGCTTCATTTTTCTTTTGAAAATTGTTTCTCAATTTTTTCATTCATATTATTTTTTCCTTTTAAAATATTTTGTTCTTTGGGTTTTTTTTCTGTTGGAGGGAGCTAGTGACACAGTGGATAGAATACTGGACCTGGAGCCAAGAAGATCTGAGTTCAGATATGGCCTCAGACACTTCCTAGCTGTGTGACTCAGGAGAGTCACTTAACTTCCTCAGCCTGTCTCCTCATCTCTTTGTTTTTGTTTGTCCTTCATACTTGAAAGGGCAGATGATACTATGATGTTGGGGACAAGGTACAGTGTGTTTGACTATGGCTGATCAGTCCAATATGAACTCAGAAGGCTCTGCCACAGGCTGAGCACAAATAGCCCATGTAAATAGCTCACCTTCTCTGTTGATCATACATTTTAATTATGTCATTTACTCTAACTGTTCATTATTCCTTATTAATTTTGTATTGCAGCCTGAGTCCACTTACCATGTACTTCTCAATTTCTCTCTGAATGATAACTCATTATAATTCTTCAGAAGCTCTAGGGTTCCATGATTCATAGCCATATAGAAGCAAGTCTAGTAGAATATTGTTATTAAAATCACAGCACTTTGCTTCTGTGAGAAGTATAGGGTCATCATAGGAACTTACACCTTCTAGCAGTTAATCCAACCTGTTCTCCTCATCATGCTTAATTTTGGGCTCAATTCATCATTCATTTGCAGATTCTACCCAAGATAGTTTTAGATAGTGTAGTCATGACAAGGGAAGCTTTTTTCTCAGCCTCTCTTTCTCCAGTCTGAATTCATGCTGGCAGGTCATTTTATATTTTCAAAGCTAGGTGGCCATGCTAATAATAATAACAGCTATCATTTTATATAGTACCTTAAGTATAGTACTTAATAGACTTACAGTACTAAAGTGTAGTATTTAATAGACATTATTACATTTTATTCTCACAATAACTTGGGGAAGTACTCTCATTTAACAGATGAGGAAACCGAGACATTTAAACTAAAATCTTCTTGATTCCAGTACTCCATTCTTTTAGCCATCTACCCATCTCTAGAAATGCTACAAAAAGTCACTCTCAGAGTTCTAGAGGTAATTTTAATTTGGGGGACTATATGTTAACTACTCACAACTTTAACTCCTGAATATCTATTGGTATGCTTCTTATTTAAACAAATCAGCTAATATGATGTCACTTAATTGCAAAACATTTTCTAAGCAGAACATAAAGCAAGAAAAAGCATGTTTACCCATCAGTCTAGACTCCACTATCCCATCAATACAGTATTTGTGGGGAAGAGTGGGTCCAAATTTTTATAAACCTAGTAGGGAGACACATGAATTGGGAAAACCAGGTACACAAGCTAACTCATAGTTCTGTACTACAGGCCTTGATGTCCTTGGCCTCCTTGGGGAAGAGTATATATCAAAGGTCACCGGCTGGGTAAAGATTCTTCTGTCTACCCTACAGCTCCTTGCCTATATTCTAAGGCGGTATTAGGCTCTTTTAACCCAAAAGTAGTTCCCCTAAATAGAGGAGGTGCAAAATCATTTAGGTTGGCAGTTTTGGCTGAGCTCTGAGAGGCTCCCCCAACTCCAAGCCATAAATGTCAGTAAAGTTCAAGTCAAGCAAACTTCTTTCCTCAACCTGGTCTTTTTAGCATCTGGGGATTCTTCACCCGCAAATCAACTACAAGCAGCAATGCTCTTCCTTCAATCAACTCTTAGAAACAAAACTTTTCCTCCAATCAGATCAATTCGCAGCAGCACTTATAAAGTCTGTTTTCCTCCTAAGTTAGCTTAGTAGTGGGGCAATGCGAGCCTTAAGCTTTACTCTCAGTTTGCTGTTCAGCTGTTTTTCTGTGAACTTTCTTCTCAGCTGATTTGGCTGAGCTAGGCTCTTTTCAAGCATCAGGGGACCATCATAGTTTTGAGTCCTTAGCTGCACCCAGCTAAGCTTTGCTCTCCTCAAGAAAGTGGGCATTCTCAGTCTCTGCTCTTCTGAAGGAGGTGACAGGTTTTTGCCTCAAATCAAGGCCTTTTCATGTGAAGTCACCCATCTTTGTTATAAAGCGAGGAACTAAAATTTACATTTCTCCCATAGATCAATTGAGCCATATTCACCAAAAGATCTAGTTGTCAAGGTTTTTGTTCTAGCTAATGATATAAAATTTCTCATAAGTCTTATGGAAATTATCGGCAAGGAAACAAGACATACCAGCAATCTGAGCATTCAGTAAATGTGTTTTCTTTGATGGCTGCTTTCCCTAAGGTCATCTCAGAATCATCTTCTATTCTTCCCAAGCAATATTCTCTGAGGGGCTGCTTTTTCAGAGGTTCTCTCAGAAATGACTGCTTCTGCTCCTTTCCACAAACTAAATTGTCCAAATCCAAAAGGGTCAATATTACTTATAGACTGTTGGACAAACTCAACACCAAAGGTCCTTCATCTTTTGATTGTGTGTCATAGATCCCTTTGGCAATATGATGAAGTTTATACCCCTCTTCTCAGAATATTGTTTTTAAATGCATAAAATGAAACACATAAAGGAAACCAATTATATTGAAATACAGCTATCAAACTATAAAACAAAAAACAATTCTATGGTCTCCAAATTAAGAACTCCTGCCCTTCTCTTTGTTCATCTAAATTGTGAATAATAACCTGGACAAAATATTTTTTTATCCACTTGGTTTTTCCAGTGTGGATGGTTAGGCCCAACTCTTTTGCATGATTATGGCTCTCATCCAGGAGGCTCTAAAGTATTCTAGGCCTTGATGCTACCAGCAGATGTCATCTGCTAGCAAGAGCGTTTGGAGCACATCACTACCCAAAGATATTAAAATACATTTATTCTGTGCATTTGGAGAAGCATTTTTATCATATGACTGGACTTTTATCTAACTGATTTCACTGGCTTATGGAAAAATTTTGTCACAAGTTAATGTATTTGTAATTTGTACATTTGAAATGAGATATTAACAAAGTACTGACATGCTTATTTATGAAAGAAGAGTGTAACTTTATAGCAATTAAGTGTCAACTAGGATCAAATTATAGATCTTTTCTTGATCTAAAATAGATAGTATCCTTATCACACCCAATGTATAGATAAAAGTTATTAGTAGTATTTTTTAAAAAATCTGAAATAGATAAGTTAAAATTTATCAAAATGGAAATGGTTGTACATTCAGCAGCATCTCTGACTTTTCATGTATCATTTTTGCCATAGTGAAGTCAAAGGGCTACCTCTAAGGAAATGGAAACTATAAGGTAGTAACTCTGAGGAGAAAATCCATAAAATGTATTTATTTGTCCTTGCACTTTTTTTTGTTTGTTTTCTATTCTTCTGCGGCATTATTGATGGTAGGTATACTCAATCTTGTTGGTTTTTAATGTATTTTAAAATCAATAACCTATAACATAGTGCTTGAAAAGAAAAAAATATTCATCTATCTTCGTGTAGGGTTGTTATTGCTACAACACTGAAACTAGCCTTTTTCAAAAACAAAAACAACAACAAAAAGACAGAGAGAGAGAGAGAGAGAGAGAGAGAGAGAGAGAGAGAGAGAGAGCAAGCAATAAGAATGGAAACCTATTTCTAACTTCTACCTACACATATCAAAGCAAAGATTCTGATTCTCCTACTGGCAGGTGTGAATTCAGGTTTATTTTCTGCATAAATATATGTAGAAAATTAAATATGAGGGTCATGGAAAATTCTGCAAATCCTTTTGTTACTCTTGTCCTAGGGTACTACATACCTTAGGAAATGTAAACAACAAAGAAACTCCAACTATTCCATAGAAGAACTTGCATGTGACTTGTGGGGTAGAACAAATATGCCTTCTTACACTTCAGTATCAGCTAACCAATTAACAGGTATTTATTAAGTGCTTCCATTGTGCTAGGCTCTGGAAAATCACCCAATCAGCCCCAAACTTACCATTAGTTTTGGTTTCCTGACTGATTGAAGCCCAAATTCAATAGATATCTGAAGCATATCTATGTCTGGACAAAACATTACAGCTGTTTAACTGTGCCCATAATGATAATTGATGATGAGAAGGAAATAGGAGTCTGGATGTTGTTAGGAGGGTACAAATGTTGGGTAAGAATGTATATGGAGCACTATCATAATTCCCAAATTAAATCTGTTTAGGATTTCTCTATGCAAGTCAGCTGTTCCAAGTCAAAGTAATGTCTAATATCTTATAACCTTTGTTGACCTAAAGACATCAGCATCTTAATGTGTTATCTTTCTAGAAATTCAATTAGTTTCCTATGGATTGCTTAATAATGCAAACATGGACTGATGGAATGGGAAGAAGGAAAAGACTGTAAGGATTCTTGGTCTTCCGTTATTCTGTCCTATTTATCATGCAATTTCATATACATATATACGTATATGTAAATACATATGTAGATGCATATAAATGCACCCATGTATGTATCAGATACCAGATTTTTTGAGTTATAGTTATTTATCAATTTGTCCACAGAAAATTAAGCATAAAGGAATAATATTAAGGAGAGCAACCTTCCTAGAAGGATTTCTAACTAAACTCCACTAAAAGGATGAGAGAGAAATGATGATGATGGTGATGATGGTGATGGTGATGTGATGGCAATAATAATTATTATCATACTCTGCTGAGCAATAGTAAAGGTTAATAAAAATACACACACCTGGATTTTTAAAAAAAGAAAGCAAAAGCAATTTACCTCCAGCAATTTACTTGACCAAATGGAGCCTATGAAATGACTGGTGTCAACTACATGCTGACAAAGAAGCATTGAACAAATGCCTGAGGCATGCAGATTTGTTTATGAAAACAGAATGGTTTATGACAAGGTCATACATCATCACCTGAAATTACAGAAGAGTTAGACTTTAAGGAGTACAGAATTAGAGAGCAAAGCTGTTCATGCAAGAAAATGGTAGAAACCATGCAGTTTCTTGTTGTTCAGTCATTCAGTTGTGTCCAACTCTTCATGGTCCTGTGAACCATAGCACACCAATACTGTTCATGGGGTTTTCTTGGCAAAGATACTGAAGTGGTTTGCCATTTCATTCTCTAGTGGAATAAGGCAAATAGAGGTTAAATGACTTGCCCAAGGTCACACAGTAAGTATCTGAAGTCTTGTCTTCTCATGATCAATTATCATTATGTGCACAGTTATTAAATTTGGGCTTCAATCAGTCAGGAAACCAAAACTAATGGTATGTTTGGAGCTGATTGTTTGGGTGATTTTCCAGGGCCTAGCACAATGGAAGCACGTAATAAATACCTGTTGATTGGTTAGCTGATACTGAAGTGTAAGGGGACAGGTCTTTGGGCACAGAGCTCTACCTACTGAGATACCAAGTTGGACTGATATATGATACATATTTAGGAGAACTATATAATACATATATATGTATTATATATATTATATATATAATATATATGTATTTTATATATATATGTACATATATATATATATATATATATATATATACAGCACTGGAAACAGACCGTTACTATAGATGGAAGTGTCACTCGTGATAACCCTGCTATAGCACTGATCTATAAAAATAAAATTAAAAAAATGTTTTTCGTGGGTGTAACCATACTGTATTCTCATAATCTCTAAGCTGCATGGAAAGCAAAGCTTTCAAAATATAGAGACCTAGCAGAATAAATGAAAGTCAAGGCCTTCTGCTTTTTTGATAAAGGAGAGAAAAACATGTACTAAGGTCAGTTCACAATGATTACTTTTTCTTGACCTTTCGTGTTTTTGTTTTCCTGCCCCTGAATTTGTCTTGCTTCTGGCTTATCCACCAGGAACATAAGTTATGTGATTAAGATCTTATCCCTGACCTTATAATTTAGGTCCTTTGGATTGTTGTGCTTTTAGTTAAAAGGCTTTTTATTAGCTTTTCTTCCTCATTTAGCGTGACACAAGGCTGTTAATGATGGGCATTGGGAACCCTGTGAACCAATTTCAGCAAAGGTATATTGACATGTGCTCCAATTAAAGTATGTTATGTTGTTCAAATCATGACAACCCAAACTACATCCTCATCAAAAACTATGATAGCCATCTTCCAAACTTTCTAGCTCAAATATCCTAACTCCCTCACCTGCTAGGACAATGAAAGGGTTTCTAGCCATGCCAACTTCCCTCTCAAGCTTCTTCCTTAAGCCATTGTTTACGGATAGTTTCCTTTAGAGCGGCATAACCAATCTCTGCTAAGCATTGGAGAATGCAAGGCCCCAGAACTGATCAGGTATGGTGCCTATCCAGCTTGAGCCCTGGCCCAAGGAACATGTTTACTCAAAAATTATAAGGTGGGTTGGAATTGGCTTTCCCAAGTCTTGAGGACTTCTTTCCCTGTTTCTGGATTTTGGTTTTCTACCTTAACCCTAAGTCCTACCCCAATTTGATTGCTTTCTTCCCTGCTGGTCAAAAATAGATAGGGCTTCTATCCTTGAAACACTAGTTCTGGCAAGTTTGGTAAGAACCCTGCTAATCAGGCTCTTAATTCAATTCAATAAAACTTTATTAAGCATCTGTTAATTCTGCAGTTTTTTAACCTGGTATCCATGAACTTAAAATTGTTTTGATAACTGTATCTTGATATAATTTGTTTTCCTTTATAATTCTATGTGTTTTATTTTGCACATTTAAAAACAATCTTCTGAGATAGGATCCATAGATTTCATCAGACTGTCAAATGGGGTTCATAACATACCCCAAAAGTTAAGAATCTCTGTGTTACAGTTTGCACAAGGCACTATCCTAGATGTTGATACTTATTTAGTTCCTAAGTGTTTCCATCAGCACCATTTTTTGATGAGTTAGGGGAACTTCTACCCCAAACATACGAAGACTTCCCCTGGAGAAATACATTGACCAGAACAATGGCTATGAAGGCAGCTGAAGCAGGCTCTGTGGAGTGCTTAGAGCTTGGTCAGACATTGAAGACATCAAAGTCATCCACTGAATCCCAAGACATTGCTGGCCATCTTGACTTTTGTTTTGCCACTGGACTTCGATGATTCAGTAAGGGAGAGTGAGGCTAATAACTTTGTGCAACTCTGACGCACTTAAATCCATGATGTCATTGGACATCTTCAAAGTCAAAGGATGAAAAACAACAACTGCCCAGAATATGCTTTTATACTCCATTCCAGGCTTTGAGAAACCTAATGATAAAAAGAGTCTATGTCTTGTTCACAATCTAAATGAGACAGGCTAGACACAGCAGCATGGTCTAATAGGAAAAGCACTATATTGAGATCTAGAGTTCAAATATTGCCCTTCTTATTTACTAGGGTAAATTGCTTATCTTCTCTTGGCTTCTTTTTCTTCATTTTTAAAGTGAGGGTATTGAAGCAGGTAAGTATGAAATACCTTATATCTGTAGATCTATAATCCTAAAAAGTAGCATAACTAATTTCAGAGTCTGAACTGTTCCTTCCATAAATCTAAAGGAAAGACATGATATAATTAATATCAGACACTGCTTTCCAAATCCACTAAATGATCATTTTGAGAAACTGAATGATTTCTTCTCCTTAGTTCTCATTCCATAAGGAAGAAAGGGCACTAATAGCATTCAAACACTCTACTGGTGATTGTCACCTGTCTTGAAGCTATCAAACGTGCCACTCCTCTAGCTAAAATTCTGTATCATCATTATCAGTCCTTTTGCCTACACCATAAAGAGTACCAATGAAGGGAGAGATTTTCTAGGGGACAGGGTGACCTCACTGTAACAGATTAACAGTCGATGTGCTGATTGTCCCAGGGAATTTAAATGTACATTTTGGCAGTGATGCATATGTGTAGAGAAGAATTATAGGTAATTATATTGGAAAGCCAAATGGTAATGTCTTCTTCTTGACAAGCACGCTAAGTTTGGGTATGTAATCACTAATATTATCTCCCATCTGCTGAAAAAGAAGATATTGTACACACAGACACATACTCATAAATTCACATGGCAGCATCATCATTGTTTGTTGACAGGACCAAAAGGATGTTCAATCGTTAAAGGCATTTGAGGTGCTAAGAGTATTGCTGAGAGGTGATGGGTCATAGTGGACAGAGAACTGATCTCAAACCCAGGAAGAGCTGAGTTCAGATTCTGTTTCTGACAAGTACTAGTTGTGTTATCCTGGGCAAATCACATAACCTTTCATCATCATAGGTAAGTCACAGACTATATATTGCAGAGACCTATGTTGATAAAAGAAGTACCCTCTCCTGAATGTTCACTGTATATATAAAAGCACAGATACAGTCCCTATCTATCCCTATAAGATAATGAAGGCTTGATTGTCCCTTATTTAATAAATGCCAGATTTTTCTAGTAAGTTACTTGTTCAAGGTCACAAAAGTAGTAAGGAAGTAGGCTGAAATTCAAGCTTAGATGATATGGTTCTGAATTTGGGGCTTTTTCCATTGTATCCCTTTCCTATGTAATCATCCGGAGAAAAAGGTCTGATTTTGGAGACTTCCACTGAGACAGACAGCTCATGAGCTTTTGATGCCAACATTTAGATAGATAGGCCTAACAGGGTCAAACCCTGAAGATCACCATCACACCAAACTCTAGGTAGAGTTGAAGGACATGCACTATGACCCATCTACATTCAATTCACTTTGCACCCGGAAGAGTGAAGAGAGTCTCACTATTCTTACTTATGATGGGATCATTCTGAGGAGATGACAACAGCAACTGGCCAGTTACATGGATCCATTCATTCATTTGCTCACTCATTCATTCATTCATTTGAAAGACAATTTCCATTTAGATGTGTTGGTTTCAAATCCTGCCTTTGACTTGCTGTCTGCATGACCCTGGGCAAGTCATTCCATGTATGCTCTAGGTAACTTTCCAAGACTTTAAATTGCAGATCTGCCTGGGCAGAGGGAGTTTCTTATACCAATGAAAAAGGCTTATAGATTGAAGAGACCTCAGAGTCCTTTTGTTCCAACTCCCTCACTTTACAGGTGAGGAAACTGAGGCTTAGGGAAGATGAATCATTATAGCCCAACTTTTCTTGGGTCTCATAAAATATTGAGCATCATAGGTGGGATTTTAGCTCAGTCCTGTGACTCTAGAACCAAGAGTTCTTCCACTGTACCACATTATCCAATCCAACTTCATTTATTCATTTATTCCTTCATTCATTCCTTCATTTGTTATTTCATTCTTTTACTCACTAACCATTTAAGTACCTATTCTGTGCAAAACAGACAACTGAATTGAAGATATGCTAGTGAATTGCAGACAACACTGCAATTTGGAGTGTAGTTAGAGCCAGGAAGACTCAGGAATCGAGATTGAGAGTTGTGAATTAAAAATATCTGCATAGGCTTTTTCTCAGTCTGGAGAGTGTGAAGAAAATGCTTCAGATCTCAAATTGTTGCCATTTTCAAAATGGGGGAAAGAGTATATTGGAGTAATTAGAGCAGTCTCACTTCTGTATGGCATATGATATCCTGCTCAGAGTTTCTCTGCATTACCTATAGCACGGTGGTTGTTGGTCACTCATGTCCAATTCTCCATGAGCCTATTTGGGGTTTTCTTGGCAAAGATATTGGAGCAGTTTGCCATATCCTTCTCCAGCTTATTTTACAGATAAGGAAACTGAGGCAAACAGGGTTAAGTGACTTGCCTAGGGTCACGCAACTAGTAAGTGTCTGAGGCTAAATTCGAACTCAGGAAGATGAGTCTTTCTGCCTCTAGGCTTGGTTCTCAATGCACTATGATGTCACCTGGCTTCCCCTAGCTATAGCACAATTCCACTCAATAGTATTTGGATTATATTAATAGTAATAGTATATTACCATTTGTCCTTATCTATATCAGTAACAACAGAAACAATTCAAGAATAGCAAAATGTCTTGTGTTGCCATTCTGCTTTACTGGATGGGGAAAACAAAATACAACAAAAAACCTTACATGAATTGGCTGGTACTAGAATAACATTAGGCAAAGTATGAGGAAGACTGGGTACTAGAAGGCATGTTCCTGGGCACTAGATGAGCATCTTTCATTGAAAATTAGAATGGTATCCTTTGGGTTCTTCCTGGGTTCTATAAAGTGGATAGAGGGGGAAAAGACCATCATTCACATCCTTGGTAAAGACTAAGCTTCATCTTAAACAGCATGCATTAAGTTAAGTGGAAGATTTCCCATTTAAATGCTGCCCTCTGAGATTTTTAAAATTTTTTGTTTGTTTAATTGTATTTCAATGATGCTTATTTTAGTGAACTTCATTTTACCTCTTCTGCCATCTTGAATCATCTAATAATATATGGGGTGGTGTTAGGGGAGATTGAAATAAGCTTTAGAGAAAAGGTCTTTATTTTCTGTTCCTTATGCACCATCCATAAAGCTTAATTCATGGTAAGATTTTTTTTAACTGGCACATTAAAAAAAATCACCTAGTCAGTTTTGCTAAACTGTTTTGTACGGGAAAGTGAAGAAAAGTGGGGCAGGATTGTTTGGGAGGAAGTGACTAATGGATCGAAACAAAATATAGTCATTAAAAGAAATGTAACTACTAGAGTAGGTGCTTGTCAAGGCAGTTTGTGAACTGAAAACTGGCCCTACTTCCCCACCCCCTCCTGTCCCTTACTACCCTTGCTGTACTGAGATTATCGATGAGGGTGCAGTTTTTGCCCCAATGATGGTGCTGAGTCATTTTTTGTCTCTTCCTCAAAAAGATCAATCAGTAGAGAGAGAAAGGAGATGCCTGTGGCCTTCCAAAAGAAAACACTACTTTGGAAACTCTCAGGAATGGAAAAAACAAAAACCTACTAGAAGGTGAAATCGAGATGGTTGGAAAACAAGATGTTAATAGTTAGGAGACAAAAATGAGTGAACACACTGAGGGAGGAGAGAAATCCTTCTTTTCCAATGCATCAGTCGCCATTATCAGAGCCCTGGCTATCTGTGGGCTGAGCTGTTTTGGGCTAACTGTGGCAAGGAGGCTGGTATTCTCATCTCCACACCTGTGTTTATGCTCATAGGCATCCGAATGGCTGCCCTTGCTTACTCAGCACAGACCTACTTCATTCTGGGAACTGCAGCCCCATCTCGAGAGCCAAGCACCCTGCTGGGAATCAGCGCAACAGGAACAGTTCAGTTGGGCTTGAATTACCTCCACAAAATAGGCTGAGCAAATTCCCTTAATGCCAGACCTCTCTGCCGAGTTTCTAAGCAAGTAGGCTGCTGCAACTCCCTGCTCAGCTTTAAAAAGTACTAAACATGTGATTCACCCACAGGCCACTAGAAAAGTTCCCACCTGTTCTCTGGGGTAGATTGTTCTCACAGTACTAATTAGCTCCTTCTTTTGCTATTGAGGCCCTTCCCCTGGGCGGTATGGCTGTGTGTGGCCAAGTTCAGGGGCTAATTGGAAGAAACTGAGGGGGAAGACACATTGTTTTTACCCTCCTCCCCTCCTCCCTAGCAATTTGAACTCAGTGAAAGGCACAGAATAAGGAAGACATAGAGCAGGGATTCTTAACCTGGAGTTCTCAATAGGGATCTGTGAAAAAAATTTCAAGAGGTCCAAAATTATGTTTTTACTTCAGCATAATTGGTCTCCTATGTAATCCTATTTGTTTTTTTCATGCATTTGGAAACATTATTCTGAGATGTCCATTGGTTTCCCCAGACTGCCAAAGGGATCAATGAAACATGCACACAAAGTTTAAGAACCCTTGACCCAGAAGGATGGAGGAAGCAAGATGTCAGCTGAGGAGGAGGAGGACTTCTGGCCTTGGGTTGATATCTCTTCCTCTTAGGAGACTGTGATCCCTTTCAGCCAAAGTCAGTTCTGGAGGTTAGGGACAAGGCAGAAGAGCCTGTAGTAGATATGGCCTGAAGAGGTCAGCCAGACCGAAATAAAAGAGGGCTTGAGGGGCTCTTGGCTATGTCATGGTATTCTCCTCAATCCCTTTCCTTGAGCCTGAAAGAGCCAGAATCTGTCTATTAGTAGTTTAGTGACATAGTAGATAGAAGGGTAGTCTTAGAGTCAGGAAGATCTATGTTCAAATCCTTCCTCAGACACTTTGTATGAACCTGGCCAAATCACTTAACATTTATCAACCTCCTTAGGAGTTCAAATCCTGCCTCAGGCACTTACTAGCTGTGTGACCTCTGGGCAAGTCACTTAACCCTGTTTGCCTCTGTTCCTTATCTGTAAAATGAACCAGAAAAGGAAATAGCAAACTACTCCAGTATCTTTGCCAAGAAAATCCCAAATGGGGTCATAGAGTTGGACATGACTGAAATGATTCAACAACAACAAAAGGATTCTATGAAGTAGAGGGGAGCCAGGCAGGGAGATTGAAAATGGAGGGGTGTAGGTGAGGAACAGAGAGAAGGCCAGTTTGATTAAGTCAGTGGTGGCAAACTCAAATAAAAATGGTGACCATGAAGACATACATAAGGATCCCTATGTGCTGTATGTTCACTTAGAAAAATGATATATTAATATTATCTATTTTCTGTTATATTTTTATTTGGCTAGTTAAATATTTCCCAATTACATATTAAAGTGGGTCAGGCCACACTTGGAAGTGTCGTGGGCTGCATGTGGAGTGGGACTCATGTTTGACATGTCTGGGCTAGGCTAGAGAGTATAGGATGGAGGCAAAATAGAATGATATTGGAAAGATAGGTTGGGACCAGGCAGTTAAATGCTTTAAAAGATAGAGGAGTTGAATTTTTTAATCTTGGAGTCAATAGGGGTTCCTAAATAGGAGTTGGTTGAGTAAGGGAGTGACACGGCCAGATCTGCACTCTAGGAAAATCACTTTGGCAGGTGCCTGGAGGATGGGTTAGAATGGTGAGGTATTGGAGGTGAGAAGACCAACTAGTTGGCCATTTCAGTAGTCCAGGTGAAAATAGTTGAGGGCTTGAACTGACATGGTGTCTATGTGAATGGAGAAAAGGAGATAGATGCAAAAGTTATTGTGGCATTAGAAATAGCAGGTATGAAGTGCATATCACACACACACACACACAATCTCATTGGTCCTCATGCAATCCTGTAAGATAGGTGCTATAAACAGTCAGATTCTGATTTTACAGATAAGTAAGTAGAGGCACAGATAGGCAAGTGATTTTACTACAGCTCCTGGCAGAGCTAGAACATGAACCTAGGTCTTTTGACTTGAAGCCCAGAAACCTACTGTGTGTGTGGAAGGCAAATCTACTCTTTGAAAAATTATAAATCCATTCCAAAAGTTAGATCTCATCTTTTTTGACCAACACATTTTCAAAGATGATTGCCTTTAGGAAGCAGTAAGCCAGCTTTTTTGAACTGCCTGGATCCTTTTTTTGGGGTGCAGTTAATTGAGAGTTAACCATATTGTGACAGCCTAGCTCTCTCAATTTCTTCCCTCTTGTCATAGCTCACTCGAGGCTTGTGGGTCTCTTTTCTGTTATTCAGGTCTTCATCTACAGGCTAATTCTTCCTTTGCATTTCCCATCGAAAAGCAGCTAGAAGAACATAGAATTGGAACTGTGAGCCTGGAGGAAATATTAATGGGCAGTTTTCATAAGGGTAGACCCAGCAGAGCAGCTATAAAGAAATGTTCTCTTTAAAATGGGATCACTGAGGGGCAGTTTTGTTCAGAACAGGAGTAGGTAAAGAGGCCAACAGAGGAAAATGAATCTCAAAGTGAGGATACTGAGATACGTAGACTGAATGGGAGAGGGAAAGATGGGGGAACATTGCACATTAAAATCTCAAAACTTCCATTTCTATAAGCCTTTTCCCTTTAACGAGTTAGCTGAACTCAAAGTAAGTGACTGATTGAAATGAATCAGTGTGTACTAGCTAAAGTAGTGCACTCTGGCAAGAATTTGGAAGATATTAAAGTTGAAGAAAAGATGGTAACAAGTATGGATAATGCAGCCTGGCCCTTCCCTTCCTTTATTTTCTGCATACCTACCTTCTTCTTTCCCATAATTTAATCATAACTTCTCCACCTTCCCAACTCCTCTTTAATTAAATTTGGTATTTTTCTTTACACTTAAGTAAATGAAAATCACAAGTACCAAAGACTCCAGTGCCTTACCTGGTGGTGATGAACCCCACACTCATGAAAGCAGACATGAACACAAGTAGCCTTCATCAAAATTGGAAAAATTAAGAAAACGTCTTTCCCAAAAGCCATTGCGTGCCATCTAGATGCAATTACAAGTTTCTGCTTTACCTACAGCTATCAGTGAATGACCTTAGCTAAGCCCCTAGCATCCATTCACCTTACCAGTAATACTTAGGAATGTCCTGGTATCTCCTGATTTTTCTTTCCTGTAACAATCTAAGTCAATTTTTCCAAGACTGTTCCATCATTAGTCTTGAAAATTGGTCTCTGTCTCCTCATAGTAATCCCTTGTCTCCTTTTCCTTACCTATTCTCTATTGGAGTGCATAAGAAGCAAGAAAATGAGCAAAAACAAGTGTAGGAAGGAAGAGGGGCTAATATTGTATGGAACATAGAAGTCTATTTTCAAGTTCAGGACAGAAAATAAGGTCCACAAATTGCTCTCAACTTCAAAATATTATATGAAAATTTCCCAGAGCTGACTCCTAATACCCAAGTTACAATAATATGTTCCCATTTTCTATATGTGCATGAACTACCTGTATTTTGATTTGAAATGGTCCCACAAAAATATATCATTTTGGACTAAAAGCAACTATATTTTGGGGGGAAGTTTTGTCTTGCCCCCCTGCTCCCTTTGTTTTCTTAACCCACCCCAAAGTCATTCTTTTATAATGCATTTCAAAAGCACTGATTCTTTGTCCCTATTCTCCTTGCAGTAGCTGTATGAAGTCTGTTGGGACAAACATATGATTCTTAATCAAGCTATTGAACTTTCTGGATGTGACAGAGCTTCCTTGTCAGAGATTTTCCTGCACCATGGTAACTGGATGCCATTGAGTTAGAGGGAGTATCTGAAGACTCTTTCATCATTTTGTCTTTTGTTAGCTTGTTCTCTGTGTTGTTGGAGAGATGCCTTAGGGAACCTTCAGTGCTAATGCAAGCCTTCCCTAGAGAGCTCCTATTTAATAATATATTTAATTTTGGCCTACAGTATTCAAGGTAATGTATAAAAGGAAGGTTTATCTCTATATGTTCCCTACATATTCTGTTGCCATTGCTAAAAGTAAAGGAGGAAGCAAACATTTATTAAATGCCTACTATGTGCCAAGTGCTTTACAAATATTATCTAATTGGATCCTCATAACAATCTTGGGAGGTAGGTGCTATTATTATCCTTATTTTATAGTTAAGGAAACTGGAGTGATCAGAGTTTAAGTGACTTGTCCAATGTCACACAACTGGTAACTTTGTGAGGCCAGATTTAAACTTAAGTCTTCATTGTTCCAGGCCCATCTCTAGCTGCTTTGCCACTTAGCTGATGAAACATCAATTACTGGTCTTGACTAAGGTTTAGGTCCTGAATTACCAAGTTCAAGGGTTGTTGACCCTACCTATGATCCCATTACCAACTTTTGAGGCAGGGTGGTATCATGGAGAGTATGTTGGAGTCAGAGTCAGAAGTCCTGGACTTGAGTCTTACTCAATCTGTAATGTTGGCTAAATTATTTCACCACTCAGAATCACTTTTAGCCCCACTAAAATGTGGAACTGGAGTACATGTTCTCTAAAATCCCTTCCAATTCTCACCTATGTGATCCCAGGGAAGTTATTTAAACCCTCTGAGACTCAGTTTCTCATCAGAAAAAGAAAGATAAAAATATTTCCACTACCACATCAGTGCTACAGATTTAGAGTCAGAAGGGATCAGGGATGCCAACTAGTACAAATAAAAGATGGGGAAAATGAGACTTGGAGAATTTCAATAACTTGCCCATAGTGCTGTAGATGAAAAGTAGCAGAGCTGGGATTAGAACTCAGATCCTCTTATACCAAGTGTTCTTTCTGCTACACCAAGTTGCCTCCATTGTAGGGTTTCCTTCCTTCCTTCCTTCCTTCCTTCCTTCCTTCCTTCCTTCCTTCCTTCCTTCCTTCCTTCCTTCCTTCCTTTTTCTTCCTTCCTTCCTTCCTTCCTTCCTTCCTTCCTTCCTTCCTTCCTTCCTTCCTTCCTTCCTTCCTTCCTTCCTTCCTTCCTTTTTCTTCCTTCCTTCCTTCCTTTTTCTTCCTTCCTTCCTTCCTTCCTTCCTTCCTTCCTTCCCTCCTTCCTTCCTTCCTTTTTCTTCCGTCTTTTCTTCCTTCTTTTCTTCCTTCCTTCCTTCCTTCCTTCCTTCCTTCCTTCCTTCCTTCCTTCCTTCCTTCTTTCCTTCCTTTCCTTCCTTCTTTCCTTCCTCCCTACTTCCTTTCCTCCTTCCTTCCTTCCTTCCTTCCTTCCTTCCTTCCTTCCTTCCTTCCTTCCTTCCTTCCTTCCTTCCTTCCTTCTTCCTTCCTTTTTCCTTCCTTCCCCCTCCCTCCTTCCGTCTCCCTCTCCCCATCTCTCTCTTTCCTTTTTTCTTCTCCATCTTCCTCTTCCTCCTTCCCCTCTCTTCTCTCTTCTCTTTTCTCTTCTCTTCTCTTCTCTTCTCTTCTCTTCTCTTCTCTTCTCTTCTCTTCTCTTCTCTTCTCTCTTTCTCTTCTTCTTCTTTTCTCTCTCTCTCTCTCTCTCTCTCTCTCTCTCTCTCTCTCTCTCACAAAGCACTGCGTAATATGAACAATTAGTATTCATTTGTATTTCTGTGCCTATTTGTCACCATCTTTATACAGTGCCTCTTTGGGCTGTATTATTCCCATTCCCTCATATTTATATGTGTTATAACCTACTTATATGTGTTTAAATTACACCATAAACACTAGCAAAGCAATAGCTTTTACTTGGAACTCAAATCACTGAAGTTGCAAATGAAATAAAGAGACCAACAGAAATTTGATTTCCTGAGCTCATCGAACAGCACACTGAGAATCCCACTCTAGTTCTAAGGAACATATTGACTTATGAAATTTGTTGCACTGACTAGTAGCATCATCATAGATCAGAGATGGCATGCACTGACAGTTAAAGTCCTGGGCTGTTCTGCAAGATTTTAGAGCTTTGGCTTGGTTATCCTTCCCTGAAACAATAAAAGCGAGCAGTAGCCACAAATTTAATGAGCATGAACTTTCATAAAGTACCCAACCTAACAGAGCATGCAACATTACCCTCAAAAACCAGGTTAAGTATAGCTGGGCAGTCTCTCTCCTATTCGAAAGGAACAGCAAGTTGTGCACAGTGGATTTGCAGTTTCATGTGTAATCGTCTTTTTTATTGTACTATGTTATGGAAATGCTTGTTTTATTCCATAAATTATAAAAAAGAAAGCAATTTGTATCTGTACTGTAAAAAGTTACTAAATAGGACATCTTTTGATACTTTAAAGAGAACAAAGAAAGCAAAGGTGTTATATGTACGAACTACATTTACAGCAGCTCATTATTGTGGTGGCAAAGACTTGGAAACTAAGGAGGTACAAGAACTAATAGTATCCATGTACTCATTGTATCTCATAGTACTCAATAGTATCCATGTGTCAAGAATCAAGGAGTGAATTTCATGAGTGACTCTTGGGATTCCAGGCCAGCGGAAGCTGAGGTGAGGAATCATCTTGGAATCATGCTATATCCGGACATGAACTTGGTGGGAACAAGCTATATAAATTATTTACAGCAATATACATGTTGCAAAAACTTGACATCATTACCTCTGACCCATATTGGTTGTCTAGGAAAATCAGATGATGGTTCTGATTTGTACTTTGATTTGGAGAGCAGAGAAGGGGAAAGTGATCCTTGTTTAAGATAAGATTCCTTTGGCTTTTTTCTATGTCCATTCATTTGACTTTTTTTCTTTATCAGCAATTCTCTTGTTGGATTCATTCTTTTGCTAGACCATCTCCCTTTCTCCTTCCTTTGCTATTTTCTCAAGAACCAAAACGTTTTTATCATTATCCCCCCCATTAGTAACTAAATTAAGATAGAAAATAATCACACTTGTAACGTATATGTAGATTAAATCACACAAGTTGGTGGCTCAAGTCTGTCCTAGAGGCTCTTTACCTAGTGTTTTATAGCCTTCAGGTACAATGATATTCATTGCTCTTCTGTAATTTAGGCAGATTTTCCATGTTAAAAGTTACTTTGAGGTGGGGCTTTTCCTCTATGAATTGCCCTAAATCATTTTGATTTTCATATGTCCATCATCTTTTTTTTTTTAAAGTTTGCTTAACTTGCCAGGAAGCAGATTTTGGGATTAAATTTCTCTATGATAAGTTCCACTTTTTCAGTTATCTTTTGTTTTCACAGAAAAAAAAATTGTGAAATTCAAACTGATATTTTTTGAGATAGAAGACAGTGGGAGAGGTCTGGATTTATGATTATGTTATGACTCTGGCACTTACTTCCCTTAGTGTCTTAGTGCCTGATACATTGTAAGTGCTTCATAAATGCTTGTTGACTTGATTTGGATAAGTTACAACCTCTCCAGGACTCAGTTTCCTCATCTCATAAAGAATTGAATTAGAGTAGATGACTTGTAAGATTGTTTCTGTTTTTAAAGTTATTCTCCTAAGATCTTATGATGAGTGATATCATCTTGAAACTTCTTTCTTCTAGGATCACCTGCTTGTCATTATAATCCTGAAGCTTGATAGCATTGGAAAAATTGAATTTGAGATTTTTTCCCACTCTAATGAAATCCTACAAATTACTTCTACTTTCAACTTTTCTCTAATTATTGACATATCTTGGAAAATTTTTTTCATATGGTGTTAAAATATCTTGTTCACAATCTTTTATTTGAAGTTTTGGAAAGTTTCATAATTCTTAGATTTTCTTTCTTTTATCTGTCTGCCACAATTGTCATTTTCCCTTGCATTTTTTGCAATCTGTTTTTGAATTGGCTTTTTTATAAGGTTTGTTTTTCTGCTTTTATTCTTTCTTTTGCCTTTTTTCCTCTGATTAAAAAAATCTATTTTCAGCTATTCAATTGTATGTTAATATTCTCCATGAACATTTTAAAATGTTGAACTTTATTATCTTTTCCTGAGGTGCCTGAGTTGTATATACTTCTTTCTAATGATTTTTTGGGGGTTAGTTCCATTAAAAAGAATTTTTCAATTTGTTGTTACTCATTTTATTTTGTCTTGAAAAAATCCTAGCTCTATTTTAATACCCCTGTTGACATTTAATACCCATTTTGCTTCTTTTTTCTCATAAAATTTTAAATTGTGAAAGCAATTTTTATTTTTATTACTCTTTAGAAAAATTAGGGATTTTTTTTTAAAGGGAAGGAGTATTTTTTACTCATATAGTTTTTCCATTGGGGCAACTATGTAGTGCAGTGGCTAGAGTGCTGGGCCTAGAGTCAGGAAGATTCATCTTCCTGAGTTCACATCTTTCCTCAGACACTTACCAGCTATGTGACCCCGGGTGAGTCACTTACTGCTGTTTGCCTCAGTTTCCTCCTCTGTAAAAATGAGCTGGGGAAGGAAATGGCAAACCACTTCAGTTGGTTTGCCAAGATCTCAAATAGGGTCAAGAAGAGTTGGACATGGGGGCGGAGCCAAGATGGCGACTGGAAAGCAGTAACTGGCATGAGCTTCCCACCAAGTCCCTCCAAAAACCTATAAAAATGGCTCTGAAGCAATTCTAGAACTGCAGAACCCACAAAGTGGCAGAGGGAAGCAGGGCACCAGCCCAGGACAGCCTGGATGGTCTCAGGGTAAGGTCTGTCCCGCATGGAACTCCCAGCTCACAGCTGAGGGGAGCGGAGCTGAGCCAAGCAGAGCCCAGCGCGCGCTGCGCAGTGCGGCAGACCACGGACCGACGAGACCAGGAGTGGAGCGGAGAGTGCCCTAGCATGCTGAATTACTGAGCTGTGGCATGTACCAGACCTCAAAACCCACAAACAGCAAAGACAATGAGAAGGTTAGTGGGGAAAGCTGTGGGAAGAGGCGGAGTTTGCGGTTCACCTACCACCCCTGGGGCAACGGAGGCGGGGCAGCTTTAGAAATTCAGCTGCAGTTGCTTCTGGCCCCAGGCCCACCTGGTGGGAGGAATTAAGTGGCTGATCAGAGCAGGAGTACAGAGCCTGCTAAAGATTTAAGCCCAGTCCAGGTAGGGGGTTCTTGGGGAAGGAGGAGTGCTGGTGAGGCAGCGCATCCACCCAAGCGTGGAACATAGAACTCTTTAGT
>CM053623.1:298360193-298386393 GCA_028646595.1 Phalanger gymnotis | reverse complement strand
TGGGGTACATTATCTCACATAAAAGTGGCAAGAAAAAGCAGTTCTGTAGGAAGAGAAGAGAAGGCAGGTGAGGGGGAATGAGTGAATCTTGCCCTCATCAGATTTGACCTGAAGAGGGAATACCATACATACTCAATTGTGTATCTTACCCCACAGGAAAGAAGGAGGAAGAAGATAAAAAAAGGGGGGGATGATGGAAGGGAAGACAGATGGGGATGAAGATAATCAAAAACAAACACTTTTGAAAAGGGAAAGGGTAAAGGGAGAAAATTCAATAAAGAGGGATAGGTTAGGAAGAAGCAAAATATAGTTAGTCTTTCACAACATGAGTATTGTGGAAGGGTTATACATAATGATAGGCATGTGGCTCATGTTGAATTGCTCGACTTCTTAGAGAGGGTGGATGGGAAGGGAAGAGGGGAGAGAATTTGGAACTCAAGGTTTTAAAAAAAATAGACGTTCAAAAGTAAAAAAAAAAGAAGAGTTGGACATGACTGAGAATGACACAACTACAAAAACAAAAAGCTTTTCTATTCTGTTCATGATGGGGATATTGAAGAGTAGGTTCCTTTTTAACCTTTTATTCCTACATATTCTCAGAATTCCATAAGATGCACTCATAGTACCATGGTGTTGATAAGGAAGGAGATCGTCATCCCACCATATCTTGTGATGGTTTGTTTACATCTGGATACTTGTTTTATGTTTCCAGCTCGACATTAGAGGTATGATATTGAGAAACCAGATTGTATTAAAAGGACCATGACCAGAATTTGAGAGGATTTAAAATCATATCATAAGATGATTGCCTGAAGTAACTAGGTTATTTCATTTTATTTCTGAAGAAAGAAGACTTGGTGGTTGGAGGGGAGGATATGAGATCTTTCTTTAAGAATTTGGAAGCTTGCCATGTGAAAGATGGACTAAATTTCTCTCTCTCCATTCATCTATCTATATATTCAATAATTCATTCATTCATTTATGTATCTAATCATTCATTCATTTATTTATTAACCATAATGAAAACATGGAGCATCAACAGGAAGAAGTTACAAAGATGCACCATTTGGCTTGATCTAAGAAAACAGTTATCAATTATCAACAATGGGGATTAGTTTAGACAGCTAGAAGAGTACACAAACTCAAGAAAGCAAAATAGAGGACAGGCTTGATGAGCAGAAATTTTAAGGACTAGAAAAGAGAGTGATGCAATTAATTTTGTCTAGGCAGGCTCTATACTTAGGCTTTGTGTTACGCTGAGTACTAAAATGCTAGGAACAGAATAGGGAGAAGAGTGTATTTGGGATGAGGTGCTAGAGAATTGTTACATAAAGTGATAAATGATAAAAGGAGTCAGCAGAATTTAATATTTGGAATGAGGACCAAAAGGAATCCAAGGAGTGATTGGTAAACCAAGTAGATTTTTTTGCTTTTTTTTTTGCACTAATGTCAAATATAGGAGGATATCTAAAAGATAGAATTTTAAAAGATTGAATGATTCTTCAAATCAATATCTATAAAAAATGAAAATCAAGTAATGAACAAGATGACTTTATGCTAGAAGCTATTTAGTAAAGAGCCATGAGAGGGACTGGTAATGAATCTTTCCTGCAGTCACTGGAAATCTACTGCATAAAATAAAACTGTAGAGGGAGGGGAAAAAGAAGAGACAGAAAATCAAATTTGGAATTTTTTGACATCTGGAATAATTTTGTCAATTTATACAGAAAAAAGTACATTCTCCTGCTGCTGTTCTTATAGTAGAACACCCACGTTTTTTCTTTGACAGTTCTTCAAAAAAACCACCCTCCAGAATAATAGAAAATGCAAAAGTAACATTTCACAAATATCAACACAAAAAAGTTTTCAGGTTTATTGGTTTTGAGTAACTGGTTAATGTGTGAATGAGAATGATATATTGTCATATATAAATGCTTTAGGTTATATAAGTTGTTCCTTTTCTTTGTATAGAAAACAAAAACAAATCTTCGTAAATATGAGTTTGGAGCTGAAATGGTAGAAAATCTTGAATGAAAAATTGTTCTTGTTTCTATATTCCTTGTTTAATCACAGCTTGGACACCCAAAATTCACGTAGGCTAGGATTCTAGGAAGTCACTTGTCAATTTTTCCATCAATCACACTACTGAGTCACTGATGGGGAAAATTACAGAGATTTTTGGCATTTGTGATAAACATGTTCCCTCAAGTAAATTCTGGCTCCTATAATGTCACAGCCAACCCCTTCTAATCCAACCAAAATGTGGAATATGCTTTGTAAGCTGGAAAAATGGGAGTGAGAGGCTGCAGTCAGACATACTCTTGGAGCTTTCTTTAATCAATAAATCAGGTAGCTGGGTGGAGAATTCTGGAGTATCAAGACTTTAGAGTGTGAGCCCATCCATTAGGACATGAGCTCCTTGTGAGCAGGTTATTACTTCCTTTACCATATTTAGTTCACATCTCATCTCAATCACTATAACCATCGGTGTGTCCCTGATCAAGTCATTTATTACTCTGCCTCAAATTTCCTCATCTGTAAGATGAAATTGGACTCAATGGCTTTTAAGGCCCTTCCAAGCTCTAAATCTATGATTCTATAATCAATTAATCAATAAGCATTGATTAAGTACCTAATATGTGTCAGGCATCGGAAATACAAAGATAAAAGTATATACTCAGCTGAGGGAGACAATCATATACATACTCATACATACTCACACACATATGTACATCAAATGGGTACAGTGTTATTTGGGGAGGAAAGGTAGCTGGGGGGGAGGTAGAATCAGGAAAGGATGTGAAGAGAAAGTGTGTTGCAGGCATGTATTCCACTGCAAAAGTTTGGAGGTGGGAGATGGTATAGGATGTGTGAAAAAACAACTAGAAGGTCAGCTTGTCTGGTCTTCAATGTGTGTGGAGGGAAGTTATGTGAAATAAGTCCAGAAAGGTAGGTTTGGGGCCAAGTTGTAAATCATTTGATAGGGCAAACTCAGGAGTTAATATTTGATCCTGGAGACAATAAGGAGACCCTGGAGTTTATTGAGAAGGGTTGTGTGGTGCTATGCCGATTCCTGGTCACCTTGATGTTCAAAGCAGCACTTTCATTGTAAGTCGTATGTACTGGCCACTTCAATGAACTTTGATCCTTGAAGACTCCAGGCTCATAGTTGATCCACTCAAACATTCATTGTCTTGTTCATTGGTCCAGTTAGCAACCATTGAAGTCCTAAACCAGGTGGTAACTGTAATGATTATAAATCAAGCAGAAAGGGACCCTTCATCTCTTCATTCCAAAATGTTTGAAAGATAATTTTTCAACTTCTATAGAAGTTAATGTATTTGATGGATATAAATCTCTTACTAGAAAATTAGCTTGTTTCTGAAAATGAATTTTGAATTAATTTTGTTGGACTATTGAGTACCATAGGATTCTGTAATATGCTGCACTAAAAATGCTTCCCTAATGTCAGGCAAAAAAAATTAGCCATGTAACAAAAGAAAATATAAGTAGTGCCCTTTGACTGTTATGCTATTTGATTTGATATGTGAAATGTGTGTATACATATATGTTTATATGTATGTGTGTATATATGTACATATACACATATATAAACATGTGTATATATGTACATCCTATATGACCATACCCCTGGTTCTATATTCGCTCTCTCTCTCATCTATCAATCGGCCACCTACCTACCTACCTATCTATCCATATATATGTTCTACACACATGTAATTTCCCTAAAATGATAGAATCTTTTCTTTTCTAGTTTCCTTCCTCATATGGTTGAATTTCTAGATTTCAATTCCTCATTATCTTGGACACTTTCCTCTGGGTGCAATATAGTTCAGTTTCAGATCATTCACCTTTTATGTTAGAATATTTTGGGAACTGGCCTCTGTGTTTTTCTCTAAAAGGTAGGATATATTTTCTTACCTGGCTACTCCATTTCAGGACCTCTCTGACTGACTTCTCCACCATGCTGCAGGAAGCTCATTATTGGGATATCCTCATTGAACTATAAGACCTCATCAGCCTTGGTATTGCACCTCATTAGTACCCTCTGCTTCCCTGATTGGAGGGTAAGACTGTGTGAACTCTATACCTCCATTGAAATCTGGCTGACTTTTCCTCCCCTTCCTTTTCAGCACTTAGCTCAGTGCCTGGCATGTAGTAAGGATGAAATAAATAAATGAATATTGACTTCTCAGAAGAAATTTTGAAAATGATACTATATATAGATTATAGAAAAAAAATCCTGAAAACCATGGGAAACAGGCATTATTTTCATCATACTTTCATGCTGATTAAAGGCAGGGTTTTCAGAAGAGAAAGGTAAATGAGAAAGGAAGAGTTAAGCAGTTGTCTGATTGGGATTTCGAGAATACATGGAAGGTAGACTCTTGGGCAGGAATGGCATGTACCCAATAAGGGCTGGTATGCAAATATATATTTTCCCAGAATCTTGCAAATATAATCAAAATGGCTATAAATTGAAAAGGAGGGAAGAGGGAAAAACTGCTTCTGAAAGCTAGATACTAAGCTAGATACCATAGAGACTAGCTACAGTATATAAAAAAATTGCATTTGGAATACCCAGAAACTCACAGGAGAAAAAATCTGAGAAAAGAGCTAGTAATAAAAACCATAGTCTCAGATGTCTGTAGACAACTTCATGGGGAAAGGATAACAAGCAAGATAAAGAGATCCTAATGTGAGGAGGTATATGTGACCTCGTAAATTTCTTTGAGCCTTGGTGGCATGAGACACATGATTGGAATATGCCAGGCATCTACCATATGCAAAAAAACTAGAACAATTAAAAGAGGAGGGAGGCAAGTAGCTTTGTAAAATGAGAATTCAGAGGCTCCTTGGCATGTGGATTCCCCACATGACTATCTCTGTATAATATACTCTGGGATTCTTCCTACATTCAAAATCTGTATCTTATGAGCTCCCACCAGTACATTTACATTGACCAGTCAGCCAGTTTGAAGCAAAGATATTTCATGAAACAGGCTAGCTCTGAAAGTATCTCAACAAACCTGGGGCACACTATCTCAAATACACCTTCCAATAATGGGACAAAAGATCACACACATAAGGAACATATATGCAGAGATACATGTAGAAAACAAATGTGACTAGGGCATTCACATGGAGAGGCAAGTCATGCATCTGATTCTGCAGGGCTGCTGATATCTCCTAGTGATAGTATCATGCCTAGACTCACTCAGCCTGTTCTCCACTATTGCCACAAAGAAGGAAGACTCCATTAGGAATGTAGCCTCTGCTGGCATGTGGGGGTGGCATGCAGTCTCTGCCAGGCATTGCTTTTCATTGAACACAAATTGTTGCTCCTTGACAGTGCTCTGCTGGTCCTGTGGTTAATAATGGATATGGCTCCTCTGAGCATAAACTTTTCTCTGATCCTGCCTTTTGCTTTTAGCTTGAGTTCTTAGCTTAGGTCTCCCAAGGGGACAAATAGGCTCTGATATCTCTCTTCTGTGCTAAAAGGCCAGAGGATCTTTGCAATAGCTCTAAAAGAGCTATGCACACAGGTACATACAATCATCAAACTAGGAGAAAATATACCTAAAGCTACTTTTAAGGAGTCTCAGCTATTAGAAACTTTGCAGTAATGGACAATTTCTCTCAAGAAGGAATTACCTTATCCTAAGGGCCAAATCTTTTGGAAAAGAAAATAGATCCATTTGATAAGTGATTGCAGATGTACACACATACACATGTGTGTATGCAGATGTATATTATATATAATATAATGCTATTTTATATTGTGTATATGTACATATTTTATATTTTATAGAAATTGTTTTATATTATATATACATAATTTTATTAGTTTTATATATGTGTGTATGTATACATACGTATGTATGCACATACACAAATATAGCCTCACTCTAATTTAAGGTTAAAAATACCACACATCTTCTCACTTAATTTCCTCCAGGGGTCTTAGGATCTCAAATTCTTTTTAGGAGGCTCTTCTAAAGTCTCATAGTGCTATGTGGGTTACATCTAGTATATATATTTTTTCCTATGAGAACCAAAATGCTTTGGGTTTCATATAAAAATGAATTTATATAGACAGGGGGCAAGTTCATTTTCTTTCTCTTGTCTAATCACATTTCTGCCTTTAATATGTATATTTTACCAACAACAAGATGTCTAAAATAAAGTAAATCTATGTGAAGAAATCCAGGAACCAGAGTGGGGGGAAGTATGCTAGACATTTGGGGAAAGCAAAACAAAAGAAGAAATAAGAGGAATATTGTTATTGAAGAACACTACAGACCACCTGGACAAGGAGAAGAAATTGATGAAGTTTGGAAAATGGATGATAAGCCTGGAAAGGAGACATAATATAATAATGTTGTGAACTTTTAGTTATGCAGACATTTGTTGCTGATTTCTCACGTGATAGGGAAGAGGAGAAAGCTAGGCATAATTTCATGTTTACCCTAGATTGTGGGATAACAGATATCAAAGTGTTGAGAGAAAGGACAGGCAGGATTCTTTGAAAACACAGATTCAAAGAATGTTAGAGTTGAACCTCAGGAGCCCTCTAGTGTTTCTAGTGCAACTAGTAATTAAACAATAACCCCCCTCCCCCATTCCCTATAAGGGAATCTGAGTAAAAGAAAATGAGCCAAACAAGTACAAGGCAGTAATAATGGCTAAATAACAATTTATGTGACAAAAGACTTTCAGTTTTCAGTTGACTGCTAGTTCAGTGAGTTAATGGTTTGAAATGGTGGGCATAAAAGCCCAATATCTAAGGTTGCATTCATAACCGGGATGTGGTGTCCAGAACAAGGAAGGAGATACTCTTGCAAAACTGTGGCTTGGTCAGACCATATTTAGTGTTGTGTTCTTCTAAGCCTTTTTTTCAGGAGAACAATGGCAAAGCTGAATCATGTTTACAGAAAGGTCACTACTAATAGATACTAATATTGGATGCTCATAAGACTATCATAGAGAGGCTACTAAGGGCTATAACAAAGAGAAAAACAAAGGGGTGGAGAAGGGCAGTATCATGGAGTGGCAGGTATTTCATTAAGTTAACTATAGGAATTTACACTCTAAATATTTAAAGTAATCTTTGGTTCTTTAAAAATAAATTTGAAAAGATTTTTAAAATTTTTAAAAATTTAAAGGTCTGATAATAAACTATCATTTTGACTTAATTATTACTTAGGAATCAATCACAATCTTTCAGGATTTAAAGTAGGGTTAATAAGTCATTTTTTAAAAAAATAAATAGTCATTTGGTAAGGAAATGGCATTTAAAAAAGAGATTGGGGAAGAAAGCCCATGTTCCACACTTTAAGTTTCCTTTCTCCTACATATGAGTCAAGTGAATAGGAGAGATCCATATGATGGAATCCTAATAAAGCTGCCCCCAGTCCCAATATTCTAACTACTTATGGGCCCCACTCAACAGCAGGCATGTTGATTTAACAACATAATGTGGCTTTAACTATACCACAGGCCCCCCAGACTCAATACAACCACTGCCGCTAGATAGCTACTGCCTCTAGATCCAGTTCACATATTTGAACAAGAACAAGGCATGTTCTTGTACTCAACCACAATCATACCATCCATTTAACCCAAGAGAGGACCACAATATCTAACTATCCATCTTGACCAGACTGGACCACAATAGCTAGCCAATTGGAGGGCAGCACAATTAGGATGTTTGACCATGGAACCATAGAAAGGGCCCCTCCCCATTACCTAATCCCTTGACAAACCCCTCCTGCCTTTTTAATATTTTATGATTTCTTTTATGTAATTCCATCTTTACCCTGTAAAATACATCTTGCTTTTTCTGAAGCTGCTAGTTCCTCTTGGAACCTAGCCAACTTCTTAAGGGCTTCAATCCTCGACAAATATCTGTACTTGGGTTAGAGGTGGTCTGACTCTGAATTCTTTGAGACCGTGCCATTGCAACACACCATGAAACCTTAGCACATAGAAGCAACAAATAGGAAAAGACCCAAATATTATATCACATTTTCCCAATCAGTTTCCAGAAAAGAGATGTCAAATTATCAACTGCAAGTGACAAGTGAGTTTAATCTATGGCTAAGAAATCATATTTATTGACTTGGTTTTCAGATCTAAGAATTTTTTTTAACCCATGTACATGTAGCTATGCTGTTCTCCTTGTGCATGCTGTGATCGGAAGTGGGGAGTTGAATTTAATATACTGGGTGTTGCTACACAAAGATTTTCTATCATTTCATGAGTAGGAGCATATAATCCAAGGGTAGAAACAAAGTTCCCTCAAAGGTGCCCAGATCCCTGGTTCCACCAGAGTTTCTGACACAAAGGTTTAATAAGTGGTTTCAATACATATACTGTCTGTTTCATGGTCTAGAAAGGAATTTTTGCCAACTGATCAATACGTAAGAGAATCCTTTAAGTAATGAAACTTTTTGAATAAACATTTCCAACATATTAAGGAATATTAATTTATGTATAAAATATCTACATTAAATTCCCTACACCCTAACTCCAGAAAACTATCTATTGTACCTCAGTGTATTATCTGAGTTCAAAGAGTCATAAACTCTGAGATACCACCATGAAGCAGACTACAAAATTCTCCCAGATATAGATGTTTTCATCTGAATTAGAAGAATGCAAAAAAGTGATGTCTCAACTCCAGTTCCCAACAACTTTCATAGATAGGAAGTGTTTTCTTATATAACCTATTTTCACTCTTCTTATGCTTACCTGTTGAAATCCTTCACTGAGGTTAAGGTGAACCTGAGTTCAAATCCTGATTCAGACACTTTCTAGTTGTGTGGTCCTGCCTGGACAAATCACTTAGCCTCTCTCCACTTCACTTTCCTTATCTCTAAAATGATGATAATAATAGTTTCTATCTCATATGGCTGTTGTGAACATCTACTAAGATAAAATATATAAAGTGCCTTGCAAACCTCAAAGCATTATACAAGTATTAACAATTATTCTTATTGCCCAAGTGATAATTCTCTTCTTAAATCATCTTTATCTTTATCTCTTCTTTGTGCCATCATATCCTACTTCATATTTTATTATTTGTATACATTTGTGTACAAATTACTTATTTGTATATTTCTACAGGATCCTGACTGCAGCAGTTTCAAAACTGAGTGGTGAGTTGACTCAGCACCATGGCTAGGGACAGTATTGGATCATTCACAGTTGAGCAGCATTGTGCCACTGCTCTGGCAGTATAAAGGTGGCTGGTAGTGGGCCATTTTAGAAGGAGGAGGAGCAGATATTATTACTAGCAATAATAGGCTGTTATTGTGGAGACTTTTTAACTCTTTTTATGTAGGATCATAGAATCATTCATATAGAACTGGATGGGATCTTAGAGGCATATACTCCAACCTCATTTTTGCAGGAGAGGAACTGAAACCTGAAGAAATTAAATGACCAACCCAAGTCATACAGTAGTGAAAATCAGAGCAGGGACTCCAACCCAGTTCCTCAAATCCTGACATCTTCGTAGTACACCAAAGATACTCAGACCCAGGTGAAGCTTTGGAGTTGAGAAAAAGTACGGTTGCATTGGTGGGATTTTCAGGAACCTTCCCTAATGTGGATATGTCCTTGTGTATCTCTTTTGGTGTCTGTGGTTGTTTAGTTGTTTCAGTCATGTCTGACTCTTCATGACCCCATTTGGGATTTTCTTGGCAAAGATACTGGAATGGTTTGTCATTTCCTGAGGAAACTGAGGCAAACAGGGTTAAGTGATTTGCCCAGGGTTGCATAGTTAGTAAAGTATCTGAGGCTGGACTTAAACTCAGATCTTTCAGACTCCAGGCCCAATACTCTATCTACTGCACTGCCAAGTTGTCCCCTCTTTTGGTATGCTGGGCCTTGTATTTGTATTTTCCTTCCCTCTGGGATCTTGTGTACTATGATTATGTTTGGTTTCTCCCCTTTTGCTGAGAGACAATGTTTTGATATTAATCAAGTCTGATGAGAAACTTTTCTCAGACTAGGCTGCATTTCTTATATGCCAGCTTGCTGATACTTTGTCCTATCAACATTGGGAGTGATTGATAACCCCAGAAATAACATGATGCCTTTCATTTCTCCTTACTCTCTCCAAGTTATACTGTTCTTGGTCCAAGGCTAATATCGTTTTTCTTTTTTTCCTTAATAGTATTTTATTTTTTCCAATTACATGTGAATATAGTTTTCAACATTCAGTTTTTGCAAAATTTTTGGTTCCAGTTTTTTCTCCCTCCCTAATATAGCAAGCAATCTAATATGTTATACATGTACAATCATGCTAAACATATTTCCACATTAGTCATGTTGTGAAAGAAGAATCAGAACAAAAAGGAAAAACCACAAGAAAGAGAAAAAAACAAAAAAAAACCAAATTGTGAAAATAGAATGCTTCAATCTGCATTCAGACTCTATAGTCCTTTCCCTGGGTGTGGTTAGCATTTTCCATCACGAGTCTTTTAGAATTGTCTTGGATCATTGCTGAGAAGAACTAAATCTATCAAAGTCGGTCATCATACAATGTTGCTGTTGCTGTGTACAATGTTCTCCTGGTTCTGCTCACTTCACTCAGCAGCTGAGATTGTTTTCAACTTTGCTTCTGCATTACTTAGCACAGTGCCTTGTTAATCCTTGAAATTAATGATTTAATGGAAGTTAGCTGGCCCCTATCTTCTATGTAGGAATTATTCATAATTTCATCAACTAGTAAACACTACAGCCTTCTTTTCCCCTGCTTCAACATTCCTTCTTCCTCTTCTCTTTTTTCACAACCTTGAAAACATTTTTTAAAGTCTTTTCCAAGTTCTCCATATTACTCTACTTAAAGAGCCAGACTGCCAGTCTGTTTGCTGTAACAAATGCCTAATGTCAGTTAAAGGTATGGAGGAAATAAATCCAAAGTTGTTCAGAGAGGTGTGTCACATCACTCTGATTATCTGTGCTATGAGTCAGTTGCATATGGGATCACCAGCAGTGGCTGATCCAGATTGAAATGCAGTGTTTAACACCAGTGTATCCTTAATCAAATGTGCTTAACCAAACTGCGCCAACTCTTGCTTATGTGTTCAGATCAACCCAAGTCAAGACTAGTAAAAAAGTTAGTTACAAAAATAATATTGCAGATAGCACAATTCAGTAATGAACTGGCTGTGATATTTTAACATTTAGCACTTTCAAAGTGCTTTTCCACTTCAGTGCCCTGTGCAAACATGACTTAGTTGTGGGTGGTTTAGAGTAATTTATAGTCTACACTACTTGCAAAGTTTTATATGCTGCTTAATTTGGCACAGGTTTTCCTGTCTTCTTGGGAATTTTTTGAGCCTTATGGGCTCAAAAGCCTTGAATAGACTCATTAAGAGGCTGTATTTTTGTGCTCAGTTTCCCTTCCATTTCATGTCATGATTAATCACTTTCCCTACCCACAGGAAGTATTTAATAACTACACTTTAAAGTATCTCTCAACTTTCTCTGCTATTCTTGGATAGTTTGGCCAAGATAGCTCACCTTTAACACATTTTGTTTGTGTCTATGAAGACAATGTTGTGAGATGGGACCAGGAGGTGACTTTATGGGACATAGTGTGAACTACAACGTTTACATCATTTTGCCTAGAAACTAATAACAAGAAAGAGGCAACAGATGGAATACCAGCCTCTTGAGTTTTAAACTGGCATTACCTTTTAGGCAAGCTCTAAATGAGGTAGGAAGGAGAAGCATGTACTTAATTCTCATAATTTGGCAGGCTTTTAATGCACACAGAATGTGATGGTGGTTGGAACTGTTGTGCACCAGAAGAATTTGAAATAATAAAGAAAACCAATGCACTGTGCTTAACAGTCTAGGTAAATGGAAAGGGCATGTGAAGCAAGTAGGAGTAATTGGAAGGGGAGGTTGTTAAGTGGGTCTGATAGCATGACTCTGATTAAAACCAAGGCCAAATTGATGGAAACAACCCATATTAGAACCTAGTTAGAATAAAAAAGAATTTGGATGGAACTGTATGTCAATATTTTCTTGCCCACACAGGACTGAATGTGTTCACAATGAAGCAAATAACTAAAATGCTTTGAGTAAGATGTAAAGAATTCAGATCATGTGAAGAACCTCCTGATCCCACTGGCACAAAAAGGTTCTGCCAAAGCTGCCCACAGCTTCCTTTGCCAGTCTCTGTATGGCTTCTCCTCTTGATTGAACTATTGGGTCTGGGCCAGAGTGTGATAGGTGAAGAAGGCTAGAAATGGAAGGCAGGCTGACTCCATCACTCTCCTAGGCTCTCTGCCCTTTTATTGACTACACAGCTGTTAGCTTCTGGCTCTGGGTACATCTTTACAGGATCTGCTTCCCCGAAGATCACATGTTTATGTGGTCCTATCTCTCTCCTTCCTAGCCACTTTCTTTTCTTTTTTATGCATTTCCTAAACTAATTTGCCCAGAGAACCTTTTTTTTGTTTTAGTATCTATTGTTTAGTATCTAAATTCTGATTTTTTTGGGGGGTGTTGGAATATTCCCAGGGAGAAAGGGGAAGCAGAGGGATGCTGTACAAAATAATGAGAAGTCAGTCTATTTTACCTCTCAAAATTATTGCAAACAAATATTTGGGACCCTTATAAAATTTCATATTTATTATTTTGGAGGGAAAATGTCACTAGGGTCAAATTGTTTTCATTAAATCTCTACTTATATCATTCCTTTTGTGTTCCTCTATTTCATAATGTCATAGATTTAGAGGAGAGACCTCAATAGCCAATTAGTCCAACCTCTTTATCTTACACTTGAGGAAGCTGAAACCCAGGGCAGTTCAATACTTACCTAAGTGACTCATATATGTGTATATACACATATGAGTATATGTGTACACACATCTATCTACCTATATGGAGAGAGAGACAGGGAGAGAGAGAGAGAGAGAGAGAGAGAGAGAGAGAGAGAGAGAGAGAGAGAGAGGGGGGGGGGGGGGGGGGGAGAGAGAGGGGGAGAGAGAGAGAGAGAGGAGAGAAGAGAAGAGAGGGGGAAAGGGGAGAGACAGAGATAGAGACAGAGACAGAGAAAGATGATTGCTGTTTGTTTTTTCCCCATGTCAGTTATGTGTGTCCACAAGGATCGTCTAATGGAGACAAGAGACTTTGACTCCTGCCAAGAGGGGAAGCAGAAGGGGTACCAGGCTAGGATTATATCTACTTGATCCTTTTCATATTAGTCTAGGTGAAGTAGATTTTAGGTTCAGGCTAAACTCATCGCTGTGAATTGAGAAGGAGTATCTTAAGCTCTATATTCAAGGATTGACTCTCTTCTCACCGGAGTGTTGACTAATCAGTTTCTACCAATGAACAGGATCTCATGCATTTGGCCCTTGGCTGTTTAAATCAAGGGTTTTATCCACCCACCCATCCATCCGTCCATCCATCTCTCTCTCTCTCTTCCTCTCTCTCTCTCTCTCTCTCTCTCTCTCTCTCCACTTTGGCAGATATACTACCCTCAGGCCACAAATAAGATCTCAGATGAGCTTTTAGGGTACCTAGGACACCCATTCTGTTTCTCAATCAGCCTAACCCTCCATTAGTCCAGTGTGGTGCAGCACAGTTTAGCCTCCACCTTTCCTAGGAGGGATGATTGTTAGCATGGCTAGGAATGGCAGACTTGGGGACGTTGTGACTACACACTTTGTGGCTACATCTTACTTTGATTGCCTTGACTAATCCTCCATTGATGATCTACCATAGCCTCTGCTTATAGAGTACCTTCCAAGTTACAGAGATTGGTACCCCCAATCCACTGCGCTAATTAGATGATACTGTAGAAGCAAGTACTTCCAGCATATCTGTTGGGCTACCTTTTTTCCCTTGACGGTCACTCAGGAGCTAAGGATCTTTGCCTTTTTCAAGTGACGTAATCATTGTAAGTTAAAGGTAGCAACATTTCTTTCTATTCCAAGGCATCACTGCAACATGAAGGGACCTAGCATGCTTGAAGGCTAACCCAATGTAGTGCAAGCTCTGTCAGGGTCTAACAACCTGAAAAGCTCACCTTCCCACTGCCCCAAGAGAAGATAAGTTCCTTGAGGGTAGGGATCATTTCATTTCTGTCTTTGTGTCCTCATCACCTAGCATAGTGCCTGGCACATCCTAGGAACTTTATAAATGCTTGTTTATTTATAAATGCTGGATGGATTGAAACTCTTTGATTGCAAATCATATGATGATTTGTATATGTCATCTATGTACTAAACCTTGCTACTTTTAGAGGCCTGTCCCTTAGTACAGTGCCTGGCATGTAGTAGGCACATAATAAATGTTTATCAACTGAATGTTTATTGACTAGATAGGGGTTCTTAATCAGGAGTTTATGAACTTGATTGTTTTTTAAAGATATTTTGATAACTATTTAAATATAATCCATTTCCTTCATAATCCTATTTATTTTCTGCATTATTATTACATACTGTAACCTTTTAAAGTTACATTGTATTTTATTTATTCTTTAAAATGTTTCCCAAATGCATTTCTTCACAAAGAAGAAAAAAAATTATCTTATTTCCAAATGGTAATATAATTTACTTAGGAAATCCTAGGAAATCTGAACATAAAACCTGAGACAATAACTTCAATAAGGTATCAGGATTCAAAATAAATATATAAAAGTTATCAATATTTTTGTATTTCAATAACAATACTTAGGAGAAAAGAATATGAAGGGAAATTTGATTTGATTTTAATGCATTTACAACCACTATTCTGAGAAGGGGACCATAGATTTCTCCAGACTTCTAGGGGAAGCTATGACGCAAACCAAGTTAAGAATTCCTGCCATAGAGAAATGATTAATAATAATTGTTTTCTTGTCTAACCACAAAAACTCATGAATCCTGTCTCTTTAAGGCAGAGAAGGATTGGGATATGGTGTGCTGGTAAATGTTTAACAAAAATTTCTCCAAAAAAGTACACCTGATACACTTTTAAGTGTAACCTGAATTACTAACATTTTCTCTATTACTTCCTTAGGTTTAGAAGATGAAGAAACCAATAAATCAAGCCCTGACTTACAGCTTTTGCTGCTTTCTGAGGTGAAAATATTTACACTGCAAATTTAACAATGGGCTTTAATGAGACCATAGAAGCTGGCTCCAGAACACCCTCATTGGTGGAAGGAGATAGCAGACAGATGAAATCATGAATATTTGATATATTGAACAATACAGGCAGGAAGGCAGACTATATGATCCACTGAAGTACCTACTAAACTTATAAGACTGTAAGTCGAATTGCTGAATAACTATTTATTGCTAGGCAATGTTAGCAGATATCTTTCAAGAAGTGCCTTTGAAACAGATTTTGTTCTTCACTTTTACCTGTTTGTTGAAAGATTTTGTCTTCCTGCCAAAAGCTGTTTCTTTGGGGTCAGGCAGAGGTGCATGGAGTACCTTATTAAAAAGTATTGGTCACTCTAAATGGAATAGCTAATTTCTTGGCAGCCAAGTGGTTCACAGATACTGCATTCAGGGTTTGTTTGTTTTTGGCTATTCTCTTGCTAGCAAGAGAATACAAGAGAATACACTCTTGCTTTGAGTGATTAAGTATAGCCATTTACCTTCATCCCAATTCCTATTTCCCTCGATAGCTCTCTATATCTGAAGTCTTCCTGACTTCCTCTTTGCCTTTCCTCCTGCTGGTCTCCCGAGGTTGCCTTTACTTGCCTGGAAGCTCAGAAAGCCATGTCATCTATTGTCTATAGAATCTTTGACTATGCCCATTGCCTTGTAATAGGGTCTATTTCCTGCTGGTTTGTAGCTACTTCATTCAGCCTCAACTTAGGCTGAGCTAATAGTACAAAACCTGAGGTATGGACGTTTGAAGAGTGTGGATAATCTCTCAGAGAATCACAAATTTAAATTTGGCAGGGATCTTAGAGATTACCTTTTTCAAATGGGATAACTGAGGCCCTGAGAGAAGTGACTTGTAGGTCACTTAGATAGATAGCAGAAGAACCAGGATTCAAGCCTGGGTTCTATGGCTTTCTATCCAGTAATCTGTCCATTAGATCTCTCCATCTCTTGGAATGAAAGAGCATGGTGGGGAAGGTCTCATGAAGAGTGATAGGGAAGCCTCTTGGACTCATGACAAATGGTAAGTGAATTTCCAGACACATGGATTTCTTCCCATCAAGACTTATAATTGATGTAGGAGATAGAGCTCCTGTTAGCAAAACATCAGGGACCAAGGTAAAGCTTTACTGACTTAGGACCTCCAAAAAGTCAGCTCTAGAACTGCTCTATGATGAATAAATCATAGGTTATCAGGTCCCATAGCGAAAAGCCTTCATTCAAAAGGAAATTTTGTCAGCATGTTCATCTAAAGGGAGTGATGAGGCAACTGTGGTTTGGTAATTGGTATAGGGACAGTGATTGAATACCGAGTATGGATTTAATTACAGGGTGAGCATTAATCTCCACCAAAACAATTACTCAAACTTCATAAAAATGTAGGGAAAGAAAGCCTCTTGCAAGAGTCCATGACTATTACCTTAAATATGACCACACATGCTCTTTAAATCACATTTCCACCTGAAGGTAAAACACATATGAACAAAATAAGAACACCTGCATCAAATTTAGAGCTGGAAGAGCCCTTTTATCTACTCTGATAGGGTGTAATGGGTAGCGTGTTTGACTTGATGTCAGGACAGATCTGGCTTCATACTCTATACTATATAATATATATCTTAACTATAAAACATATATTATGTATTAACTATGTAACAGGACTATGTTATATATAAATATATAATATCTATCTTAGCTATATAATCTTGGGCAAGCTACTAAATGTCTCTGAGCCTCAGTTTCTTCATCTGCAAAATGAAGAGGTTGAAATAAATGGCCTCCAAGATAAGATCTCTTCTATTTCTAAATCTTTGATTCTATGATGATTTCATTTTTTTGTTTGTATCTGTCCATGAAAGAGATATAACTAACAACAAGCTTACATCTCGTTAGGTGTTTGTTGGTGTTAAATTTTTATAGCCTGCAGAGTCGTGTTCCCTGGTTTCTCCCATCCAGACACAGAATCTGTATTTGTTACTTAAGTTCATGTTCCTCAAGGATCATAAATCTTTTCATTTTAATAAACAAATAATATAGATGAAGAAAGCATGAAAATAATGTACACAACAACTGTAACAATGTAACTGGAAAGAAGCCCCCCCCCCCAAAATCAAAAGGGAATGTTGCAAAATTTTGAAGAACAAGCAGGTCTCCAAAGAAGACATATAAGAAGAGACCTCCATCCTGTCCCTCTTCTTTGCTGAGGTGAGAGGTCCACAAGTATGGATGCTATCTTCATACTTTTTCAATGTATTGACAAGTTTTGATGATTTTCCTTTTCTCTTTTTTTAAAGAGACTATCAGTTCTGTGGGATGGATTTCAGAAGGGCATACTGGGGGAAATTTTAGTGATACAAAAAATATATCAATAAATATTTATTGTACAAATCAAATTAGCACTTTTAAGGGAAAAATGGAAGGAAAAGAAAGAACCTAAAACAGAAAGTGGAACACATTATCCAAGCAGCATACTCTGTAAAACAGAATTAAGCAAACAAAACTCAATGATTCAATGAAGCAGCAAGAAACATTAGAACAGTTAAAAGACTAAAAAAAAATCAGATGAGGCAGCTAGGTGGTGCAGTGAGTAGAGCACCGGTCATGGAATCAGGAGGACATGAGTTCAAATCTGGCCTCAGACACTTGACACACTTACTAGCTGTGTGCAAGTCATTTAACTCCAATTACCCTACCTTCCCCCCTCCAAAAAAAATCAGAACATGTGAGGCATCTACTATTTAAAAGAAAACCAATTGGCCACTAAAAGATATCTACCAGTGCTGATTGGCTGACAGAAATTTAGAGACTTACCAGAAGACCACCCTGGAGTGAGATAGGGACCTTTATCTGGTTACAAAGGGAAACTCATCTGGTTGGAAAGAAATGAGCCTATAGGAACCTCTAGAACATGAGGATGGAGAAAGTTTGTTTTCAAAGGGTATTGTTTGCATGCTTTGATTAACAAAGCTTGATTGCATACTTCAGAAAGAGTAGTGTTTCTATCATACTTGTTAGCATATGTAATGGTAAATCAGAGACATGTGTTCTGAATGTTATACTACCCCCAATTTATCCTGCATATATTTTATTTGCAGATGGGAATTTTGCTTTTTGTTTGTATGTTGTCCCCCTTCATTTGATTGGGAGTTCCTTGAAATCAGGGACTGTTTTTCCCCCATTTCATTTCTTTGTATCTCAGTATCTGGCACATAGTTGGAGATTAATAAATACCTTTTGACAGACTAATAATTTGCTTTTTGGGGACAGCAGTTGTCTTGCCTACAGCCTGTGAATTTTATGGAGGCTATAATGAGAAAGGCAACATGGTGTAGTGGTTAGAGAGTTGGTTGTGAAGTCAAGAAGACATTGGTTCAAGTCTCATTTCATACACATATTGCCTGTGTGACCCTGGGAAAGTCACTTAGTGCCTCTGTGCTCCAGGTAATTAATAAGACTATAAGGTGATGGGGCAGCTAGGTGGAGCAGTGAATAGAGCACTGGCCCTGGAGTCAGGAGGGCCTGAGTTCAAATCTGGCCTCAGACACTTGACACTTAGTAGCTCTATGATCTCCGGCAAGTCACTTAACCCCAATTGCCTTGCCTTCCCCCTACAAACAAACAAACTATAAGGTGGCACAGTCGATAGAGTGTGGGGTCTGGAGTCAGGAAAACCTAAGTACAAATTGAGCTTCGAACACTAATGGTGTCACCTTGGTCAAATCACTTAACCCTTGTTTGCCTCAGTTTCCTTATTTATAAAATGAAGATAATAGCTTCCACCCAGAGCAGCTGGGATGATCAAATGAGATAATAATTATAAAGTTTTTAGCACAGTGCCTGGAACATAGTAAGCCCTATGTAAATATTAACTATCAGCTCTTATTATCATTGTAAGTTACAGAGCTGGCAGGACCCTATATCAGTATAATCAGATTTTTTTTTTCTACCACCACATCACTATTCCTGCCCCCACCCCAAAATAGTTAGATGATAGATCTGAAAACCCTGTGTGAAGTGAAAAGCATTAGGCAATGAAGGGTTTTAATAATGAGATAATGCCTACAAATATCTTCTCAAGGATAAGTGCCACAATGCAGTTGTGTCAGGAAATTTGTAAAGCATCTCTGTCCAAACTCGTGCAGTCCGTTCTGAAGTTTTTCACCCAGGCTGACTTCTTTCCAATAAACCTGCACATAGCATAGAACCCTCAGATTTCTGGAGCTTCCTTCTTGTTGTTTGTCCTTCATTCTTGAAGAGGCCTAATGACATCAGGAAGGTGATGCCATGACTTGCAACTGAATTGGATTTAAGTGAGGGGGTGCTGAGCAAAGTCACCAGCCTCACTTTCTCCTTCAGAGTCAGTGGGGTCTAGTGGCTGGATATAGATTGGGATGACTAGAGATGGCTCTGGATGCAGTGGGGGACCTTAACCTTTTTGAGCTAAAGTTTTTTTAACAGGTCTCAGTTTTTCGGTTTGTCAGAGACCTATTGCTTCTTAGGAGGTGATGAAATGCCAGGTTTCTCAATACCTAGCAAGCAACAGCCATTAATCTAGAGAACTCTTCTGTCCTTCTTTGATAATTGCATCAAAAAACTAAAAAAGGATCAGATATAATATAAAACTTGCCATCCCCAGACTTAATGCTTTTGCATAGGAAGTCAATCTACTATACACAGAATACTCTACCTCCTCACCTCTATCTCTTCATACCCCAGCTCTCTTCAAGGCTCAGTCTTGTTACCTCACTTCAGATTAAAAAGTAAAAGAACCATTATTGCCACCTGCTGTTGCATTAAAAAGGGCACTAACCTGAAAGCAAATGCCAATTTAGTAAGGGGGAGGGAAGGAAGATAACATTAGAATAAAAACAGGAGTTTTGCAAACAGAATGTTCTGAAGAGTATAGGAGCACAAAACCCCAAACTATCATGGAAATAAATGTGATTTTTCATGGGGAAGAAGTTGATCATTGGAAGCCCTGATAAACTCACTGTATGAATTTAATTTGATTGTTAATTTTAACTCAAACTTTTCTGAGGTTTTGATTTTTTTCCTTTTCTATATTTTATTTTGTTTTGTGAACAGTATTATATTTTTTTTACAATTATGTGTAAAGATAGTTTTCAACATTGATTTTTAAACAAGATTTTAAGTTCCAAATTTTCTTCTCCCCTCCCTATCCCCCTCTCCAAGATAGCCAGCAATAGGTTATGCATTTGCAATCATATAAGCAAATTTCCATAGTAATCATGTTGTGAAAGAAACAGAACAAAAGGGAAAAGCCACAAAAAGTAAAAATAGTATGTTTCGATCTGCATTCAGACGCCATAGTTTTTTTCTCTGGATGTGGACAGCATTTTCCATCATGAATCTTTTGGAATTGTCTTGGATTATTGATTGTATTGCTGAAAGAGCTAAATGGCCTAAGTCAACCATAACTGATCATTGCACAATGTTGCTGTTACTATCTATAATGTTCTCCTAGTTCTGCTCACTTCACTCAGCATCAGTTCATGTAAGTCTTTCCAGGTTTTTCTGGGCACAGTAGATTCAACATTGGGCTTAGAAACAGGAAGACTCTTCTTTATGAATTCGAATCTAGCCTCAGACATTACTAGGTGTGTGACTTTGGGCTAGTCACTTAACCGTGTTTGTTTCAGTCTTCATTGTACCTTTTTTTTCCTTCCTTCTTTCCTTCCTTTCTTCCTTCCTTCCTTCCTTCCTTCCTTCCTTCCTTCCTTCCTTCCTTCCTTCCTTCCTTCCTTCCTTCCTTCCTTCTTTCCTTCTTTCCTTCCTTTCTTCTTTCCTTCCTTCCTTCCTTCTTTCTTTCCTTCCTTCCTTCTTTCCTTCCTTCCTTCCCTCCTTCCTTCCTTCCTTCCTTCCTTCCTTCCTTCCTTCCTTCCTTCCTTCCTTCCTTCCTTCCTTCCTTCCTTCCTTCCTTCCTTCCTTCCTTCCTTCCTTCCTTCCTTCCTTCCTTCCTTCTTTCCTTTGCTGGAAGTCATGTCCTCATTAAGGGAGTGATCAACTTTGACATATTGAGAAACTTCTGGAATTACAGCAGTTCCCAAGTGGAAGTACAATACTTTGATATGCCTTGCCCCATTCTATATACTATGGAAAGATAAATAATTTATCCAAAAGATGGAAATAACTATTCTGCAATGGTGTGGGAACTCAATCTATTAAGACTATTCCTTAAAGATAGTCTTAATATTTTAGTGTGATATATGATTTCATGGTAAAGAATTAGAGAATATTTGTCAAAATCTTGTGGATCCAGTGCCAAATTCTGTAAAACATTACTTCAGCAACAGAAAGACATATTGCAATTCAAAGTTTTTTTAAGAATATAAAATTTTGCAAAGTTTATTGTACAGTAACAAATTTAATTAATTTACTTTGTCTCAGTTAATTTGCACAATGTCGTAACTACTTGCTGACTGTTTTTATTGATTTGCCCATCCCAAGATCATCTTCAGGAGAAAATTGTATTGAGATTTAAATTCATGAAAGATGGTGACCCATAATGTTTACTAAAAAAGATTAGATATATCAAGGATGTACCCCTCTATGCCCTGTGAAAGAAAATGATAATGGTATCACTCTTTTGGTACCATTTTCAGAAAACAGATTTTGTACCATCTATTGGTTCAAGCATTACATTTCTTATGGTATTTAGGAAGAAGGTAAAAGAGAGAAATGTATTCTACCAGGGTATGCAATCAGTGACATCACAATGGTGGCAACCAATAGAATACAAACTCTTTGAAGGCAAAGCCTTTTTAATTTTTTGTCTTTCTATCCTCAGCCCCTAGAATAACCTGGGATGTGGGTGGTGTGAAACAAATACTTGTTGATTGATTGGAGGTGGCACCGAGAGAGATTTGGCTACTGCTTTCACAATTTCAATATATAAATGATAGTTTAGTTACCATAGACCTATAGATCATAGCAAGACCAAAGGATCCACTTGAGGGGCCCCGCCCTAGGAAGACTTTCTGTGGGGGACAGGAGGTATTTTAGGCATTTGCTTCTCCTAGCCCCCCCATAACAAAGACAGGCCATCCCTACTAATATCTCTTCTTCCACAGCTGCTGTTGCCTCCATCTGCTGCTCTTTGTAATTATGGCCTCATGGAGGACTGAGAAAGATGATTAACTTTTGGGGAGAGCTTTCAGTAATATTTATTGCCAGCTTTCTTGTTTGCCAGAGACCCCCTTTCTGCCTATAATCTTTTCCTTTACTGTCATTTTATATGAGAATTTATTTTATAAAAGCTATCTCCGTTTTATTTTTTTTTTGGCTTGTCATTGATCACTAAATTTGGAGCTAATAAGGATCTCATAGACCAATTAGTCCAACACACGTATTTTACAGATGAAGAAACTGAGGCTGAGAGACATTGAATAACTGGCCTCGTAAGAACAGGTAATAAGTAACAGAGACAGGATTTTAAGACAGATCCTTTGACTTCAAGATTGAAGTTCTGTCCACTGTACCTTACTGCCTCATGTATCAAAGCTCTTCCATCTCCAACCACTCCAAAGATTTCTTGGAAAACTTTGGAGTTGCCCTAATTCAGAAAGAACAGGGTGGGAGTATTGCCAGCCAGCTTGAGCACAGAACACTTTCTAGCCGAGCAGCTGATGAGCTCCCTTAACTCACTTGTGGCAGTAATTACACCAGGCAGGCTTTGATTTAAGGCAAGGCATTAATTCAAACCTCAGTTCTTCTTTTGCTGTGGGCGTCTGCAGGAGTAAATTTATTTCTCGTGGTAGCTGCTTCAGAGAAACCAGGACTTTGTAAGCGCTTGATAAAAGCTGAATCTGAAACTGTGAACAAACAGGGCAAAGAAAATATGTATAAGAGGTAAAGGGCAGCAGGATGGGGCCATGTCTGACTTTTAGATTGTGTGGACCAGTGGATTCCTGGGACCAAGAAAACAAGCTTTTACAAAGCTTCGCTTCTTCAACCATCCTTTTTGTTTTGTTTTGTTTTTTGCTTTTGACCTGACCCAAGATTTAATCGGTATTAGAAACTCCCAGTGAGAAAACTTTAGGTGCTCTGTAACTAGAATAGGTAATGGACTTTTCTAGGGTTATACACATAGATTTTATCAGAGCTAGCATTGGAAGCTCAGTCTTCATGACTCTTAGGTCAGCTTTCTATCAACTACTCCATGCCGGCTTTTCCAACCTAAAAAATAACCACTATTCTCTCCAGGGCTTGCTTTTGCCCAGGTCAGGTCATATAATAACAATGCCTTCCTGGTTAGCAGTATCTTTCTTTAGGACCTCCAGCACAAAGTCTGAGGAGACCATGGGAAAGGGAACCGGGGATTAAGGAAAAAGAGGCTTCTTTATTATCATTAATTATTATTATTTAAGTAACATTTAATCTCAAGGTACTATCTGTTTTAATTTTCCTTGGTGAGGGAAAACATACTGTTAAATTTGTTAAAAAATACTTCATGTTATATTTTATAGTATATATGTGAATATATACACACATATACATAAACATATATACACACATATCTGTATCTATCCATATCCATATCCATATCCATATCATATCTATATCTATATCTATATCTATATCTATATCTATATCTATATCTATATCTATATCTATATCTATATCTATATCTATATCTATATCTACATCTATATCTACATCTATATCTATATCTCCATCTCCATCTCCATCTCCATATCCATCTCCATATCCATAACTATATGTGTATGTGTATGTGTATATGTGCATGTGTATATCTATATCTATAGCTATATCTATATCAGAAACACACGGAGGAATTTTAAGAGAAATCGGTTTGAAACCATTTTGGACTGCTACAATAGAACTAATGCTGTTGTATGGAAGAGGGAAGGTGACTCTGGGTCTGTGGTGAGAGGTTTTTTTTTAAATTTTTTTTTGGTTTGGTTTGACATTTTCTTTGACTTATCTATTTCTTAAGTTCTTAAAATGGGACATTTTTCATACCCATGATCTTCTTCCTTCTTCTCTTTTTAGTTTGGGTGGTCAACCTTGCTTGGTATTGTACTCCATTGTCAAGTTGTTTACCTTGACCTACATATCTTGGATTTTGACATCTTTGAAACTTGGAGGTTGAGTGCTGGAGATACAGGGTCTTCTCTGGTGTCTCAGGACAGAGTGCAGTTTATTGTATAAGCAATTTTTGGCAGGCTAGAGTGGAGGATTAGAGATAAATATTAAGGAGAGATGGAAGTTGAAATTTTCATAACGAATAAAGAAATATCCCACTATATCCCTGAATTGCCCTAGAACTTGTAATGATGAAAGTAAATTTGTTAGTAACTGAAGGAGAAGACTGGAGAGTGATCACCTCATATAGGACACAAATGAGTGTAATTGACACAAAACCCTGCTGCACAAACTTTTCTATATACAAAGAAGACCAAAAAGTAAGATTTTATACAAACTTGTGGATTTCTACTATGGGCAGCTAAAAACTCTGGGCCTGGAGTCAGAATAACCTGAGTTCAAATCTGGCCTCAGACACTAGCTGTGTGACCCTGGCAAACCACTTAACCCTGCTTGCCTCAGTTTCCTCATCTGTAACATGAGTAGAAGAAGGAAATTACAAACCACTCCAGTATCTCTGCCAAAAAATCCCAAATGAGACCATGAAGAGTCAGACATGACTGAAAATAACTAGATGACAACAGAAGTGGATTTCTACTAACATTTTAAAAAATGATTTAGATTGAACAAATTGGTAACAAAATCACCCTGTTTATTTTCCCTTTTGAATTTTTTTATTTCTTTTTTTCTGTGATCCTTTTTTTTCTATGGGTCCTATTTTTTTTTCATCTCTATCACCACTCACCATTCATCATTTTATTGAACTCCCCATTTCCCATCTTTAACAAATAATTGTAACAAGGAAAGACTTGAATGAAATAATGAAGAGCAAAATGAACAGAACCAAGAGAATGTTGTATACGGTAACAGCAATATTGTTGAAAGGATAACCATGAATGATTGGACTATTCTGAGTAATACGAATATTCAAATGAAAATTCAAATTCAATATGAATATTCAAATCAACAACAAAGGACTAATGAAGGAAGATGCTATATAAACAACTGATATCATTATTATAGATAATAGAAGTATTATGTAGTTACACACACAGATGTATCTGTGCCTTCTCTAGTGTGGTAGTGGGAGAAAGGGAGACAGTTCAGAACTCGAAATGTAACAAAAAAATAAAAAAGAAGAAACAAAAAAAGGGAAAAAAGCAAAGAACATGATGTCAAACAAAACAAGTTAACTTATTGTTGATATCTGCAAAATATGTGCCTCATTCTGTATCTAGTCCATCACCTCTCTCTCAAGAGATAGAATATGTGCTCCATCATAAATCTTCTGAAGTTTTGATTGGTTACTGCATTGATGAGTGTTCTATAGTTTTTCCAAAGCTGATTTTCTTTATATCATTATGATAATCATATAATTTGTTCTTCCAGTTCTGTTCATTTCACTTTTCATAAGTAGATACAAGTTCTTTCCAAATTTCTCATAAAAATAACATTTACCAGCACTTTTTGTTGAAGTAATGAAATGGAAGCAAAGTGGGTACCTATCAATTGGCTGAACAAACTGCGACATGCCAATGTGATAGATTATCATTGTACCATAAGTAATAACAGAATATTATTTTCATGGCAAAGTTACTAGAGTGGTTTGTCATTTCCTTCTTCCACTCACTTTACAGATGAGGAAACTGAGGCAAGCAGGGTTAAATGATTTGCCCAGGGTCACACAGCTGGTAAGTGTCTGAGGTCAGATTTGAACTCAGGTCATTCTGACTCCAGGCCCAGAGCCTTTAGCTGCCCATAGTAGAAATCCACAGGTTTGTACAAAATCTTTTTTTTTTTTTTTGCTCTTCACACATAACCCATATTTTCTTTTTTTAAATTGATTTTTAATATGTTTGGTTTTCAGCATTGATTTTCACAGGCGTTCGAATTACAAATTTTCTCCCCATTTCCTTCCCCCCCCC
>CM053623.1:298330807-298359693 GCA_028646595.1 Phalanger gymnotis | reverse complement strand
GTAGAATAAAGAGTACTTTGTTCCAAGCTTGAGGGGCTGTGCTGTTGTTTTCAGAGCTACTTCTATACAGTCAGCTCTGCCACACCAGCACTCCTCCTTCCCCAAGAACTGCCAACCTGGACCTGACTCAAATCTTAAGCAGGCTCTGCACTCCTGCTCAGATCTGCCACTTAATTCTTCCCACCAGGAGGACCCAGGGATGGAAGCAACTGTAGCTGTAGTTCTGTAGCTTCACCACCTCTGCTTCACCTGGGACAGTGGCCAAATCACGAGCTCCTTTCACTCTGTCCCAGCAGCTTTTCCCACTAACCTTCTCTGTTGTCTTTGGTGTTTGTGGGTTGAGAAGTCTGGTGACTGCCACAGCTCACTGATTCAGGGTGCTAGGGCCTGTTTCGCCCAGCTCCCTGTCTGGTTGGTCCTGCTGCCACACACGCTGGGCTCTGCTCCCCTCCACTCCCCTTTCCTCACAGCTTTGTGCATGATAGACCTCACCCAGTGACCATTCAGGCTGTCCTGGGCTGGAGCCATGCTTCCCTCTGCTATTTTGTGGGTTCTGCAGTTCTAGAATTGGTTCAGAGCCATTTTTTAGGTTTATGGAGGGACGTGGCAGGGAGCTCACGCAGGTCCCTGTTTCCAGCTGCCATCTTGGCCTTGCCCCCAAATTGTTCTTTTTCTAGTTTTTTTTTTTAGTTGCATGCCCAATTCATTGATTCGTCTTTTATTTTATTGATGCAAATGTTGAGAGATATAAAATTCCCCTAAATACTGTGTTGGCCATATCCCACAAATTTTGGTATGTTGAATCATTGTCATCCTCTTTAATAAAATTATTTATTGTTTCTATGATTTGTTCTTTGACCCACTCAACCATATCCTTTAGAAAACATTTAAAGAAAAAACAGATCTTATCTAAATTTTCCAAGACCTTGGCTGGCATTGCTTCTTATTGGAAAGAACTCTGCCCCAAAACTTAGGCAGTTTCCAGGCCTCTCATTCTACCAAATTTCTAAATGACACTCTCAGAATCTAGCCCTCTCAGAAATAGTCCTAGAAAAATCAGGATTCAGAGAAGTGATTTGCACTTCTGAAAAAGAACTTGTGAAGTAATATAAAAGTATCATCAAGGACTTGGAGTCCTCTCCTGTTCTTACTTGGAGTATCCTCTCATTCCACTGAAGAAAACACACACACAGGTGGAGCCAAGAGGCGGCTGGAAAGCAGGGACTTGCGTGAGCTCCCACCCAGGTCCCTCCAAACACCCATTAAAATGGCTCTGAACAAATTCTAGAACTACAAAAACCATGAAATAGCAGAGGGAAGCAGGGCTCCATCCCAGAACAGCCTGGATGGTCGTGGGGTAAGGTATATCGCACGGACTTGGGAGCAGAGCAGAGCACAGCCCAGCATGGGCCGCATGGACTAACCAGACCAGGAATCAGGCAGAACAGGCCCTAGGGCCCTGAAACAGTGAGCTGTGGCAGTTACCAGACTTCTCAATCCACAAACACCAAAGACAACAGAGAAGGTTAGTGGGAAAGGCTGCTGGGACAGAGTAAAAGGAGTTCATGGTTCGGCCACTGCCCCAGGGGCAGCAGAGGTGGTGTAGCTACAGAACTACAGCTGCAGTTGCTTCCAGCTCCAGGTGTACCTGGTGGGAGGAATCAAGTGGCAGATCTGAGCAGGAGTGCAGAGCCAGTTTAGATCTGAGTCCATTCTGGGTTGGCAGTTCTTGGGGGAAGAGTAGCACTAGTGTGGCAGAGCTTGCTGTGTAGCTCTGAAAACAACAGCACAGCCCCTCAAGCTTGGAACAAAGTACTCTTTACAAGCAGTCATACCCCTACGAAAAACTCAAGAGTCAAGTAAGATGGCTGGGAACATGGCCAGGCAGTGAAACCATACTCAGATTCAGTCTCAGACTTTGGAATCTTTCTTTGGTGACAATGAAGACCAAAACATACAGTCAGAAGTCAACAAAGTCAAAGAGCCTACATCAAAAGCCTCCAAGAAAAACATGAACTGGTCTCAGGCCATGGAAGAGCTCAAAAAGGATTTGGAAAAGCAAGTAAGAGAAGTAGAGGAAAAATTGGGAAGAGAAATGAGAGTGATGCAAGAAAACCATGAAAAACAAGTCAATGACTTGCTAAAGGAGACCCAAAAACATACTTAAGAAAATAACACCTTAAAAAATAGACTAACTCAAATGGCAAAAGAACTCCTAAAAGCCAATGAGGAGAAGAATGCCTTGAAAGGCAGAATTAGCCAAATAGAAAAGGAGGTCCAAAAGACCACTGAAGAAAATACCACCTTAGAAATTAGAATGGAACAAGTGGAAGCTAGTGACTTGATGAGAAATCAAGATATTATAAAACAGAACCAAAGCAATGAAAAAGTGGAAGACAATGTGAAATATCTCATTGGAAAAACCACTGATCTGGAAAATAGATCCAGCAGAGATCACTTGAAAATTATTGGACTACCTGAAAGTCATGATCAAAAAAAGAGCCTAGACATCATGTTTCAAGAAATTGTCGAGGAAACCTGCAATGATATTCTAGAACCAGAGGGTAAAATAGACATTGAAAGAATACACTGATTGCCTCTTGAAAAAGATCCCCAAAAGAAAACTCCCAGGAATATTGTCACCAAATTCCAGAGTTTCCAGGTCAAGGAGAAAATACTGCAAGCAGCCAGGAGGAAAAATTTTGAATATTGTAGAAATATAATCAGAATAACTCAAGATCTGTCAGCTTCTACCCTAGGGGACTGAAGGGCTTGGAATGTGATATTCCAGAGGTCAAAGGAGCTAGGATTCAAACCAAGAATCACCTACCTAGCAAAACTGAGTATCATGCTCCAAGGCAAAATATGGATTTTCAAGAAAATAGAGGACTTTCAAGCTTTTTCAGTGAAAAGACCAGAGCTGAATAGAAAATTTGACTTTCAAACACAAGAATCATGAGAAGCATGAAAAGGTAAACAAGAAAGAGAAATCATAAGGGACTTACTAAAGTTGAACTGTTACATTTACATTCCTATATGGAAAGATGATGTGTGTAATTCAGGAGAGCTTTCTCAGAATTAGGGGAGTTGAAGGGAATATGGACAGAGGGCGCAGGATGAGTTGAATATGAAGGGATGATATCTTAAAAATGAAATAAATTTAAGGGGTGAGAGAGGAATATATTGAGAGAGGGAGAAAGGGAGAGATAGAATGGGGTAAATTATCTCATGTAAAAGTGTCAAGGAAAAGCAGTTCTGTTGGAAGGGAAGAAGGGGCAGGTGAGGGGGAATGAATAAATCATTCTCTCATCAGATTCAACTTGAGGAGGGAATAATATACACACTCAATTGGGTATCATAATCCACAGGAAAGTAAGGGGAAGGGGATAAAAAAGGGGGGACGAGAGAAGGGAGTAGATAGGGGGAGGAGATAATCAAAAGTAAACACATTTGAAAAGGGACAGGGTCAAGGGAGAAAACTGAATAAAGGGGGGACAGGATAGGATGCAAGGAAATATAGTTAGCATTTCACAACATGAACATTGTTTGCATAATGATACATGTGTGATCTATGTTGAATTTCTTGCCTTCCTAGGGAGAGTGGGTGGAAAGGGAAGAGGGGAGAGAATTTGTAACTAAAGTTTTAAAAGCAGATGCTTAAAAAATTAAAAAAAATTGCATGCAGCTGGGAAACAAGATATATTGGGAATAGGGCATAGAAATCTATCCTGCCCTACAGGAAAGTAAGGGGAAAGGGAATGGTGGGGGAATGGGGTGAAAAGTGGAGGACTGTCTGGGGAATGAGGCAATCAGAATATATGCCATCTTGGAATGTGGGGGTAGAAATGGGGAGAAAATTTGTAACTCAAAATCTTGTGGTAATCAATGCTGAAAACTAAAATATTAAATAAAATATATACAGAAAAAAATTTTAAAATGATAAGTAATATTTCTCTAAAACAAAACAAATAAGTGTTATCTATAATGAGAATGAGCTAGAAGCCTTCCCAGTAAGATGATGGGTAAAGCAAGGATGCCCATTACCTCCCCTATTATTCAATATAGCACTAGAAATGCTAGCTAAAGAAATGAAAAGAAAAAGAAATCAAAGGAATTAAAACAGACAACGAAGCTACATTCTTTGTAGATGATATGATGATATACTTGGAGAGTCCCAGAAAATCAACTAAATAAACTAGTGGAAATAGTTAACAACTTTAGCAAAATCATGGGATACCAAATAAACCCAAATCAATCATCAGCATTTCTTTATGTTACCAAAAAAATTCAGCATCAAGAGATCAAAAGAGCAATTCAATTCTAAATAATTATAGACAATATAAAATACTTAGGAATCTACCCACCAAGATAAACATAGGAATTATATGAATACAATTATAAAACACTTTCGACACAAATAAGGTCACATTAAACAATTGGAAAAATATCAATTACACATGGCTAGGTTGAACCAATATAATAAAATGACAATTCTGCCTAAATTAACATACATTTTCAGTGCCATCCCAATCAAACTACTAAAAATTATTTTACAAAGCTAGAAAAAATCATAACAAAATTCATCTTAGTAGAGCAAAAGTTCATGGAAATCAATGGAATTAGTGAGAAAAATATGAAGGAAGGTGGCCTAACCATACCAAATATTAAATTATATTACAAAGTGGTATTCATCAAAACAATGTAGTACTGGCTAAGAAATAGAGTGGTGGATCAGTGCTATAGGTTAGGTACACAATGCACAGTAAATGACCATAAAAATATAGTGTTTGATAAACCCAAACACCTCAGCTTTTGGGACAAGAACTCACTGTTTGAGAAAAACTACTGGGAAAACAAGAAAACAATATGACAGAAACTAGATATAGAACCACGTTTCACACTATATGCCAAGATAAAGACAAAATGGATACGTGATTTAGACATAAAAGGTGATAACATATGCAAATTTGGAAAGCATGCAATAGTTTGCCTGTCATGTCTATGGATCTGAGAAGACTCATCAACAAACAAGAGACAGAGAGCATTGCAAGATGTAAAATGGATAATTTTGCTTATATTAAAGTAAAAAGCTTTTGCACAGACAAAACCAAGACAGCCAAAACTAGAAGGAAAGCAGAAATCTGGGAATAATTCTTACAGCAAGTTTCTTAAAACCTTATTTCTCTTGTATGTAGAAATGTGAGTCAAATTTACAAGCGCACAAGTCATTTTTCAGTTGATAATGGGCAAAGGACAGGAAAAGGCAGTTTTCAGATGAAGATAGCAAAGCTATCTATAGTCACATGGAAAAAAATAGTCTAAATCACTATTGATTGGAGAATTTCAAACTAAAACAACTCTAGTATTACTTCATACCTATCAGATTGGCTAATATGGAAGAAAAGGAAATGACAAATGTTAGAAAGGATGTTGGAAAATTGGGACACTAATGCCCTGTTGGTGGAGTTGTGAACTCATCCAGCCATTCTGGAGAACAATTTGGAACTATGCCCAAAGGGCAATAAAACTGACCTAGTTTTATTTTGACCCAGCAATGCTACTACTAGATTTCTATCCAAAAGAGATTAAAAAAAAGAAAGGAAAATGACCTATTTGTAAAAAATATTTATAGCAGATCTTTTTCCAATGAATTGGAAATTGACGAGAATGCCCATTAATTGGGGAATGGCTGAAAAAATTGTGGTATGTAATAGTATTGGAATACTACTGTACTATAAGAAATATTTAGCTGGATGCTCTCAGAAAAACCTGGAAAGACTTACATGAACTGATGAAAAGTGAAGTGAGTAGAATAGGGAGAGTGTTTTAGATTATAACAGCAACATTGTACAGTGATTGACTGTGAATGACTTAGCTATTTTCAGCAATACAAAGATCCAAGACAATTCTGAAGGACCTATGATGAAAAATGCTATCCATCCCCAGAGAAAGAACTGATGGAATCTGAATGCAGATTAAAGCACATTTTTTTTAAACTTTCTTTACTTTTCTTGTGTTTTCTCCCCCACAATATGTCTTATATGGAAATATGTTTTGCATAACCGCACACGTATAACCTTGATCAAATGGCTTGCCTTCTCAATGAATGGGGAGACAAGAGAGGGTGGGAGAGCATTTGGAACTCAAAATTCTAGAAAATTGAAGGTTAAAAATTTTTTACATGTAGTTGGAAAAATATTAAAATTAAAAAAGGAAAGATATGATTTAGTTGAAATAAATGCAAAGTTTTCTGCGGACTTGCTCTATGATGTTTAGTTAGGTCTTATTGCTAAAAATAGTACATGGTTTTCAACTTTAAAAATTTTGAAATTAGCTTAGTATTTAAGTTGGTATTGCCTTTGGCTCCCAAGTCTCTATTTGCCAAGGAAATTAAGTGGGTGCTTACTGACGGGAGAGGGACTGGGCTATTTCTGAGATCTATGTGCCTCGTCCTTGTGCTGAATTTTTTACATTGGTTAAATTCCTGTAGGAAATGGTAACTAGATATGTGAAGTGGTAAGGGAGTCGGAGCAAAGGATGACTATGAGCTGACTGGGAGGAAATTGGGAATTTCAATGGAAATTGGGAATTTCAACAGAAATAGGGAATTTTGGAGGAGGAACAGGTTATAGAGAGAAAATATTGCATTCCATTTTTAACATGTTGAGTTTGAGATTACAATAGAATATTCATTTGTATATATTTAGCAATCTATATTGTGGGGCTGGAGTTAAGAAGATTCGTTGGGGCTAGATACGTCATATGTATTGAGACAACATCCCATGGGAGCTGATGATATCATTAAGAGAGAATATTACAAGAGACAGGAAGAGGGCGTCACAGTGAGTCTTAGTATGAGTCTTCACCTAATGGTCAAGGTATTGGTGAAGATCTAGAAATAGTGAGAGAGCCAGCTGACAGTGTCAAAAGACTCAGAGGCTGTGAAGGATGAAGACTCAGAAGAGGTCATTTGATTGAGAAGTTTAGAAGTAATGGACAACCTTTAAGAAAGCAATCGCTTGGAAGTAGTGGATTGAAAAAAAATTCAGGGGCTGAAAAGTGAGAGATTTTTGAGGAAATGGAGTCACAAAGTGTAGACAACTTAGTTTTTGAGTTTGACTGTGAAAAGAAGACAAGAAATTGGACTATGTTTGGTGACAGTTCACAAAGCTTTTAAGGATGTGAAAGCCTGGGCTTCTTTTGTAGGCAGCATAAAAGAAGTCAATAATTAAGGAGAAACTATGAATTATATGGAGGTAATGTAAATTATTTAAGAAATGTAATTTACATGGTAATTACTGATATTTGCGTGTACATATGCATACAATGCAAAATACATATATGCACACAATGCATATAAACAATAATGCATGTACATGTGCATACACATACATGTATATGCTTATATATGCACATTATACACATACAAATGCAAAGCCTTATATGGACATACATATATAAAGTGCACATATACATATATACATAAGCATACATATATGCTTATACATATAACCAAGAAGGTTGTTTTAAGGGAAAAAAAAAGAATAGTGTACATAATTAACAAGTGAATCATACGTTTTATTTCCACAATCTCACACTGACTATTCCACAGTGTTCTCACAAATCTGGGGATGACACATTTTCTCTACCTCTCTGATAATCTCATCTATAGCAATTTGTGGCCCAGCTGGCAATCTCTCTTCATTGCTTTTTCAATGACCAGAGCTCTTTCTCCAAAACAGAGTGTTGTCTTTTGGGTAAATTCATACAGATAGAGTGAAGGTGGGGGCACAATTCTCTTTAGGAGCCTTTGGCACTGCCATGGAGGAAACTAATGTGCTCCTTTCTTGGTTTGGCTGGGATGACCATCTTTTCTGGCTGTACTCCTATATCTGACAGTGGGTGACAGGACCAGCTATTTTATCTGATTGTACCTCAACCAGAAGGAGTGCTGTTCTCTCTGGAGTGACACAATTGCCATCTATGAAGTTCTATCCTCCTGTCTAGAACTCTAATTTTTCTTACTGCAGCTACATAAAAATCTCCTACACAATGCCCAACTTCAACTAGGAGGACCCAGAACACTGATGTCCTTTCTAACTTTAAAATAAAAGAAAGTGAACAGAAAGAAGAGAACACTGTATACAGTAATTGCAATATTATTTTAAGAATGACTATGAGCAGCCAAGGAATTTTTACTATTATACATCGTACTACTATACAAATGTACTGTATATATTTTTATTATTATAAACACTCTAATTAAAAATAAAGGACATATGAAGAAAGATGCTATCTGTATCCAGAGAAAGAACTGATAAATAGAAGTATGTAGAGAATAATTTTACATATATGTATATACATAAATAACACACACATCCACACATCTATTTGTGTCTAGGGGTAGCCATCTCTGTGGTGGGGGTGGAGGGAAGAAAAAATACAAAAAATACAAAAATAAATTTACATGATAACCCTGTTGTATATTTGGAGGGAATAATGAGTTGTACATGGTAGAGTTGCAGTTTTATGTGCAATCATTTTTATTGTATTTTGTTATGGAAATGCTTGCTTTGTTTCATGAAATGAAAATAAAATAAATTAAAAAAAATAAAATCAAAGAGGGGTTTTCTACACAGAAAAGTACACCCTGGCCTATCCCTTATATTTCTAGGCATCTAAAAAGCACTTCAATTATTTTCCAATGCATTTTCCTTAAACTTTTACGTGGGACTATTCAAATCTGTATGGTGGACACTCTTTCTTATTTATTCAACTTTGTATCTGAAACAGAACCTAGTAAGAATTCCTTGATCATATTAGGGACTCAATAGATATTTGGTAAATATTGGATGAATATATACATAATCTTCCCCTAGAAGTCCAGAACAGGTATCCCAAGTATACACATAACCATACACATCTATGTTACAGTTAAGCGACTTGCCTATGGGCTCAGAACTGGTGTGTGTCACAGACAGGATTTAAATACTTTTAAATTTAAATACAAGCCAAGGCCTCTATCTCTTCTGCCATGCTGCCTTTCAGTAGAGGTGAGTATGATTGTGTACAAAAAAGGAGTATTTGCATGAATGCATGTGTGTGTGTGTGCATGTGTGTGTGTGTGTGTGTGTGTGTGTGTGTGTGTGTTTGCATGCACGCATGGATGTGAAGAATTTTTTGGCAAGCAATTACAGCACCTTGCCCAAGACCACACAGTGAGTGTGATGGAGTTGGGGCATGGTTCCTGGTTCCCAATTGTGCAGTGCAGGTGTGTCCACATGTCATTGGCAGCCCAAAGATTCCCAATTGCTGAAGTAACCCAGATTAAATGTAATTGGGAAATATTTGAAAAAATAAATAAAAATACAATAAAATACAGATACCATACCATTTTAAAACTGTTAATATGTGGCCTACAAGAATACTTATGTATGGATCATTGGCTTTCATTTCTCTTTGAGTCTGACACCCTAGTATAATGTGCTATTTTAACTCAATGAAATACGATGTGTGGTATAGTGGGGTGATTTGGGTTAGGGGAACTGTGGTTAAGTCTCAGATCTGCTGCTTGCTATCTATGTGACTTTGGGAAAGTAATAACCTCTCTAGACCCTAGGATTTTTAAAAAAAAAAAATGAAAGGTTTTGATGAATTGACCTGAAAGGTCTCTTCCCTCTCAAAGCTGACAGTCCTATGATCTTTTAGATTGGCCCTGGATTTTCTACTTTCAAACATTAATTAGAAAAAGCAGGTGAGAAAAATGGAAGGCTATAATGACCATCTTGTTCTCCCAATATTCAGGCCCTTTCCCTAGTTCCCTTGGAAAGGTAGGGAGCTCACTGACTCAGATATAATGCAAATCTTGGATGCCACCCAGTCAGGAAATTGGAAAATTCTTTTTGGCACCATGGACCCAGCCACAGCTTTTTGGTGAAGCAAATCACTGGGAAATGACATTGCAAAGAAACAGCAGCAACAACAAACACGTTATGACTAACTCCTTTAACTAAATACTGTCTACAGTGAGATGTTAGATAACATTTTCCTTCAGGTTAAAAAGTCTGCCTTTCAATGAAAGCATGGTGTGAAAATTTTCTATGGGCTCCATCTTGCAATTTTGACTAAGACAAAATACCCATTGGCTAAAATATAGTCTACTTTAAGATACTTTACATGTTTATTTTTGTGACTATAGAATCAGTTTTAATAATAATTCTTGCCATAGGTACAATTGTTGACTTTGAGGACCCTGTCCCTACACTTATTACTCTCCTCAGCTTTCAATTTCTCTCTCTTTCTTTTTTCCTTCTTTAATATAAAGAAAAATCCCCAAAAGCCAGAACTGCAATTCCTAACACATATGTGCAGCCAGGCTGTCAGCAAGGAGCGAGTGGGAGAGGGACTAAGGCAGCATGAATGAATGATTGAACAGAAGTGAACACAGCAGGGACTGGGGGTGGGAGGAGGAGGAAGCTTAGTACTGGATCGCCCAGCATAATAATGTTGAAATTGACACATTTAAAGGGGGTGAAAATGGCTGGTGTTGTGTTGTTGTTGGGTGAGTTTTTCTCTATTTGCCGTCCTATTTCATTTTTAAGTTGGTGATATTTGAGTTTCTTATTTATTTTTAGAATGGAAGAAAACACCTTGGATATGGAATAAGTTGGATCTTACATTTACATACTGTATGCCCAGAATAAGATTTCTTTTTTTTAGTGTCATTGTACTTGGAAACAGTTCGGAGACATATAAAGTATAGACAAACATACTATTATGGTCCAGTGGATTTTTTCATTTCTCCCACAGGTTAAAAAGCTTAAACGCTTAAGAAAATAGTACCTTATGCGTAATAGACAATAAATACTTATTATATATGTAATATATAATATACATTACAATACATATTAACAGTATATATTTACTATATTGTAATGAATGGTCAGATACTATGGAACTTTCAGACCTTCAGTACTTGCCTTTTTCACCCTGTGTTCCCTTCCCTACCTTTCTGTAAAGCAACTGGAGAATGGAACAGATGATTTCAAACATCTGGAATTTCAATAGGGAATAGGAATCATAGACTGTAAGCAATGGAAAGCACCAGAGATATAATTTAGTCCAATCCTCTCATTTTACATATGAGGAAATTAAAGTTCAGAGAAATGACTTTGCTCAAGGTTCCACAGCAAGTTAATGGCAAAGTTAGAGCTAGAATATTGGTTCCTTACTTCCCCAAACCAGGGCTCTTTAGGCTATACCACAACTGGGACAGATGAGTGAGGGCCAAGTGTCTCTGCTTTTCACTGGTATTAACATTCCTCAGGCATTGGGTTCATAATGCATTCTTCCCATGCTGAAGATGGCACTGAGCACCACACCTTTGAACACATGTTGGAGATTTACCAAATATCATCTTTTTTTTTCATCAGCAATATTGCAGAGACATCACATTTGTTAGAAGCTGAGAAACAAGGATCTCTAGAAATGAAAGATGTTCCAACAGTCTCTATTTTTCTTAAAGCCCTTGTCTTTATGGGCCTCTTCACTGAGAAACAAAACAATGAAGATAACCATTATGCTGCAAAGACTAAGGACAGCCTTGATTTTTTTTTATTATATTGCCTCAACACTCAAAGTGTGATTAGTGAGACTATTGGGAAGGTGTATGTTGTTCACTCCTAGTACCTCCTGTTTGAAGCAAGCACTCTTATTGTTAGACACTAAAATTCACTTTCATGCATTGTATTGTCTTCCCAACATTGTTCCACATCATTTCAATAAAGTGTGTATGATTAGGTTGTAAAATCCTCTAACACTTTTTGTACATGTTACAGTGATTTAAAAATAAAGCCTTAGTTATTTTATAGAGATAAAGTCACAGCAAATCATTTGGAGGAATGAAAGGTCAATCTCAAGGAAAATCAGGAGAAAAAAATAGAAGTGAAGGGGCAATATTTCAAATAGTATTTTAAGGGCATAACCTTGGTGGTCTGTTTTTTGACTATGTCTTTGACTTGCCCTGGATGCATTTTTTATTCAAGGGATTTAAAGAATCATCTTATATTGGAAATTTTTGCACTAATAATTCATGATTTTTTTCCTTTCCATCTAAAAGTTATCAGATTAAAAACTTTAATATTGGCACAGCATATAAATAATACAAAATTGTTTTTGACTAAATTTAATTTTAAAAAAAATTAATAGTGACATAGCTTGCAAATTAATATAAAAATATCTTCATCATATTGGAAGTTCCAGAATTAATATGTATTTTCTTTTCAAATTTTAAAATTTTATATTGGCAAAGAATATAAATACATATAAAAATGCATATGTTAAAAATTACATTGGAAGTCCTAGTATCAATATGTTTTTCTTTTATCTTTAAAAATTCTTTGATCACTTTTCAATTGGGAATGAATTTTAGTTTTATGTATATCTAATGTATTAATAGAGATATACACATATTCATATATATGTATATATCATGGATACTAAACCATTATCCAAGAAATTTCACATGAATATGAAAAAAAACATTTATAGTGTAAAACACATGCTATTTGACAATTTTCTTTCTTATCTTAGATACATTAATTTTGTCTATGTGGAACATTTTCAACTTCATGTAATCAAAACTATCCATTTTATTTTAGTAATTGCCTATTACTCTTGTTTGGTTACAAATATGTCTCCTATCCATAGCTGGGAAAGGTGTGTGGTTTGGTTCTCTTTTAATATTTTATGATATTATCTTTAATATTTCTATTTTTTCTGTTTATATTTTGAATTTATTGTAGAATATGGTACAAGATATTGATCTAATCTTAATTTCTGTCATACTTCTTTTCAGTTTTCCATTAATTCTTGTTGAGTAGGAAATTCTTTCCCAAAAAATTTAGGTTTTCCCATTTATTGAATACCAAGTTACTAAATTCATTATTTCTGATTCTCATTTTAACTAGTCTGTTCCATTTATCTCTTTTCTTTTTAAACATATACCAAATAGTTTTGATGACTGCCACTTTATAATGTAGTTTGAGGTTGGAAATGGGAAATATTATTCTTTGTTTATTCTTACCTTTTCAGTTATTTTCCTTTATAGTTTAGAGCTTTTATTTCTCTAAATAAACTTTGTTATTATTTTATTGTGTTCTGTAAAGTATCCCTTTGATAATTTAATTGGTGTAACATCAAAACTATGAATTAACCTTTATAGTATTGTCATTTCTATCAAAGTGACACAGTCTATCCAGAGACACAGAAGTAACTAGAACATTTCTTTAGCTACTTAAGCTATTGTTTATTTATTTAAGGAGTAGTTCATAATTTAGTCTATATAAGTATGTTATGTGTTTTGGTGGATTGATCCCAAAATTTGTATTCATTTTTAGGATTTCTTCTTCTATTATTACCTCTGGTGTTTTGCCATTATATTGAAATACTGTTGATTTTTGTAGGTTTATTTTGTAGCTTGCAACTTTGTTGAAGCTATTAATTGTCTCAGTATCTTTGATGATTTATAAAGATCACCTAAAATGCCTTCACAAAATATACTTGACTTACCTGCCATGCAGAAAAATATGACAACCATAGGGAACATCAGCTTAGAATATAAATTTGTTTCTAAAATCCTATAGAGAAAGATAATGGAAGGTTATAAATAGTTTCTCATAAAACAGTGAAGCAGGTAAAATCGGATTAAAGAAAGCTTGGTGAGAGACTTAAGGAAAATGTTCCCATGGGCATTTAAGCATAAAAATGAAAGGAGGATAATACAAAGAAGAAAAATAGAATGGATATATAAAAATTCTTATAATATTTTTCATCATCAAATCAGTGGAGCCCATACATCAAAATTCCTACATCACAGTTCTGAATGTGCTCACAGAGGAGTTAGAAATGGTCCTACAGAAAACAAAGATGAGAAAAGCAATTGGATTGAACTAAGTGCACATAAAAGAGATACATTCTGGAGGTGACGCAATTGTAAAATCGTTGAAGGATCAATTCACAAAGTATCTGAAAGAGGGAAAGTTTCCAAAGGAGAACAAAGACCTGGTCTCATTAATACCATGAAAGAATAAATGAGGGAAAATCAGCAACTACTGACTTGCATGCTCACTTTCCCATCTATATAAGAAGTTTTATGGAGATAATCAACATCTTGATTGAGGATGTCCTTGGGACAGGAACAGGAAAATTTCCATAAGTAATACTCCACAGTAGAGCCTAACTTGAATATCAAACATTGACTGAAAGACTTAGGAAATGCAAGTTCCCACTCATTGTTTATTGATTACAAAAAAATCAATAAATAAAAGATTTGATTTGGTAGAGCAAAATGCCACTTAATGACTCCCTTCCAACAAAGATTTCCATGCTTACATTGAAATTGTTTAAGATATTTTAAAGATACCACAATAGGGATAATTTGGCTCATGACCCAGTGATCATTACTATCATGGAAAGCATAAAAGGGGAATCATTTGTTTGTCAAAGATGTTCATCACTGTTATGGATGGAGGAGATCCAGTTCAGAGTGCAAGTTGAAGAGAGTTTCCCAATAGATGTTGAGGGCCTCTAGATGCTTCCATTTATGGATCACATTGTGCTGGTTCCATACAGCTATAGAACATTGTTGGGGCTCCCAAAAGAGATCTGTAAATGTTCAAATATTTTGACTTAACCATCCACACAGATAAGGCCAAGTGGATGAAGAATGCCTATTATCTACTATGACCTAAATAGCTGAATAAACAACCTATAGAGCCGGGCTTCACAACATATTTTATGTGTGTCAAGGACCCCATCTCATGAAGCCCATAGACCTTTTCTCATAATAATGTTTTTACATGCAAATGACAAAATACATAGGATTATGAAGGAAACTGATTATGATTAAACACTATTACCGAAGTAGTAAAATAAATAGAAGAGTTCATGGGCCATGGGTTAAGAACCACTGCTATGGAGCTTGATCTTTACTATAGAAATTGTGGACAGACACTGCAAATGGACGTGTTGGATGCATAATTAAACAGGAGAATGTTTTTTCTTTGGGAAATTGCAGAGCTCCTTTTGTGATCCCAACTACTGCTCCTTGTAACAAAAGACCATTTCCCCCCATATTTTAGTACCACTATTCCAAGAATATTACTACTATATTGTGAATTATCAGACACTAAGTCTCTGAAGAATTTTGAAAAAATGTATCATACCAGGGATGATTCAGACATGAATAGACAGTGTAATAAAGACCTATGGAGAAGAACCCTAAGCAATGGGTGTCATCAAAGAAATGTATAATAAAAAAGTGTATGATCTGATCACTTGCTGAAAGAAAGTTGTAACAGGTAGACAGGCCAGATGCTCTGCCTGTGTCCTCAAAATACCTAGCGAAGGCATAGAAGGTCCTTTGCCTATTGGGTAGCTTCCTCATCTCCCTCTTACTTCTCCCCTCCCCAGGCTACCCCTCATCATGAATTTATGGGAGGACTTAGATAAAAGTTTCTGAGAATGTGCAAGAATAGGTAAGTTGTGATAGGCATTGCTGGGAGAAAAGTCCTCATTGATAAGATGATAAATACATGAGTATTTTGAATACGTAGATGAGAGACAGAAAGTCTTTCCTAGGGGAATGCCAATTTATAGCAATAGCTAAGGAAGATAAGAAAGTCAAATCAGGGCCTACATCAGGCCATAGGATATTAATTTATGGTGGCAATATTCTGGGGTGCATGGTTATTAAATTTCTACAGATGTGATATATTTTGACCTCAAAGGGCATTGGGAACTTGGCCAGACTTCTGTTCTATTGTCACCTGTCTTGGTTTTTTATTGTGCATTCAGGCTGTAGTTAATACTTTCAGTGGACCTTTCCATCATCTTTATAAGTTATTCCTTACAGAAGCTGTGCTTAAAAAAGTTTATATTATTATTTCCATTTTATAGATAATTTTACTGAGGAAATAATGATGATGGTGGTGGTGATGATGATGGTGATGATGATGATGATGATTGAGGATAACATTTATATAGTGTTTTAAGGCTTCCAAAGCACTTTACAAATATTAACTCAATTGATTCTTATAATAGCTCTGCAAAGTAGATGCTATTATCATCCCTTTTAAAAATGAGGAAACTGAGGCAAGAGAGGTTTGCCCTGAGTCACAAAGCTAGGGGATAGTTGAGGCAGGATTAGAACTCAAATCTTCCTATTTGTAAGTCCTGTTTTCTATCCACTGTAGTACACTTATATAGCAATTTAAGGTTTGCAAAAGTATTATCTCATTTTCTTCTCACAACAAACTTGGGAGGTACGTACTATTATTGTCATCATTTTACAAATGAGGAAACTGAGGAACATGGTGTTAAATGATTTGCCCAGGGTTACCACACTTTATGTCTGAGGCTATATTTGAACTTAGGTCTTGCTCACTCCAAGTTGTATGCCATCTATTGCTCCACTCAGCTGCCTCAGTTTAACTCATGGGAATAAGGTATCAAAGCAAGTTACAGGTCTGGATAATAATACAATTTGGTACTAAACTTGTTGCATTTTCCTATTGACTGAAGTCATGTTTTTGTTCAGTCATTTTAATTGCGTCTGACTCTTTATGACCCCATTAGGGGTTTTCTTGCCAAAGATACTGGAGTGTTTTGCTGTTTCTTTCTCCAGCTCATTTTACAGATGAGCAAACTGAGGCAAACAGGGTTAAGTGACTTGCCCTGGGTAACATAGCTAATAAGTGTCTGAGGCCAGAATAAAACTGATATTCCTGACTCCCTGCCACGTACTCTCCCCACTGTGCCACTTAGATGCCCATCTCTTCCTAAACTGAGCTCTACATATTCTAAAAGGAACAACTTCATTTTTTTATTGTTTTGGCTCATTATTTCTTGTGGAATCTCAATAAGTCCCAAGAAAATTTTCTTTGCTTGTACTTTGTTTTAATTTTTTTAAGTTCATCTGAGAACTCTAAAATCCAAGTTTGGTTCAATAAAAGAAAAACTCAGCAAAGACTCTTATTCCCACCAGTTAAATAAACAGTTCCTTTTGCCCCCTTACTTTTTCCTCATAGAATATTAGGCTGGCAGCCTTACTGACTCTCAGGTCCTCTGATATTCATTCAGCCTGCATAGCAATTCCAGTTCCCAATCTGATTTGATTACTATAGAGTTACCAACATATGCTTCTGGCAAATGGGAACCAATAATTCTTTTTTCTTCTATAATAAGTGGATATCTTGATTTGTTCCCAGCTGGGAGAGACAAAAATATTCTCTATTTTTGGAAATAGCCAAATTGATTAGGTAGATTGGTGTAGGAGTATGTGTAGGGGGAAAGATTAACAGAGATGACCCCAAACTCACTGAGTTGCCTAATGTAATTTATTAAAATTTAGTATAATATTATATAGTTATGAATGAAAAAATGACTCGTGTAGTTTATGCCCCAAATAAAAACTTGAAAAAAGTACTAAGACAGGCAACCAAGTATGAGGGCTTCTCCTTGATGAGTAACACTAGCTCACAGCAATGATGTGACCAATAAGGAGTCAACACCAGAAAAAAATGAGACTTTTGAATTTTATCTCTTGTTAGAAATACAGGAGGAGCAGGATAATAGGTGAACAGTGAAAAGGCAGAAGATGAAGCAGAGAGTTTCTCTTAAACCAGGATTCCAGGTTATCTACCAAATATGTGACTGAGAGGTATTACTAAAAAACATCCAGAGAAGTCTAACTACAATGCTTTACCTTGGTGGGGAAGCAACCTTGGGTTCTCAGTGTTATGTCACAGAATCATAGAATTTTGAAAATTAGAAGATACCCCAGTGGCTGTCAAGTCTAAGCCATGCACTAAAGGAATCTCCATTATAACATCGTCATCATCATCATTGTCATCGTTGTCATCGTCGTTGTCATCATTGTCTCCATCATCCTCACTAGCGTTTATAAACAGCTTTAAGGTTTTAAAAACACTTTACAAACATTGTATCCTTTTTATCATTTTATCCTCACAACAACCTTGGGAGGTAGATACTATTATTATCCCCACTTCATTGATAGAGAAGCTGAGACAAACTAGGGTTGAAGTTACTTGACCAGAGTCATGTAGCTAGTAAACATCCCAGGTAGGATTTGATCTCAGGTCCTCCTGCCTCCAGGCCTACCATTCTATCTACTGTGCCAGCTAGCTTTCACCACCATCATGACCACCACCATGATCACCACCACCACCACGACCACCTCCACCACCACCACCACCACCATCCCCACCACCACCACCAGTCAGACTTGATATGCCCTGGATTTGGCATTCCATCTTCTGGCTCGTGTTTTCATGCAGATTCTTGTTCATGACTGTTTTGTTTTCTCTCTCTACATCTGCTCTTTGAATTCTTATCTTTCTTCAAGGATCAGCTCAAGATTCACCATCTATAAGAAGTCTTTTCTAGCTTAGCTTTAAGTGTTGCTTCCCTCAATTTATCTTTCATTTATCTTTCAAATTATCTTTTATAAGAGCACAGACTATTTTTCGTTTTTGGTCTTTGTATGCCCAGTGCCTAGTATTGTATTACACTTCCTTTCAGAAAAGAATCAGGATAAATTGAACATGAGGGGACCTGAACAATATCATTAAAAAAGAGAGAAACTGACTATACCATAACAGACAAAAGAGAACTGGCTTCAGATGTAGTGATTATTTCACAATCAACTATCTGATTTTAGTTAAGATGAATTGGTTATAGCCAAAGTCAAAGTAGATTCCAAATTAGAAGAGGAAATACAGATTGGAAGATGATAATTATTCTAACACAGACAATTCAGAAAAGGTGAGAAATGTTTAAATGTAAAGATATTAATTCTATAATCATTTTTAAGAGATACAGTATAGTTACCAATATGAGCAATGACAGTTTGACTTTTTTCACTTGAACACTCCCTGTTCATATCCTTTGAACACTTCCCCACTGTTTTTGATCTTTCATATTTGCTATCGTTCTTATAATTTTATATCAAATCCCCATATATCTTGGATGTCAGACCTCTGTCAGAAAAATTTGAACAAAGATTCCCCAATCTCCTCATCCCCAATGGTTAACTATTTCCTTTCTAATTATGATTGCATTGATTTTGTTTAGGTAAGTGTGTGTGTGTGTGTGTATGTGTAATTTTATGCAGTTTAAGTTTTCTATTTTATCTTTTATAATATCTCTTTTTTAAGTTAAGAAAGTAATCCCTCCATGTTTTTTTGGTTTGTTTTAATTTTTTGTTAAGAAAGCTATGGCCTTTCCCCCTCCAATTTGTCTATGAAAATAGCTTTTGTATTTAGGTCACATATCTTTTTGGAGTTTATTGTGATACATGGTGTAGATTGCTGGTATAAAACTAATTTCTGTCAGACTGCTTTTCAATTTCAATTGCCTCTGGGTCATATGTACATAATCTAGTCTTTTGATCAACTTTTCTTTTTTAAATATTACCAAATAGATTTAATGTTATTGCTTACCCTATAGTTTCAGATCTGCTACTCTGATTCCTAATTTTGTCATTTTCCCCTAGAGGCTCTTGACTTATTTAATCTAGTCATATAGAGGAATCTTTCTATAGGTTGACTGATAAAGCACTAAATCTGGAAACTATTTGAAGTGTTAGTTTTTATATTATTCAAATGGTGCAACCATCAACTATCAGTCTCTCTTTGATTGTTGAACTTTTGCATTTCAGTGAAGAGTGTTTTGTAGGTGTGCTTTTAGTGTATTTTAATAGGTTTACTTAGATACTTTATATATTTTGTAGATATTTTAATAAAATTTCTTTCCTCTTTCCTTCTGTTGGGTTTTGTTAGTAATTTGCAGAAATACTGATGATTTTGTGGATTTACTTTGTATTTTGCAACTTTATTGGAGTTGTTCCAATTAATTTTAAGTTGAGTCTATGTGACATATTGGATAGAGTAGTGGGCCTGTAATCAAGAACACCTAAGGTCAAATCCAGCCTTAGGCATTTACTAGCTCTGCGACCCCAGGCAAGTCACTTAACCTCTGCCTGCCTCAGTTTCTTTAACTATAAAGGGGGATAATAATAGCACCTACCTTCCAGGGTTGTTGTGAAGATTAAGTGACATAACACTGTCAAAGTGCTTAGGATAGTGCTTGACATATAGCAAGTACTTAATAAATATTTGTTTTTTTCCTTCCTTAATTCTTGGGCTGCTCTAAGTAAACCACATTGCTTAACCAATCAAATAGACCTTTGCTCTCATTGACTTTGAAGTTTCCTTCAGTGGTGTAGATTACAACCCATCTATGTCTGACCAAGTCTGTGAAATTTGTGTCTATGTCCTCTGTGGCTTTCTAAAAATTCTTTACTGGAGCCTACCCAACATGAAGGAGTCCTTCCTTCCTTTGTCCCAATATGTTAATGTGCCATTTGAGGACTGTAGTTATTGACCTGTCCTTACTTTTTCCACAGAAGCATACCATCCTCTTTTCCTCTCATAGAATACCTTCATGAGGTCTCCTGTGCTTCAGTTTCTTATTTATTCTATATTGCAGCTTGTTCACAGTCACCATCTGCCTCTCCATTTTCCCCAGTGTGATATTCATGTTTTATTCTGCAGATACAGTGGAACTTCATGTTTTTTTTGCTATATAGCAACACCAGTAAAGCATTAGTATAGAAAAGAAGGTCTTTCTGCTGCATAGGAAGCTTGAGTTCAGTAAAAGAGATATTCACTTTTCAAAAAGCAATTCATCCTGCTCTTCTTTTCCTGTTCAACTTGGGACCCAGTCCATATGTGCTGTCTATCCCAAATATTCACACTATTACACCACTTCTATGGGAGGCTGGGGAATAGGTGGTGGTCCATTCAAATGGATGTCAAAACCTGAGCAATAGAAACTCTTCATCCACTTGATCTTTCTGTGTGGATGGATAGGTCAAACTTCTTTGAATTATTATAGATCTCTTGTGGAGGTTTGGCTATGTTCTTGAGACTGATGCAATCTGCAAACAGGAACCTCTGAATGATGTCACCACCCACAGGGAATCACTCAGACCTGAACTTGATGTTATATCTCTTCCGTTACAATGATAATTTAATTTGGTGAGTAGCTATCTTCCTATTTTATATCTTCTCTGATGTTTGTTGATAGGGGGTGTTAATCAGGGTTATTTCTGTTGTTACATCTTCCAAGAAATCTTGAATGACTTTGATCTCTATATGTCAGACACTTGGGTATAAAAGGGCATATAAGATGGCATTTTGCTCTACTGAATTAAAAATTTTCAACATCAATAAACAATAAGCAAAATGTGATTTTGTATTATCTACATCTTTTTTAGTTAATTGTGCAATAGTAAATATGTGGTCCATTATTGAATGTCATTTAAGAAAGCCTCCTTGTTTGTTTCCTGATAATAATACTCTCATTAAGAGTGTGCCATTGATTTATGTATAGATGACTAGAAGATTTTTTATAAATGAGATAACAGACACATAGGTTAATAGTTATCATTTTCTCATTCACTTTAAAAAAATCAATAGTCTGAGACTTTTCCCACACTTCTGATAATTTCCCATCCTTCAGATGCCTTCCAAATTGCTCCCTCTATGCTATCCTAATTGTATTGCCTCCAGCAGATCTCTCCTATATATATTTGGTCAAATCAACTTTTGTCTCATAGTTGTTTTCTTTAGTACCTTTCTGATACCTTCTCTAAGCACATCAGGATCTGTGATATTAATATCCAAGTGTGGTGGTTCCACCATCATTGATAGGGAAAACAGTTTGTAAAAATGATATTTTTACTAATCATTCTTTTTTTTGCATTATTCTTCTCTTTGTACTCTTCATTTTTGTGAATGTATTTGTATGACTTTGTTTAGATATCGTGACAAACTTTCTTTAAACTGATTTTACCCTTTACTGCTTCTTTTTGTTTTATGAGATGACACTACTCACTATACTTCCTTCTTCACAAGATTTTACAAATGAACTTGTATTATGATCTGGTGCTACCTTTAGTAGCCACCTCTCTCTTATAGTCAAAAAATCAGATTTTCTTGACCAAGGTGATTTCTAAGTTCATTTGCTCTCCTTGTGGCAATTTATTTATACTAGTTAAACTTCTGGATAAAATTATTATAGTAGGTGTTAATACCATTTCTGTTGTCTATTTCCCATTTTTTGATTTTCAGTTATTTAAATAATTCAGACCTGTTATTTCAGTTACGTGCTACATCTTTTTTCTCATTACTATCTTCCTTGTTAATTTTGATTTTGGCTCTTAGCAGGTGATGGTCTAACTATAGGCAGATGGCTGACTCAGGATTTACTCCTACATCAGTAACAAGTCTTTTTCTGTCCTTAAAATAACATCTATTTCCATCCTTTTGGTGTTATTTGGTGCTTGCCATGTGCAGTGCCTACCGATTCTTTTTAAGTAAAACATTCAGGATATAGAGACCTGAGCCTTTTGGGTGCAAATTTTTGGTCTCTCTCATTGCTTCTCCATAAACGTTGTTTTCCCATATATTTCTTTCAGTCCCCCCCTGCCCCTTCTCTCCTTCCACCTTTCCATTGAAGCCATCAAGTACCAGAATACACATTGATTTCACTTGGAGGATCTTTTAAAATTCTTTGTAGAAATTATCTACCACCTCATCCTCAGCAACCAATATTGTGTAACTTGCAATTTTTTTTATTACTCTCTTTTTTCAGATGCATGTTATAACTGTTGATGATTAAATATCCCATCAAAAATGTTTCTTTTGGTTTCTACCATTCTATCAACTCCTTTCTTTTCCTTTCAGAGGAGGATCTATGGACAATCCTTACATTTGGTTGCAACTTCTTTTTTCTGGTTTCATTCATGGTAAGAATGTCAAGATTAATATGATTCAGTTCCTACCTCAGCATGTTCATTTGGTGACTTTTGCACAAAGATCTTATGTTTAGAGAACTGATAGTAAAATGAAGTTTATTGATGGTCTAAAAATTGTGATTCTTAGAATCCGCTTCCCCTTTTGTGCCATTTTGGCAATTTTACTTTGCAAAAGAGAGCTGCAAAGGACTGAGGGATATAATTTTTTTTTAAAAATTTTATTAATGTAAATTTTAATTTATGAAATGAAACAAGCATTTACATAATATAGTATAATAAAAAAGATTATTTTACATGAAACATAAATCTATTATGTACAACTTGCTATTCTCTTTAAGTATATAATATAGATTTCTTTTTCTTTTTTTTCTCCCCCCAGATGGCTACCATTAGATATACATGCAAATGTATGTGTGTATACATATATATATATGTATATATGTATGTGTATGTATGTATATGTAAAGAAACATTCTAAACATATTTCTAAGATGGTTAAACAAATTGTGGTATATAATTGTGATGGAATCCTATTCTGCTTTAAGAAATGATAAGCCTGATGATCTTAAAAAAACATAAACTTGCATGAAATAATGAAGAGTGAAATGAGCAGAATCAAGAGAGCATTGTATACGGTAACAGCAATATTATTTTAAGAACAACTTTGAGAAAACAAGTCATTTTGACTGAGGAAGATTTTAAATTTGTTTGTTAGCTTCTTGAGTTGCCTTGGAAAAAAACAGAAACAAAAACAAAAAACAAAAAAAAAATCACCAGGTAGCCAACCTCCTGGTGTTGTTCCTTTCTGTAATTAGGTTGGTCAGCCTTCAGAAAACAGCCTGCTACAGCTCACATGCCATGGATTTTGTCTTCAAGACTCCATAGTCACCTACAAGCCACAATGAAGTATGAAGCATGACTTTGTGGAGGTATACACAATGATAATACACACTGAACTCATAGTTGGCTAAGCTAGTGGCACTACCAGTCTTTGGCAGGCAGGATTCAAGTTACTACTTCACACATAGTCTTGCACATACATATATACTTATTCTCACAACTTCTCAGCAATGGCTCACCTCAAAGTCAAGGAAATTATTTGTGAATTAAAGAGCTTCACTCTTAGTCAATCCTCTACTGAAAAATGTCTATGCTTTTGGGAGCCATCACTCTCTTAGTATAAAATTGTTCCTGAGTCCTCTAGATTGGTCTCAGAGTATAATAGAAAAGGTATACTAGAATCTTCTAATTAGCTAGATCTTTAAACACCTATGCACATTTTTGTCCCATTAATCCCTGTAGGGAACAAGACTATTCACTTTTGATTGGCCCATATTTTTCTAGAAAGCTTTTCTCTTCTTTTCAACCATATGCCCATGACTGAGTTTGTTGCCAGGTTTAGTGACAATCTGTTTTTTGAAAATTTTTAACAGCAGGATCTTGTTTCAAAGAAAATTTCATCTCTAAATTATTCTTCACTAGTTTCCAGATGAGTGGAGCTTTTGTCTTCATGACTCCTTGATGAAGTGCTATGTGACAGAATTGAAATTTATTGATTAAACACTCTGGAGCAAGGAACCCAGAAATGTCTTGGGGCATGTGCTCAAATTGGGAGAATTTCACTGGGCAGTACAGTGGTACAGTGGAGTGGATAGAGTACTGGGCTCTTCAGGAACATCTGAGTTCAAATGTGACTTCAGGCACTTACTAGCTGTGTGACCCTAGGCAAGGAGGTACAAATTATAAAATGTTTTACACATCTGAAAGCTCTATATGAATGTTAGCTGTTAACATCAGCATCGTCTTCATTGTCATCCTCTTGCCATGGATGTTTGACAGTATCCACTCTAATCTGACACTGGAAGGGAAGAGGAGAGAAGGTAAAAAAGCAGCTATCTAATACCTATTATGTGCTAGTCATAGTGCTAAGCACTTTACAAATATTATCTCATTTGTTCCTCATAACAACTCAGTTGGGTAGGTGCTGTACTAGCCACATTTTACAGTTAAGGAAATTGAGGCAAACAAGTGAAATGACTTTATGACACACAAGAGTAGCTTGTCCATCCAACATCAGATCAAAGGTAAAGGTTTCTCTAGGTCTCTGTTGATTTCTGTCTCTGTCTGTCTGTGTCTCTCTCTCTGTCTCTGTCTGTCTCTGTCTTTGTTTGTCTCTGACTGTCTCTCTCTGTCTCTCTGTCTCTCTCTCTCTCTCTCTCTCTCTCTCTCTCTCTCTCTCTCTCTCCCTCTCCCTCTCCCTCTCTCTCCCCTTTCCCTGTCTCTCTCTCCTCTCTCTGTTTCTCTCTTCATCTCTTTTTCTCTCTCTACTCTCTCTGTCTCTCTCTGTTTCTCTGTCTCTGTCTCCATCTCTCTGTTTCTCTCTCTGTCTCTCTCTGTCTCTCTCTCTCTCTCTCTCTCTCTCTCTCTCTCTCTCTCTCTCTCTCTCTTTCCCTCCCTCCCTCCAGTTCAGAGGTATACACTAACTTCATAAAGGAATTGTTTGGGCTCCTAGAATTACCACCTCTATTATAATCAGGCTTTTTGGATGCCAGATGTGAAGAAATGATTGACTTTAGAACCTAATCAGAATCAGTAAAAATAGGCAGCTACCAGATGGCCTAATTCTTCACCTAGGGACACTCTTCCAAGCAGCCTCAGTATGTGGGGGCCAAAGTCTCTGTATTACTGTGTCTTGCCTCCCCTCTCCACCCAGGACAATTTCATGGCCATCCATGCTCCCTTTTGTCAACAATTGAGGGAGATTTTGTGTCACTTTTCCTGGGGATGATTTGTGATGTTTGCTCCAGTTGCAAAAATAACTAGTTATGGTTCTGAAGAAACATAATTTTTTAGGCTTTATTTTACAACATTATTATAAGATTTGAGAAGCAGCATAGTATAAGTAAGGAGGCAGATTATCTAGAGAAATTAACCTGGAGTTGGGAAAACTTCAACTCAAATATAGCTTTAGACATGTACTAGCCACATGACCTTGGGCAAATTACTTAAACTCTGTTTACCTTAGTTTCTTCATCTACAAAATGGGAGATAATAATAGCACCTCTCCTCCCAGGGTTGTTGTGAGGATAAAATGAGAGAATATTTTTAAATGCTTCACAAACCTTAAAACACTATATAAATGCTAGTTATCATTATAATGGATACTGAGTCACTGTTTGAGTCAACCTGGGCTGACAGCCTGGGTTCAAATTCTGACTCTGACACATATGGGATGTATGACACTAGTTTAGTTACTTAACTTTTCACTGCCCCAAGACGTTCTCTAACATTGTCCATTACAGAATCATGGCAGATATGAATTGGTAGAGGCAATTTTCTCTCCTACATAAATGAAATCATAGTTCTGTATGGGTTCAGACAGGAAACTATCCCACTATTTGACTTTTATAATGTTTTTCTTCATTATTTTAGAATTAACTCCCTCCTGAGACTATACTTGGGATAAATTGCTGTCATAATACTACATATATATGTATATATTCATATATATACATACATATAGATATATATGTATATGTGTATGTATGTGTATATGCATATGTGTGCATAGCCCCATTATTGCCCCTTCAAACCTATTGCCTTCCATTTGACTTTCTTATATTGACCTTTATTAAAAAGGTTTTCTTAGCATTTCTTTTTACTGTTGGCAGGGATGCATGGATGTTTGGGCAATGTTGATCTAGTGGTGGTTGGCCCAATGTAGACAGTTGTCTAGACCACAAAGCCTGAAGTCACTTGTAACTGGGAAAGAAAAGGAGCTCAGGGCCTTATAGTCTTGCCATCCTTAGCTGACTCCAAGTCATAGAATGATGCTGTCAAACAGGAGCCAAACACTCCTGTTCACCTGGAAGAACAATGATTTGAAAAGAAAGTATGTTCTTATTTGCAGCATTTTATTTATTTATTTTTTTCTTTTTCTCTTTCTGGCAATAAGGAAGAAACCTTGTCGCCTGAAATCTCATCATTCTGTGAACTCGGCTTTGGATACTTAAGACCTTCCCCAGTCCTGCAGCCTCCTCTCCTCTTTGGTCTGAAGGTTAGAGGGTGGAGTACGGTACTGCTCCTAAACTTTCTTTTATAGAAGATGGGAACCTGGCTTATTGGATAGTTCTGTACTGTCCATCTTCAGCTCTGCTTGGTTTGAACTCTATTGAATTTGGTGCCCCCACTCCTAACCCCTGGCACACCAGCCACCTCTTCCAGCTTCCCTTTGTGCATTGTCTTCTCTCATTAGATAGTAGGCTTCTAGAGGTCAGGGACTATTTTTCTTTTTGCTTATACATGTCTCCAGGTGCTTAACACAGCACCTGGCACTTAGTAGGTGCTTAGAAATTTTTATTATATTATGTAGCATTAAAATAGGACACAAAAAAGGAAATTCACCTTAAATTTAAAAAAAATTATTTTATTTTTAATTTATGGAATAAAACAAGCATTTCCATGATATAATATAATTTAAAAAAGATGATTACACATGAAACTGCAAATCTATTATGTACAACTTCCTATTTCTTTTAAATAGATAAAAATTATCATGTAAATTTCTTTTTGTCTCTTTTCCCCCCTTTTTTTCTCCCCCTCCACCCTAGAGATGACTACATTAGACACATATAGGCATATATATGTATATATGTATGTAAAATTATTCTATACATACTTTTTATTTATCAATTCTTTCTCTGGGTGCAGATAGTGACTTTCTTCATTTGTCCTTTATACCTAATTTCAGTATTTATAATAATTGTTCTTAAAACAATATTGCTATTACTGTATATGATCTTCTCTTGGCTCTGCTCATTTTATTCTTCATTATTTTATGCAAGTCTTTCTTTTCCTATTTTTCTAACATCACTGAGGTCATCATTTCTCTAGCGCAATAGTATTCCATCACAATCATATACCACAACTTATTTAGCCATTCCTCAATTGATGCGCATCCTGCAATTTCCAGTTCTTTGTCTCCTCAAAGAGAGCTGCTATAAACATTTTATAACATATAGGTATTATTCATTTTTTCCCTAATAATTTTTTGAAACAGACCCAGTATTGGTATTGCTAGGTCAAAGGATATACAACTTCTTTGGTTGTGCTCGAGCCAAAGAAAAGACATTTCATACATTTGTAATATAATTTATAAAAATGTGTAGCAAATAAATCTGAACAATTGTAAGAAAAGAGAAGATGCCATAGTTTCAATTAAAAAATATGCTTTCTTTGTACTGGATATGATTACATTTTAAGGCAATCAAAGGAGACCAGAATCCTAGAATTGAGAAGGGCCTCAGAGGTTAGATAGTCTAACTCATCCCTGAGCAATAATCATCTCTACCACATCTTTGCCAAGTCAATCAATTAGGACTTTATTAAGAACCTCCAATGTGCCAGGTCCTAAGCTAAGTTCTCTTACGCAAATACAAGCAGAAAGAGAGGAAGCCCCAGCCTTTAATGAACACATATATTCTAACAGGAGAAGACAGTACATTAAAAAGAGGGAAGAAGATGGGGAGAGGACTTTTTATTAGGGGTATGGTGAAAAAAAAATTCCAGAGTTCAGCTGGGAAAGTAATGAGACATAGTCGATTTTTGAAATGGAGGCTTCAGGAGCAGCTATCCAATCAGAAGGGGAAGCTGCCGGGCCTATGGGTCCTTCCAATGTGTGAATTCTGGGGCCACTGCCAGCTGTCCTGACCTATGTATTGACACTGGACTCTGATGACTCTGGAGGAAAGAGCGAAGCTGATGGCTTTGCACAGCTTTGGCTCACTTAAATTCAATTCACTTTCAAGTCAAGATATCACCCTTCTGAAGTCATTGGCCCTCTTTTTTTTGAACATCTATTTTTTAAAACATTGAGTTCCAAATTCTCTCCCCTCTTCCCTTCCCACCCACCCTCTCTAAGAAGTCAAGCAATTCAGCATGGGCCACATGCGTATCATTATGTATAACCCTTCCACAATACTCATGT
>CM053623.1:298250319-298330307 GCA_028646595.1 Phalanger gymnotis | reverse complement strand
CTTCTCATTTCTCTTCCCAATTTTTCCTCTACTTCTCTAACTTGCTTTTCTAAATCCTTTTTGAGCTCTTCCATGGCCTGAGACCAGTTCATGTTTTTCTTGGAGGTTTTTGTTGTAGGCTCTATGACTTTGTTGACTTCTTCTGACTGTATGTTTTGGCCTTCTTTGTCACCAAAGAAGGATTCCAGAGTCTGAGACTGAATCTGCGTGTGTTTTTGCAGCCTGGCCATGTTCCCAGCAAACTTACTTGACCCTTGAGTTTTTCAGCGGGGTATGACTGCTTGTAGACTAAAGAGTTCTATGTTCCATGCTTGGGCGGATGCGCTGCCACACCATCACTCCTCCTTCCCCAAGAACCCCCAACCAGGACTGGACTTAGATCTTCCACAAGCTCTTCACTCCTGATCTGTTCCACCACTTAATTGCTCCCACCAGGTGGTCGTGGGGCTAGAAGCAACTGCAGCTGTAGTTCTGTAGCTGACCCACCTCTGCTGCCCCAGGGGTGGTGGCCGAACCACTAACTCCCTGTCCCCAGCAGCTTTTCCCACTAACCTTCTCTGTTGTCTTTGGTGTTTGTGGGTTGAGAGGTCTAGTAACTGCCACAGCTCACTGATTCATGGTGCTAGGGCACTCTCTGCTGGGCTCCTGGTCTGGTTGGTCTGTGCTACCCATGCTGGGCTCTGCTCCACTCAGCTCCCAGCTCCATGTGGGATAGACCTTACCCAGAGACCATCCAGGCTGTCCTGGGCTAGAGCCCTGCTTCCCTCCACCACTCTGTGGGTTCAGCAGTTCTAGAATTGGTTCAGAGCCATTTTTTATAGGTTTTTGGAGGGACTTGGTGGGGAGCTCATGCTAGTCCCTGCTTTCCAGCCCAGTCATTGTCCTTCTTCCAGAATGAAAGATGAACAATAAGGAATTCCAGGTTTGGAGGGGAACTTCTAAGGTGAAGAAGTTTTGACACATGATAGAGAAAGTCTGGAGTTTATCCTGGAGAGGAATAAGATTACCAAAGCGATGGAATGCATTCTCACCTGAGATAGTCAATGCCCGGTCTAGTCAGCTATAATTTTAGGAGGGGTTTTCTTACCTCAAGTCTAAATTTATATTTTAATAACTTCCTCCTACCACTCCTAGTTCTGCCTCTGGGTCTAAGATGAACAAAGATAATCCCTCATAGCCTTGTGGGTGTATGAGGACAGCTGCCAGGTCTTGAGAAGATTTTTTTTTCTGTAAAGGGAGAAATTACATGTTCCTTGCTGCATAGGAGCATATATTATGCTATTTTGCTCCTGATTTTACAAGCTACATGATCTCATTTTTTGAGCTTGTGTTTTACAAAACAGAAGGAATTATGGTCTGCAATAAAGCAAGAATAGCAGCAAAATGAACTTGGCAAAGCAAGTGGGTGGAAGGTTTCTCAACCTTTCAATATTTAGAAATAATGAGCTGTTAATGCCACAGGGGAAGAGAGATGATCTTGGACTCGGCTGAGGTGGTTTCTGCATAGTTTACCACTTAATATCTAAATTTCATCAATCAATGAGGTGAAAGGATAGCCTTATTCATTCATTCATCTGTTTATTTGTTTTTACTTGATCTATGATTTCATAGTGTGAGGAGCTACTGCTGGTTCAGATCATGTCCTTCTTTCCAATTTATAGTCTAAGATTTGCCTAGGAGCACTGAGAGGGTGAGTGACTTGCCCAGGGTCTCATAGTCAGTATAGGCTAGAATTGGGACCCAGATCCTTATGACTCCAAGCCAACTCTCTATCCTCTAGGCCACCTTGGCCTTTAGCTTTAATTTATGGATCATGAGTGAATCAACTGGTTTTCCTTGAAAGAATCTATAGCCTTCTCTATGACTCAGCTTCTCTTTGGCAATGGTAATATCCTATTCTTCATATTTAAGATTGCTGGTGAATCATTGCTCTTGAGAGAAATGTTTATTTCTCTCTTATATTTAGTAACTAATAATTGAATTAGCACTAAGGTTTTCCCCCTTTTCTACCTCCTCACCCAGAAATCAACCAGTGTGGAAAATCTAGGGCAAAGACTTAACCAGGTTAAGATCTAATCAAAGTTAGTAAAAGAAATTCTAAGTTTAGGTTAATAGTTGGGTTCCTGCTCATTGTGTTTAGGTGTGGGTGTGGGTAAATGCAGAATCTCCTTTTTGTCAGCCAGATAATATGGAAATTGATCAATCTCTTTGACCAAGATTTGGGTGCTCACTATGAGGTACTTCAAGACCCTCATTGGGATATAATGCACCTCTCATTACAATATTAATTTTCTCATTAATTATTAACCAATCAGAGTTGATTGCTACCCTCAGGAGCACCCACTCTTCCAAAGGCATTTTGAACATACCCCATAAGTGGTCTTTGGCATTTAAGAGTGCCACTGACCTGTTTTATTAATAACATGCTAACATTGTTAATAATATGACTAATTATCCAGGAACTATGTCTCTTGAGCTTTTTAAATGTCAAACTCTTATATTCCCTTACCTGGCTCCTATTGTGACAAATGGCTAACATTTTTCAGTTGACCAGGTAGTGTAAGGCCTGCAGTCTGTGGGCATTGAAGAAAATAGGGAATAACTGATACTCATACAAATTAAACTTGTGATCTTAGCCTCATTAGCATCATTCTGTTACCCACTGAGCTAACTGGTAACAAAGAATTTTGTAGGAAGGCATGATCATTCTTTCAGGCATTTAAGTATGGATTGGACTGGGTGGAAAGCAAGTAGCTGTGTTATAATAAATGGTGAAAGGTGATTGCTGTACATTATTCTCAAGGCTAGGATCTAGGCACTGGTGAAAATCTACTTGCTTTTTTTTTCTGGAATAAAAGGGCAAAAGAACAGATTTCAGTAGTGGATAAAAGCAATAAATGCTTGCTTAATGTTTAACTTAGGTGTTGGTATTCTAAACATGAGGTCTTAGTCTAGTGACCAATGTGTGGATCATTGGAGGAACTGACTCCTATCAACCAGGACATTCTCACTAAAACTGAATCCTGAAAGCAGAAGGAAGTTGCTACAAAATGGAAGAATAGCTCACAGATTCACCTTGGAGAGGTATTTGGCAAGGTTGATTTTTATGATTCATCTAAACAGAAAATGAAACATTTCATAGGATTTTTGATCATTTGATACTGTAGTGTTGATGATATGTACATATGAAAAGAACATTGAAAATAATTAAACCTTGTTTATCAACAACTTTTGCAGGGTTTTTCTATGAAGAATTCAATGACTTTCCAAATTAAACAATCTATATATAGAACAGAGACAAAGACAGAGAGACAAAAAGAAAGACAGAGACACACACAGAGACAGAGAGACAGAGAGGCAGAGAGAAACAGAGAGAGACAGAGATGCAGAGAGATCGAGAGAGAGAGAGAGAGAGAGAGAGAGAGAGAGAGAGAGAGAGAGAGAGAGAGAGAGACTTGGCAACTTCAATGCTAAAGTGTGAATGGGGGGGGCATGGCCAAAAATATGTTGAGAAATATTGCTCAAGATTAAGGAATAAGAGGCCCACAACTTACAGTTTGCAGACACCTTTTAATCATGAATACTTTTTTTTCAGAAAAGAATTTAAAGCATTGGCAATGTGAATGCTGGTTAAAGTCACAAAAATAAGATTGATTCTATTTTAAAAGAAAGGAAGCTGTTTTCTATTGATGTAAAAGAGCTCTCTATGTATAGTTAGATCACTGACTTCTTAGGTCAAAGATCAAAATTAATGTCGTTAAGAGAAAGAATAAAGAGGAGAAAAAGAAAAGGTGTGCAATTAAATTTTAAGAAGCAATGGACATAACAAATTGAAGTTAAAGCTGCAAGGTCCTGTTATGACTTCTGATTTCCAAACCTGTCGAGATTTTTAGTTTAGATCATGGAGAAAAGTCATGCAAATTGGAGAAAAAAGTCCCTAAGGACCTCTTTGCAGGTTTGAATTCACAAGAAATTATTCATCATAATAAATAGCCCAATTAGAGCAAAAGTTGTAAGAAATATGAACATAGAATTTTAAATTTGGGCAGGATCTCAGGGGCCATGTGGCCTTATCCATACCTGAGCAAGAAAGAACTCCCTAGATAACATTTAGACAAGTAGTCATTAAAAGTCATTAAAGTGGTTTGCTTAAAGACCTGTTGCCTTCCAAGGAGACACATTGTACTTTTGGGCAATTGTAACCGTTATCATTCTTTTCCATTATAAGCCTAAATCTCACAGAAAATAAGGTCCTTGAGAGGAAGGGTAATTTTGCTTCTCCTTCACCAGGGATCACAGTCCCTTTATACTTGGTGAAAAATGGGTGAATTGAACTAATTTGTAAGGCTTGATAAGAGGTGAAAGTGTTTCTGTGGTGAATCCGAAAATGTCCATTTCTCTCATGAATATAACAGTACAACAGGGAACATCAAAACAAATCTCATTTATTCAGACTCCATTCATTTAGATAGAGGCTTGCCTGAACTTTGTCTAGACTCAGCATTAGGGGTAGGCAAGGTAACCAGTTCAGGGAACAATACAGAGGTAGCTCAAATGTGAGATGCTTCTTACTATTAGTTTTTATTCATATGGCTTTTAAAATACCAAAATATTATAATCTACATTGTTTGAAGTAGCTGGGTTTCATAGTTCAGAGTTCACGGACCTGGAGTCAGGAAGATCTGAGTTCAAATATGACTTTAGACACTTATTAGCTGCAATGCTGGATAAGTTACTTACCTTTTTGTCTGCTTCAGTCTCTTTACCTGTAAAAATGTGAACCATAAAAGTATCTAGAGTTGTCAGTTGTGAGGATAAAAAGAAATGTTTTAAAAGTGCTTGCAAAGCTTAGAGTGCAATAATTATGCAATAATAATAAAATAATTGTTATCATTTTGTGGTTCATCAAGTTACATGAGCTCTATAGAAGGGGTAAATTCCCCAGTGGACAGTTTGCCAGTGGATTTTTCGAAGGAGAAAGGGCTTGGGAATTTATAAATAGAATAACACATAGGTCGTTAATTTTTTTGTGTGTCATCTCATAGAAACTTTTGGCATCCTGGTGAAGACAATGGACCCCTTTTCAGAACAATGCATAAAATAAGATGCATAGGATTACCAAGGAAATAAAATATATTGACATAAAGCTATAATTTCTTTCCTATCCAAGTTCTTGAAATTCCTGGAATCTATCCATAAGCTCCATATTGACCCCAGTTTAAGAACCTTTGGTCCAACATGAATGAAGTTTTGGAGTATTAAAGAACTTCTGATAACTAGCTATCCCACATAATGTTTATTTTTGGTTAATTTCTAAACATGTGGGAGAATGTTTTGCTTCAAACTTTGCACAAGTATTTCAAGCTTATTTCAGAATTAATATAATTTTGTAGAATTGAAAAAAATTCTTACCCTTCACTTAATGAAGATTGGTAGAAGAAAGGAAGGAAAGGGAGGGGAAAAGGAAGAAAGGAAAGAGAGAAAGAAGGATTTTTTTGCTGCTTAATAGTATTTTACATTTTTTCCAATTACATGTGAAGACTGTTTTAACATTAACTTTTTTAAAGTTTGAATTCCAAATTTTCTCCCTCTCTCCCCTCCCTTTCTCCCTCCCTAAGATGGTAAGCAGTTTGATATAGGTTATATATATGTGCACTAATGTAAAACATATTTCCATATTAGTCATGCAGTGAAAGAAGAAACAGACCAAAAGGGAAAAAAAAACCTTGAAAAAGAAAGTAAAAATAGCATGAATCTGTATTCAGATTCCATCAATTCTTTCTCTGGATGTGGATAGCATTTTCCATCATGAGCTCTTTGTAATTGTCCTGTATTATTATGTCGTGGAGAATTAATCATAGTTGATCACCACACAATGTTGTTACTGGGCATAATGTTTTCCTGGTTCTGCTCACTTCACTTTGCATCAATTCATGTAAGTATTTCCAGGTTTTTCTGAAAGCACCATGTTCATCATTTCTTATAACACAATAGTATTCTATTACATTCATATACCACAACTTGTTCAACCATTCCCCAATTGATGGACATTTTTTTGATTTCCAATTCTTTTCCACCACAAAAAGCTGCTATAAATATTTTTGTATATGTGGATCCTTTTCCCTTTTAATGATCTCTTTGGGGTACAGACCTATCAGTGGTATTGCTGGATCAAAGGGTATGCAGAGTTTGTTTGCTTTTTGGGCATAGTTACAAACTGCTTTCCAGAAAGGTTGAATCAGTTCATAACTTGACCAATGGTGTGTTTGTGTCCCAATTTTCCTATATCCTCTTCAACATTTATTATTTTCATTTTTTGTCATAGTAGCCAAACTGATTGGTATGAGGGGATATTTCAGAGTTGATTTAATTTCCATTTTTCTGATCAGAAATGATTTAGAGCACTTCTTCATATGCCTGTAGGTATCTTCAATTTCTTCATAAAACTGCAAGTTCATATCCTTTGTCAATTTATCAATTAGGAAATGACTTGTATTCTTATAAATTTGACTCAGTTCTCTACATATTTCATAAATTAGGGTTTAATCAAAGACACTTGCTGTAAAAATTGTTTCCCAGATTTCTGCTTTCCTTCTAATCTTGTTTGCATTGATTTTGTTTGTACAAAAGCTTTTTAATTTAATATAATCAAAATCATCCATTTTATATCCCATAATACTCTCTATCTCTTGCTTGGTCATAAGTTCTTCCTTTTCATAGATCTGACAGGTAAACTATTCCTTGTTCTCCTAATTTACTTATGGTATCACCCTTTCTGTCTAACTCATATATCCATTTATTAGTCTTCTCTGTATTTATTGTTTTACAGCAGAATGCCCAACATAGATCATCATAATTGCCAGACAGTCAGCTGTGCAAAATAATATACATAGTGCTTAAGCACAAATGGGAGATGTGATTTTTTAAATAAATACTTAAACAGAAAATTATAGTCCTACAAATGAGCATTTAAACTAGATGATCTAAGCTGATGTGCCTCTTGAACCCAGATTAACTGTAATTTTCCCCACAACCAACAGAATCAATATGCTGAATCATAGTCAGTTCCAATGTGTTAATAATGGATCACAATAAATGAGTCCCTTTTTCTAAGAGCTTTTCCTGGATCCTTTAAAAATACAATTTGGTCTGGATTAAAAAGACAACAAAATTTTCTTGAAGCTCAATGGTTCAAAATGCTAAATATGGTTAATTATTCTCTATAATCTATATACCTTGTTTCCATTTTAGTTAGGATGTACTTAGATTACTTCAGTTCGTATATGGGACAAGCACTAAACCTCCACCCATGCCTCTAAAATCATTAGACCAGGCACCCTTGAAGAAAGCTTTGCCAATCCCATCTTTAGCCATCTTCCTCCAGCAGTTCATTGTCCCAGGGTAAAGGATATCAGCTTCTTTGCACCCAGACTTCTTGATCATTCATTGCCTTACTGTATCAAATGGAGTCATGTACTCATTTTGACCTTATTGTGGTATATGGTGCAAATGTGGATCTATACCTCTTTGTACCATACTGTCTTCCAGCTTTCCCACAAGTTTTTATCAAATAGTGAGTTCTTATCCCAGAAGCTGGGGTCTTTTGGTTTGTCAAACACTAGATTACTATGGTTATCTACTACCATGTCTTGTGTACCTAGTATATTCCACTGATATATGGCTCTATTTCTTAGCTAGGACCAGACAGTTTTGATGTCTACCACTTCATAATATAGTTTAAGATCTGGTGTGGCCTTGAAGGAAGGCTTTTTTGTGCTTCAAAAATTTTGATTGATTTATTGATTGATCACAAATCACAGATAGCTCTTTATGAACTTAAATTTGGCTCTTAAGAAAAATACCTTAATGTATCTGTACCTTCATTTTGTTAGTGCATGGGCTATGGATTACAATGAATCTTTAGCTTTGGAAGCAATAAGACCTTAGAACTAAAATTCTCACACTCATCCCTTCTCCATGGACTAAAGAATCTGCTTGGGCCCCCACTTCTTCATTTTTGCCCCTAACCTTCCTTCTACCTTGACAAGACCTACTTCTGTCATTCCTTTATCTCTTTCCTGCTTCCATTCTCTCTTTCTCATACCGTATCTTTTTAGGATCAGGCTTTCTCTGCTCTTCAAGATGATAATTAGCTGATCTGATTAGCTGATTGCAGGAAAGATTTATTAAGAGTTATGCCAAGTGCTGGGAATATGAATATAAGCAAGAAGATAGGCAGTCCCTCAAGCAACTTACCTTCTAATGGTGGAAGACAATACACAACAAAGAGCTGAAAAACAGAGGGTTGGAGTGGGAGAAAGATGAAGGTACATGGTTATGGGATCAAGAAAGTTGGGACCAGGGTTGGGAGGGGAATGGAGGCAGAGTAGTCTTGTCCCTTCACACAATAAAAACTTTAAGAGGAACTCACGTATGAAAGGGACATTCTACGGTGAGCAGACCATTGGATTGGTGGAATGTTCTAGTTCAAGAAGGCCCCAGGTACTGAGAAAAGTTCCAAGATGATCCAGAAGTACGGGCATGATTTTGAAATCCAGAAAACCAGGTACAGGGCCAGACAGGAATTATAGTGTTACATCAAGACAAGATGATAGTATGGAAATAGTGACAGATCTGAGCTCAATTCTTGATCTTACTGCTTAATACTAACCTTAGGACAGTCAGTCATACTACTCTTGGAATCTTAGTTATGTCATCTCTGAAATGGGGGATTTGAATTGATGACATTTTCCCAGTTCTAATCTCCCATGTCCAAATCTATGATCCTACCATAGGTTTCTTCCCATAAGTTAGTGTTAAGATACTGATGGCTTATTTTATTTTAAACCTTTTTTTCCTAAAAATTATTGAGTGTTTTTTAACGTTACTAATAATAGTATCACTAATACATGTTTACCCATGTTGTTTTATTTAAAATTAGTGAACCTCTATCCAAAATCAGACATTATGCCACAAGAACTTCAGCTCATTGAAATGAAAGCAACACTGGGAAAATGTATACACCATCTGGTTTGGACATCTCTGCCAAAGAAATATGAAGGCCTGGGTTACTGCTCTGATAAAGAATTGAGAAGAAGGAAAAGACACATTTCCTTTGTTTTTGACAACATAAAGGTATTAATCTGTGACATGGGAGAGATACTTTAGGCTGTGGAGATTTGAGAAGCAGGAGGAATAATGGTAGACATGTGAGCCTAGCACTGATGTGAAGAGGGGCCTTGGCTGACTGCCTGACAAAGCATGTCAAAGATAAATAGGGAAGCTATTCTTTTTTGTTTTGTGGCGGAGAGCAATAAACTCTTTTTCTATGACAGTTTTATCAAGAGAGTAGTGTCCATCCTGAGGATGTTAGCAGAAATTGAGTCTGACAAAAAGATCCAAGAAGGATGCTGAACAGCCTCTCATTTAGGAGGGACCAGAAAGTGTTTCCAACATGGCCAGAAAATGTTAAATTGAATCAAAGAACGGGAAGATGGGGTGCAGGGAGTTTTAATAGCCTCCGTGCAACTGGCAATAGCTAGTCACATGCAAGGAGCTCTAAGACCTGACCAGATTATCTCTTGACAGATATGAAGAGGACCATTGTCATTGGCTGTTGAGAAGCCCCTCCCTAAGTAATTTTGTACCAATACTGCGTTTTTTGAGACTAGATTTTCTGATCCAAACCAGAAATATAGAAGTATTGCCACTGTTGACCTGTTTTGGTTCTGACCTGGGCCCATTCACCCCATATTGGTGCAGACACTTGAACATCTTAGCATGCTGCAGCTCAAAATGCCTGAGCCCCAAGCAATTCACCAGCCTCAGCCTCCATTGTATCAGGGATTACTGCTACACCATCATGACCAGGTTACAACATCCCAATTTAAATCAAGGGAATTTGGGGTTGAGTTTTGTCCTGGAATCTTAGTTTTTCTTTTAATACATACAGATGTGTGAGATCAGACAAAAGAATTAGACAAGTTGAGGACAGGGTCTAGCATCAGATAATTAGCAACTTTTGGAGGAGTCAGGATTTGCACCCAGGCCATTTCTGAGTCCAGGTCTCAGAACCTTTACCATGACTACTCAAGGGGGTCAGGAGTTGGAACAATTACTGCAGGATAAGGTGAGTAAACTCATGGCTGACTATGACTTAGAGCATGAGAAGAGTAGGGCTCCAACACTGGAAGCAGCATAGTATGGTAGAGAGGATTGAGTAGAGTTAAAAGATGTGGGTTCAAATACAATTTTCAATGATTACTTCATTTATGACCTTGGGCAAAAGCACTTACCATTTCTGGTCTTCAGTTTATTCATCTTTAAATTGAGGCAGGTAGACTAGATGACTTCTGAGGTCCATTACAACTCTAGATTTATGAACTTTTAGAAGCCAAAAAGCCTCTGGTTGGCAGTCATACCCTTTTACAGGTTTTTAATCCCTCTGAGGATTAGTTTTATCTTTTGTCAAATGAAGGAATAGATAGAAACAAAAAGAAATTCTATGTAACAATAAATATAGTAATAATTGTGCCAAAGAGCTCATAGTAATGTTAAACCTTACATCTATTTCTATATCTATATCAATGTCTATTTCTATATCTCTGTCTACCTCTATATCTATACTTCTCTCTGTCTCTGTCTCTATCCACATACACCTATGTCTATGTCTGTCTTCTACAGATCTCTCATTTATCCATGTGCACATCTACATCTGTATTTATACCTTCATCTATATATTTATATCTATAATTATCTGTTTCAGTTGTGTCAAACTCAAAGTGAAGTGAATCCTTGCAGTCCACATATCGATTTTTAGAAAACCACAAATTAATATTATTTATGTTATATTGTATTTTTACTTATTTTATTAAACATTTCCCAATTATATTTTGATCTGGTTTGGAACACTTTCTGGAGCCTTGAGTTTGACAACTCTGATCTCTCTCTCTCTCTCTCTCTCTCTCTCTCTCTCTCTCTCTCTCTCTCTGTCTGTCTTTCTGTGGTGTCTCTCTCTCATTCTCTGTCTCTGTCTGTCTCTTAACAAAGCTCTTTCAAGTATTGATCTCATTCTTATATATTTGTATATCAAAATTTGTTCAGCCACTTCCCAATCAATAGATACTCATACCACTTTCTTTTCAATATCTTGATACCACAAAATGCACGTGTATATATATATATACACATATATATGTATATATGTATGTATACATGCATGTGTGTATGTATATGTATATATGTGTATATATGTGCATATATAGATATGTGTGTGTACATATACATGCATGCATATGTATATGTGTGTATGTGTGTATACATACATACATACATGCATACATATAGATAGATAGATAGGCATGTGGGTGGCACAATGAATAGAGTGCAGGGCCTGAAATCATGAAGATTTGAGTTCAAATTAGCCCTCAGACACTTAACTAGTTGTATGACTCTGGGCAAGTCACTTAACCCTGTTTGTCCTAGCTCCCTTATCTGTAAAATGAGCTGGAGAAGGAAATGGAAACCACTCCAGTATCTTTGCCAACAAAACCACAAATGGGGTGATAAAGAGTAGGACATGACTGCAAAACAACTTAACAATGCATATATTATTGGATGAATACTTGTTTTCTTTTATTTCCCATGCATTACTTCAAAAATGCTTCTGTAATTGAAGGGACTGACTTTTTTGGTGTAGGGACACCTCTTACCCCTTTATGATTTAGTAGATGATTTTGAAGAAATTCTGAGACTAGAAAAATTCTTCATTTTGTTACCAACCTGGTGGACAGTGTATCCCAAACTAAATAGTTTTAATTCTGATCCTTTTTCCTAAATGAGAGACATAAATAGGCTTTATATTTGAATAAGGGAAATGGATAGTGAATTAACTTAGTAGTAACCTTTCTCCACAGTTTAAGTATATGGATTAATGCAGACTTAATAGTTTCTTGATAAGTGCAGTAATTGATTCTAAAGTTGACTCCTTGTAGGTGTTTATATTTAATGCATCTGTCAATGTAATTTGAATCAGTTGTCACTTAATGTTATAACATAGATCCAGGCTAAAGTTATTGTACCATGTAAGGGCAATTAAACTTCTCTCTATGTTACCTTGTCAGACCACTAGCTAATAAGAAAAACAATAGCCCTAAAATATGTCCCCAGACACATGTTTGTGACTCCCCTAAAATCAGTGATACAAAGCTTGTTTTGGAGGGTTGTTTTTTGGATGACAGTTTATAAAAACACAAAAATGTAAGCTGTCGGATGGCACCTTGTGCTCAAAATTAGAGGAAAAAACAAAGCTAATGTTGAATACCTGGTTTTGACCATAGAAAGATCATGGAAGGATAGATGGTAAGAGGAAGAAATAAAAAACAGACAAAGTTTGTCTTCAATGGTCTCCCCCACCGAATGTTGTACTCCTTTTTTGTCTCACTGCCCCCAGACTATTCTCTCTGTCACTTTGCCCTTGTGGGCACTTTAGACTGGTGATATCCTTCTATAAGTCTTTCCATAGCAACAAATACTTATTTATATGGGGTCTTATCTTTTCAGGGTCCACGATGTTAGCTAGCAATGTTTACAAGTTAATCTATGCCATTATGATAAAGGAGGAAGTCCAGAGGGCTACTTACTATTTGTACTTCTCTATTCCCATCAATGGATCTCGTAAGTCATCCACTATACTGAATTATACCTTCTCATCCTATGGCTCCATATTCTCAGAATCACAGAATTTCAGAAGTGGAAGATACTTCAGTGACTATCTGCTCCAATACTTATAAGTAAAAGAACCCCAAATATTATCAATTCACAAACAGGTATCTAATGTTTGTAAGAATGTCTTTAAAGAGGAATAATACACTTCCTCTAGAGGCAGAGAAATCCATTGACTCTGGATGTAGCCCATTTCATTTTTTATAGCTCTAATATTAGCATTTTTTCATTATATCTACCTGAATTTGCCTCTTTGCTTTTACTTTTTAAGCTAAACAGAATAAGTCTGATTTTTCTTTCCCTTGATAACCTTGTAAGTACTTGAAGACAATTCTCATGTCTTCCCCAGAGTTTTCATTTCTCTAGGCTAGTTAGGCATCTAACTAAATAACTAACATTCTTTTCTCTAGGCTGCTTCCTTCAATAATTCCTCATGTGGTATGGACTCAAAACCTTTAACCATTGCTGCCCCCTCCACCTCAGATATTTTCTAGTTTAGCAATATACTTCTAAAAATAAGACTTAATGAAAGCTTATTGAATGGAATTGAATATTGTATGCTAACTGTTTTGGAGAGTGGTACATACACATATAGAGCTCTAAGGGGAAGATGATTAATGCCTTTGGACAAGGGGGAAGGCTTTGTGGAGAAAGTAATATTTGAGATGAGTACTATTGGAAAGACAAAAACTTAATTAAAGTTTGGGAGGGAGGGCTTCTCGGATATAGGTATTGACCTAAGAAAAGATAGGGAAGTGAGAAAGTGGGGTTTCTAGTATCTACTTTGACTGGAACTTAGAGTCTAATTTTCTTCTTCAAGTTAATGTTTCACTTTGTCTTTACTCATACCTTTACTTTATCATACTCATACTTTACTTTATCTTTACCCAGATCCTATGTGTAGTAGGTTTGATCACATTACTCACCAAGTCAAATAATAAAATAAAAAAACAACTTTGAAAGCATCTCATTGCCTACTGAAATCAGTCCTAATTCCTTAGTCTTTTACCCAAGATTCTGACCTAATCTTGTATGATATTAATGCTTGGCCCATTTTGGAGACATTTTCATGGAAGAAGTAGATGCATCAAATTATGCTAAAACAACATATATTAGTTCACATTTGACGTAGGGCAAAACTTGAGACCCTCAGGGCATGATGACATGAAAGAATGAAGGGTTTAGAGCAAAGAATAAATCTTGACCTCAGTCACTGAAGAAGCAAGAATACAACTAGAGCTCAGCCATCAAAGATGACAGGATGTTTCTGTGACTCATCCAGAAAAGGGACTTTGCCAGATCTTCTGTGAAATGATCTCAACAGTATCCAGGAGAAGAAAGGAGTTAGTTGATCAATCAATCAATATACAAGGCTTTAGTCAGCATTCACAATGTGCCAAATATTGTGATAAATATTGAGGATACAGAGAAAGTAGTTTTTGCCTTCAAAGAGCTTACATTTGGATGAGGAAAACAACATGTACATATCTACAAATTAGATAAAAGGCTTACTTTACATGTGAAAACTGTAGAAGGAAGTGGGGAAAAGGATTCTCCCAGAAGAAAAGATTATCCCTTCAACTGAGTTATACTCAGGAAAACATAAAGCTTAATTTTGAATGGTACCAATTCCACGGCAGTTTCTCCTGTTTAATAGAAAATCCTTCTTTTCCCTTCCTCCTTTTCTTCTTTATTCATTGTTTCCTTCTCTCCTTTTCCCCTCCTTTCCATCCTCCTTCCTCCCTCCTTCTCTTTCTTTTTCTTTCCTTCCTTCCTTCTTCCCTTCCTATTCTGTACTTTCCATGAAAAAGTTACGTGGTATGTTTGTGTCTGTGTGTGTGTGTGTGTGTGTGTGTGTGTGTGTATGTGTGTGTGTGTGTGTGTGACATACTTCTGGGCATGTCTGTCATGCTTGGTGGACAGTTATGCAATCTATTACTGGTTATTTGCTAAGATCCAAAAGTCTCTAATCTTGTGATTGTTTATTATCTTCTCTGCTCAAGTTCTAGTGAAGAGTCCTTGCTTCATGAAATGACTTTCTGCTTACTGTTTCTGTTTTTTTCCCCAGGAACTAAAAATATAATATTGTAGTTTAGTAGTTTCTGAGCTAACATTCTATTACAAATCTATTAAGGAATAAGTGGGTATGCCCTTCCATATTTTCCCTGGATCAGCAGAATGTAATATATCTTGACCTGTGGAAAAAGACAATGGAAAGAGGAACAAGAAGGCTAACTACAAAGATGGGGCATTACTGCTGGAACAGGCCATCTGGGAAGCAGCTGTTTTTTAAAAAAAAAGTAAATTAGGCTCCAAGGACTCTTTTTGATGAAGACTATTTTCCCTCATGGAAAATATCCAATGAAAGATATTTCATATATATGTAATGGGGGAAGAACTCTCCCTTGCCCTAAGCCATCATGACACCAAGAAAGAATAATGAGTTTAAGAGGGGACTGTCCAATAAGCCCAGTTCTTAGGAGAATAAGCTTTGCTGATGCAAAACCCCAACATAGACTCTGGAACACGTGTAGACATTCTGTAACTGGCTTAGGTCCGCTAATGATATGGTTAAGAGGAGCCTATTTTATTGACTGTGTAGACAGAGCTGAGGTTTATTCAAAAGGGGCTAGTCATCCAGAGACTGTTACTTCTTTTTATGTGACTTTTTTGCCTGGCAGTGCTTTCACCAAAGAAGAGAGTCTTTGCACTCTCTCCATCAATGATCACTGGATAAGGGTCTTGGTTCGTTGCTTACATAATTTTTTCTCATTATAGATGGAGGAGATTGGAGGCTACAATCTTGTGAACTTGGACAAATCACTTCTCCTTAATGGACCTCAGTTTACTCATCTGTAAAGTGAATGAGTTATATTAGATGAGGTCCACTCTAGTTATGATCTTATGGTCTTATGACTCAGCATCTCAGGCAGAAATCTCAAGGATTCTTGTAGAGCTACAGGGCGACAAATTCTCATGCCCTTCACAAGACCATATATCTATGTAGCTATTTATGTATCTCTATATAAATATAGATATCTATAGATTATGATATAAATATACACATATAGATACATACATGTATATTTGTTGTTGTTGTTGAGTTGTTTCAGTCATCTCCAACTCTATGTCACCCAATTTGGCATTTTCTTGGCAAAGATACTGGAGAGGTTTTCCACTTCAGTCTCCAGCTTATTTTAGAAGTAAGAAACTTGAGGCAAATAGGGTTAAATGACTTGCCTAGGGTCACACAGCTAGTAAGTATCTGAGGCCAGATTTGAACCTATCAAAATTAGTCTTCCTGATTTCAAGCCCAGTGCTCTGTCCACTTTGCCACCTATATGTATATGTACATATATATATACATATGTGTGTGTGTGCTACCTATATGTATTTGTACATATATACATATACACACATATATGTAAATTGCTAATTAACTTAGGGAATTATAAATCAGGCGAATATACCTGGTTCTTTGGGTATTCACCAGGAAAGACCACAATGGCAGTGGGAAGTAAGGCTGCATTTACTCTTTAATGAGGTAAGGAGGGTGTAGAGGCAAATAGCATAGAAAGTACAGAGACAAGAAACTGAAAGATATAGAGAGGCAGGTGGCGTGGGGCTGGGGATAGAGTAGTGGAAGAAAGCAGGCAGTGTGGGTAAGAGGACATAGAGGAAGAGAGCCATTAAGGGTCACTCATGTGACCATGGATTAGACTTGGAAGCACTCAGCAACCATCAAGTGAAACATAAAAAGGAGATATGCGGTTACCAAAGTTGTTTGGTATGGTCATAGAGGAAATCTTATACAGAGCCTAAATAAAAGAGGCATTTCAAAAAAGATGGCGTGCCTGCTTGAGATGGCATTTTGCTGATTTCAAGCTTCAGAATATTAACAGATCTCCTCAATTAGATCCATCTCAAAAGGGATGGACCTAGCCATCTATATATACAAAAAAAACTAAATGGATGAAAAATTTCTATCATCTAAACTACAACATGCAGTTGGATGACCTGTCCATTGAATTAGTCCAGGGCTTTCCAATCTTAATTTTTTATTGAAACAATATACAATGTATTTTGACTTGCCATTTTAGTGAGAGCTCTGTGGTAGCTTGGCTTTGGTTACTAAAACATTTATGTAAATTTCTGTGCTTGTAGGCAGCCATATAAATTGCACTGTGGCTGCATGTGACCCTGGGCCACAATTTGGACAGCCTTGAATTAGTACATCATTAAGGTGAATAATACATGAGCGACAGAATTGAATTGGAGGAGAAGGGAAAACTTAATACGGTTCGAATGATCCTAGATTGCTCGTTGGTGTAAAGGCTCATCTTTTCATCATAAATATTCCTCTTTCATCATAAATATCCCTTCATCATAAATATTCCTCTGCTATATGGCTATAAATCTTAAAAAATCATAATCTTTGAAAAATCTGAGTTGTGAATGACACAAAGGACAGGGGATGGATGCGTGGTTGATATTTGTTCTGTCATTTTTCGGTTGTTTCTTTGTGACCACATTTGGATTTTTCTTGGCAGAAGTACTTCAGTGGTTTGCCATTTCCTTCTCCAGCTCATTTTATAGATGAGGAAACCGAGGCAAACAAGGCTAAGTGACTTACCTAGGGTCATATATCTAGTAACTGTCTGAGCCCAGATCTGAACTTATGTCTTCCTGACTCCAGGCCCAGTGCTCTATCAACTGTGCCACCTCACTGCCCTGTGGTTGATAAGTGTGTTGTAATGCATTTCCATTGATGGCTAAAATAAAATGTAAATTCCTTAAGGGCAGGGACTATTTAATTTTTCTCTTTGCATCTCTGGTGCCTAAAATATTCTCTGGTATATATTAGGTGTTTAATAAATGTTTATTGTATTGAACTGAAATGAATGAACTATATACAAGGAATGGCGTGAAGGATAACATCAGTGACATGCACTGTGAAATAAGGAAATGGGCCAGTCAAGTGATGAGGACAAGAGATAAAAGCTGTGCAGCCAGAGTGTTCCTTTGAGACCTATAGAATGGAAAAAAAAATAGATGAAGTTTACTTTCTCTTTTTTTTTTTTGGTGGGGGAAGGCAAGGCAATTGGGGTTAAGTGACTTGCCCAAGGTCACACAGCTAGTACTTATCAAGTGTCTGAGGCCGGATTTAAACTCGTGTCCTCCTGACTCCAGGGCTGGTGCTCAACTATTGTGCCACTTAGTGGCCCCAGAAGTTTACTTTCAATGGTGCCTTTGTGAATGATCTTTGGAACAACAGTTCAGGAATCGCTCTGACTGAGACACAAGATCACAGGAGCATTAGAGTCTGCTGGGATGTTTTCCATTTTCAAAGAAAATCATTTTAGAGGACCTTCACAACAAATCATGTGAGTTAGATAGGGCAGAAATTTTTATTCCTATTTTTCAGATGAAGAAACCAGGGAAGATCAGGGAAGTTATGAGAGTTTATCTAACAGAGGCATGTGGCATACTTGACAGAGAAATGGATTGGAACCCATCTGAATTCTAGTTCTGTCATTAACTAGCTGTGTGACTTAATAGCATTTATGTAGATAGCACTTGACGGTTTTCAAAGTGCTTTGCAAATATTAGCTCATTTTATCTTCACAACAACCCTGGGAGGTAGATCCTATTATTATTATCTCCATTTTTACAAATGAGGAAACTGAGACTGAGAGAGGTAACTTAGATTTGCCCAGAGTCACACAGCTGGTAAGTGTTTGAGGTCATATTTGAACACAGGTCTTCCTGACTGCAGGCTCAGCACTCTAGCCAATGTGTCACTTAGACTACCTTGTTGACACTTGACCTTTGTGGGTGTCAGTTTCCTTAACCGCTGCGTGAGAGAATTGGATTTGACAAACTAAAATCTATTCCAGCTCTCAGAGCCTATGTTCTTAAGACCTAGGGCTATTTATTTCAGAACTGGGGACTTGTATCTTCTGACTTCCATTCCAGTCCTCATTCCACGACACCAAACTGTCTCAATGTCCAAACGTATGTACTGTTATGCCGTATTTCCTGGTGTTTTGTTTAAAATTTCTACTCCTCAGTTTTTAACAACCCTGTCTGCTAGGTCTATTGGTGGAAAGCGTTCATTGGGCTACATGTCATTTTCTCCTTTAGGAACGAAGAAAGTTAATGGAAGGTTAAGTCCTACGCATCAGAATTTACCTATGGGAAATGTGTGCTGGGGGTGTGGTGCTTTTTTTAATCCCACTTTCTCCATCCTCTTTTCCAAACTGAGGAATATCTCCATTTTAAGACAAATCAGTCTGATTAGACAGTAGACTGTCGGCAGCAAACTTGTTTCTGTGTCTCTAGTGTAGTGTTGGGCCAGGTCTGTGGGGGCAGCTCAGAGCTTCAGAACTGACACCCACTGAACTTCATCTGCTTCAAATTAACTGCCAATTGAAGAATCTGAAAGAGAAGGCAGAAGTGCAGTCTGTTGTTGGTTAGACATCCTGTCTTCTCTCCATTGGGTGCTCACTGGATAAGGCAATTTTCCATTTCCTGACACTCTTTATTTTAAGATTGAGTCTCCCTATTTCACACAAGCTAGAAATGTAGAGTCTACTAATGGATCCAATCCCACACTGACTGTCTCAGGACTTTTGAGATGCTACTGCTGACCTTGGATCATTTACCTCTTTCTAGGTAATCTGGTGGCCAGCTCCTGGGGCCTTACCATATTGATGCTGAACTCTATGTCAATACCTGCTCTGTGTAGTCTGCTGAAGCTCAGAATTCTTGAGCTCAAGCAATCCAGCAGCCTCCATCTCCCCAGTAGCTGAGATGACCACTCTAGAACAGGAGTCTCAATACTTTTTAAATCACAAAACCCATCTTAGTTAAAGAATTTTTTTGCATACTCCCAATATGTGTATTTACTTATTTATAAATTATATATATGCAAATGTAGAAATAATTATCTACATCACTTATTGATCTTATTGGACTTATTAAGTAGGGAATCAACATGGCCAAACCTTCACTTTAGGGTTATCACTTTTGGGAAGCTAGGTGGAGAAATGGTTTGGAATAGAAAGCATTGATATCATAGAGTCCTTTGTTAGTCTGATGAAATCTACTGCCCCCTTCTCAGAATAATGATTTTTAATGCATAAAAGAAAAGAGTATTATAAAAAAATCACAATGCAATTGAAACACGGTTATAAAGAAAAAAAACAAAAAAAACCATAAAAAAACCAAGGTGATGGACTCCAGTTAAGACCTTCCTAAGATAAGAGCAAGGCAATACATTCCATATTGGGGTAGCTATAATGGTAAGGGAGTTGTTTCCTCATGCTTTGATGCTTCCTTGGATCTGTGATGTCTTAGATATAGGCAACAGGGCAGATCGCAACCTAACCCATGTATCTTATATAGTACAATTGTTGTTCATGTCCTTTCACAAAATCCTCTGTAGTGCATCTCTCCAATGCACTGGGTCCTTTAATATTTCATGATTACAAATAAAGTGTTCGGATTGTCTGTTCCTTACTCTCTGCAGGTGATGGGTCCACTTCCTTCTCCAGTTTTTTTTTTCCATTATCTTTGGCAATTTCTTCTATGTCACTTCTTATGCTGGTAAGATGAAACCTATTTACACTTGAAAAACATTTTTCAGGTATATCACTGGTCATTAAGAGTCCTTATGATTATGGTCTTACGTGACTTCCAATTAGAGAGCATTCCTGGGAGAATATTTGTTTTTTTTTATTTTTTAAATAAAGGGTTTTGGTTAAAGTGATCAGATAGTCGAAACTTAGAGTAATTAATAATTCCATAACAGTGCTTCATCTTATTCTGTTGCTCTTATTAAATATTGAATCCCACATATTGTCCGTCTTCAGTCCCTGTCCATAGGTATTTATGAATTAAGTTGTTTGCCCAACTTTCTGTTTTAATTTGGGGAATATTCAGGAAGACCCAGGTTTGAATCCTATCTCTGACATTTACTAGCTGTTTGATCTTGGGCAGATCACTTCACATTTCTCAGTATCAGTTTCCTCATCTGTAAAAGAAAAGGCATAATAATAGTGCCTTCATCACATGAATGAGTACAGACCAAATGAGATAATATATGTAAAGCACTCTGGAAACCTTAAAGCACTATGGAAATGCTAGTTGTTATTATTCTGGACCATGACCAGTCATCTTAACTTTTGTCTTGCCACTGGATTGTGATGACTCTGGAGGAGTGAGAGGGATGACTTTGCATAGCTCTGCCTCACTTGAATCCAATTCACACCCAAGCAAAGACATCACCCTTATTATGTCACTGGTCTTCTTCGGAAATGAAGGATGAACACCAATTATTATTGCAATTATTTCATGGCAATTTTTTTACATAAACAAAATCATAGTTTAAAAAATGTATTACTATTAGGACTTATTATGGTTCTAGTTTTCCTAACATTGAATCAGTCTTACTCACTTGGTATAAATCTAACCTTGTCAAAGTATCATTCTCTCTCTCTCTCTCTCTCTCTCTCTCTCCCTCTCTCTCTCTCTCTCTCTCTCTCTCTCTCTCTCTCTCTCTCTTTCTCTCTCTCTCCTTCATATATTTACATATGTTCATATACACATACATATGTATATATGCATGTATATTTGTATACATATGTATGAATATATGTATATGTATGTGTGTGTGCATGAAAATTTAATTCACTAGTTTTACCTCATTATTCACCAGTAATATCTGTTTGTGGTTTTTTTCTCTCTTTTCTCTTCCTAATTTGGTTATCAGGACCATATTTGCTTTTAAAAAGGAGTTTGATGAGGTATGAATAACTTATATAGCATAGGAGTTAATAGTTCCTAAAATGTTTGCTAGAATTTACTTGGAAATCCATCTGGTCTTAGGTTTTTCTTTTTCTTTATACTGTGAAGTTCATTTTTGACTTGTTCAATTTATTTTTGATTCTTTGTTTCTTGTTCTATTAATCTGTGAATTTCACATTTTTTGATAATTATTCATATTTCTTTTATTTTTTCAGTTCTGATGGCCTGCAGTTGAATGAAATAGTTTCTGACAATTCCTTTTATTTCTTCCCCATTCGTTGCAAATTCCCATTTTGATTTTGATTTTGGTAATTTGATTTTCTTCACTCTTTTTCTTTATCAAATTAACTAGTATGATCAATTTTGATAGTTCTTTGCACACAATTTGAGTTTTTTATGATCTCAATAGACTTTAATAGATGAAATAGACAGTTTTTGATTTTATATATTCTTATTTTAAAAATGTCTGTGTTTCTTTAGGAATTATCATTTGTTAATTTCTAGTTTTTTAGTGACATATTCAATTTATTGCATCTTTTTGTCTTTATGGATTTGCATTTAGAGATATACTATATATATACATACATATATATACATATATATATATATATATATGCTGATACTCTGATTTAGCTGATTCTAAGGAATTTTTTGATTGTTGTTACATCATTTTCTTTGGTGTAATATTTATTAATTATACAGTTTTTAAAATTCTCTCTTTAAGATTAAATCATAGACTCCATTTAAATCTGAGATCTTTGTTCATAATTCCTTATTGATTAAATTTTTTCTTGAGTAAGAAATAGCTATACCTTTCTCTATTTATGTGATCTCTATATTCAACCCCATGGTCAATTTCTAAAGGGCATACTGCAATATTTAAAAGTGTGCATACTATTTAAGACTTTCATTTTGTAATTGTCAAAGATCTGTGATATTGATATTTTAAAATATTCTGTTCATGTGATTTTTTTCTTGTTTGTTCTTCTATTGGATTTGTCTGTGTTTAAAAGAGGCATATTGATATACTTCAAAATTGTTGCAGTACTTTAATGATATCTTTCCGCTATTTAGCTAATTTTTCTTTTAATTATGCATATGCTACTCAAATTGGTATATATATGTATACATATGTCTCTCTATATATATAATATGTCTATATGTAATATTTTTTTCATTGTCTGTTGTGCCTCTAAGAATAATGTAGATACCCTGCTCATGATCATACTGTATCTATCTTTACTCTTGCCTAAGATTAAAATTATTACTCTTTTTACTTCATTTTTAGAGTCTGCTGAGGCACAATAAACTGCACTCTAGCTTCTCATCTTAATTTTGTATGCTTTTTAATAACTTTTAAGGTTTTTAAATTATTGTTGTTTGCAAAATTCAAATTATTCTAGTTTGCTTCTAGTCCTTCCTACCACCCTTCTCTGCTTTTTGGTTGATTTTAACCCATTCAGATTTAAGGTCATAATTGTTGATTGTTTTTTATCTCCATCAAATCCTATTAAGACATTTCTTCTCTCCCTTGGATCATAGCCCTAGAGAAAGGGTTCGTAAGGTGCTCAGGGAATACTAGCACTTCTGGTGTCTTGACTTGATGAGTCCTTTTCAGGGCTGCTTATCCATAAACCAATCTATCTATCTATTTAAATATATATCTATATATATATATTACATATCTATATATTATATATACACACACTGTCACACACAGATGTATGCATGCATGTATGCATGCATGTATGTATATATGTGTGCACACACATGTACATATATATATATAAAATTTGTTTTACACTTAAATACAAAATAAGAAAAGGAAAAAAATGCTGTGTATACAGTAGACCATGAGAAGATTCAATTTAAAGGAATAAATTTTCATCTCAAGAAAATCTGTATAAAAAATACTACACATTGTTTTCAAAGCTGTCCAGCTTTTCTTTGCTTCCTTGTAGGTTTTCTTTTGTTTTCTCTCCACAGTTTTTCCTTTATCCCCCCCTCCCCCAAAGGCTATAATTAAGCATGGAGATACATACACATATGCATATATATATGCACATATACATAGGTATGTGTGTACAATAATATATATAGACGTCTATATGTATATATACACACACATATATACTCACAAACATATATGTAAGACTGTACCATGCTTATTTCCACTTGTCATCTGTTTCTCTGAAGGCAGATATCATTTCCCTTCATGTGTTCAAGTCTGTCCATGTTTTTCTAAATCAACCAGCTCATTGTTTCCTATATCACAGCAATATTCCAACCCAATCACATTCTATTTGAGAGATTGTCTATGAAAGTTTCCCAAAATTTTTGCATTCCTTCTATTCTTGACTACATAGGCTTTATATATATATATATATATATATATATATATATTTAATTAAAATAATCAAAATTATCCATTTCACACTTCGACAATGCTCTCCCTTGATTATATTGCTAAATCTGGTTCTTTCACATCTTTTCCCTTGGTTTCCTTGAAGTTTCTGACTCTCTGCTCTTCTAAATGAACCCTGTTATTATTTTTTCTAAGTCACTAAGTTATTTTTTTTAGTAATTTAATTGGGATCTTAGTAATTTAATTGGGAATTTAATACATAAACAGATTTGTTAGATAAAATCATCATTTTAAAAATTACATTAGTTTTACCCACCCATGAACAATAAATATTGCTTCAATTATTTAGATCTAACTTTTGTTGTATAAAAGACATTTTGTGTTTATATTCATACAGTTTCTGCATCTGTTTTTGGCAGGTATACTCTCAGGTTTTTTGTTTTGTTCTGGCTTGTTTTTTACTGTCTAGTTATTTTTTAAATGGTCTGAAACAATATTGAATAATATAGCTGATACATAGTGTAATTTCCCTATATTTCTCTTTTGATTAAATCTATTTTAGCTTTAACTTTGTCTGCCATCCTGATTACTACTCTTGCTTTTTTACATAATAAATTCTACTCCTGACCTTTATTTTATGTTTGTGTGCAGCTCTTATTTTTATAGAATTTCCCGAAAGCGACATATTGTTGCATTCAAATTTTAATCTGCTATCAGTTTCCATTTTATGGGTAAATTCATCCATTTCACATTCTAAGCTATAATTATTTGTTGCATATTTTCGTCCTTCCTATTTTTCCTCCCTATCCTTCTCACCCTATTTACCCCATCCCTCCTAACTCCTCTGCTTTACTTCTACCTGTTAGTTTGCCCTCCTATGCCTTAACCAACCCACCCCTCTAAGAATCCCTCCCTTATGCTATCTCTCCAGGCCATCCCTTTGCCCTCTTGTTTTTTCCCTGAATTTAGAAGACTTTTATACTCTTCTAGATTTATGTTGTTCTTACTTTAAACTATTGCCATTAATCTACATATCCTTCTATTATGCTCCCCTTCCTGTTCCCTCACCCTCTCATTTGTTTATAAATTTAGAAGACTTTTATACACTTCTAAATGTATAAGTTCTTTCTTTACTCAAGAACTGATATGAATAGCCTTCCAGCACTACCAGCCTTCCTCAGCCATCTGATTCCTCTGTATTAGTTCTTCTACTTGTGCCTCATTTGTATGAGATAATTCCTTTTTACCTCTTTCTACACTATTTTGCTTTTTAGAATCACATCAATCTTTCCTTCCAGCTACCCAATTACTAATGACAATCTTAGATACTTGGGTTTGCATTTCCATGCATAAAAAGTAATCAAGTTTGTTGTTTCAGCAGAAATAGCCTGGGGTGTTTACACTTCACTGAGGACAAATTCTGGCTTCTTTCTTAGATCTTCTCTAAGGCTCTGCCTCAACTCTTGTTTATTTTTGCCTCTCTATGTTTACCCTGAGGCACTGTTTTATCTCCTTTGTCGTGGAAATCTAGAGAACTTGGAATTTTCTGACCTACTCTGTCATCTTCCCAGAATCCTCTCTGCTTATCCACTTTTGGTGTCTATCTTTACCCAACTCTTACCCATGGCTCCAAGAAGCTATAGCATGTGCAATAGCCACAACCCAGTAAAACTGTCTCTGCATATGGGCTAAACCAATTTGAGGGCAACCAACAGGCCTCAAATCCATCAGTGATTAGCAGAATGTCTACCCCAGGCATGTAAAGACATCCCCCAGAAGAGTGGGTGGATAAGAATAAATTGTTCCAAAGGTTTGCAGGTGATTGAAGCAGGCACTGTGGAGTGCTTAGAACTTGCTCAGACATTGAAGATGGTGTGCCGTCCCAGGCCTTGGCCAGTCATCTTGCCTTTTGTCTTGCCCCTAGGTTTTGATGACTCTGGAAGAGAGAATGAGGTTGACAGCTTTATGCAACTGTGCCTCACTTAAATACAATTTCCATGCAAGTCAAGACATCATCTGTGATGTCATTGGTCCTCTTCAAAAACAAAGGACAAACAACAACAGCTGTAGAGATAGAGGGGACTTTCAGCAGTCATTGAGACCATCCCCTAACCTTAGAGAAGAGTAAGGTGAGGCCGAGAAGTTACTATTCCTTATAACTGGGTTTCTAAGGAGATGATTACTCAAACTAAGGTAATAAATGTGACCCTTTTATCTAGACCAGACAAAGAAAAAAATAGAATGGAATAGAATAGAATAGAATAGACTAGGGTAGGTTAGGCCAGGTGAGAATAGAATAGAATAGAATAGAATAGAATAGAATAGAATAGAATAGAATAGAATAGAATAGAATAGAATAGAATAGGATAGGATATGATAGGATAGAATAGAATAAGCTAGACTAGGTTAGTCTAGGCTAGGACAGGATAGGATATGATAGGGTAGGATAGGGTAGGACAGGAGGGGATAGACTAGGCTAGGATAAGATAGGAGGGGATAGGAGGGGATAGAAGGAGATAGGGTAGGATAGAATAGGATAATTGGGTAGGATAGGACCGGATAGGATAAATAGAATGAAGTAAGTGGCACACATAAAATATTTAAGAACTCTTGCTATAGGGTCAAATACGAAATGTATTCATTTCCTAAAAGGCAAGAGGGAATTTTAAAGAAGTATTAGAAATAGGCTGAATGAGCCAGAAAGCTTTTAGGATCAGGACTTGGAGAGAAGGCCTTATGGTGGTGGAGAGTTGATTTGTGGCTCTAAATCTTCTCCAAGGAGGAAATTGTGACTGGGGAAAAGAGCATTGGATTTGACTTGTGGGATGGCATTGAGGAAATGGCAGAACACTTGCTTGGTTTGAAGCCAGAAGACCTGTTGTTGAATTTTGTCTCTTTTATTTACAACCTTTGTGACACCCTGGGCAAATTACTTATGTCTCTGGACCTCAGTTTCCTTAACTGTTAATGAGGCACATTTTTAAACTTTTTGAGAGCAGAGAAAGCTGGATTTAGCTTTAGTTACAGAGGGATCGATGAGATTTAAGAGGAAACAAGTGTAATTCCCTTGGAATTTTACCCATTTGTATATAGAGGGAGAGAAAGCCTTCTTTATTGTTGTTTATGCTGCTCTCATGTCTTAATGAAGTATTTGCTATTGGATTTGTGTTTCTCTACACATTTAGACTTGAGGCATGAATTGCAATGTTGATGACTCAGCCAAACTGAACCTGGGACAAGTACTAAGTGATTCTAAAACTGGAGTTCTCAGGGGGACCTCAGGCGTCTCAGGTTAGAGCAACTTGGACAGGACTTGAACCCAAATGTGCCAACACTATTGCATCACATTTCAATTGTTCAAAAAATGCCTCTATTTGGCCAGTGATTTCTCTAGTCTAGTGAGCTCCTTCTACCCATGCAGGTGTGCTGGTAAGCAAAATGGACTCTTAGCACTTCAACCAAGTGCCCTTGAAGAGTTTGGCTTTTGTTTCCTTTGAGTAATTCAGTGTATTTCATTGAGTTTTACTAGGTTCTAAGCCCTAGGCCCAAACCCCTATTAGGTGTTCAACCCATGTGGATGTGGATTGGTAACTAAGGTGGGGCCCAAGGCGGGGCTAACTAAGGGGAGGGCCTAGTTTACACATGAGTTTGAATGACATGTCTGGGACTGTGGGTTTAAATCGCCTCTTTGTGACCATTCTAGGTCACATGGGTGAGTTGCATGTGTGACTCACCTTTGACCCTGAAAAAGATATAAAACCAGGGGTTGCCTTTCTCTTCTTTGGAGCTTTCACCCACAGCAGTGGCGGTGTGCATGACTCTTGGCCAGCCCTTGTTCTGAGCTCCCGGGCTGAACCTAGATGTTACTAACTATGAATTGTATTTGGTCTGTCTGTTGATGTTTGCAATTTGTTTGTATTTTGCTCTGAAGTTCAGGGTGCTGGTCTTTTCTGCTGAACTAAGTGAATGATATTTGTATGCTGAATTAAAGTAAGCTTGTCAACCCTTTAACGTTGCTTTCCTTATTAAAACAAATCAAAAGAACATGTGCTTGTGCAGCATGTTGGCAGCTTTCTGGGTTCTGGTTGCTGGTGGATCTTACACCCCCACAACAGCTACTAGTTGGATTGTTGAAACAAATGGCATAGTGGTGGTCAGGATCTGCCTTTTAAAAGGAAAGTATGGTGTTTTGGGGTACTGGGGTGGCTGAATGTTTCCCAGTTTTTGGATTGCTCTTTGTACTTGGGGTGGCTATGGTTCTATGGAGCCCCAGGAGCAACAAAGGCCTGAAGGAAAAAAGGGTGGTGGAAGTGCTGGGCATGGTTTCCCAGGGGCCCAGAGTAGGATATAATCCCTTCTTCCAAGGGCTTAAGCTGATAAGCCTGGCCTGGAGGACTGTGCTGCAGATTTGGCAGGAGGGGCTGGTGAGAAAAAAGAAAAAGCAGACAGCAGCTGCCAAAATACTGATCCAGACAGAGCAGAAGACTGCCTACATGGGAACTTTGGAAAGCTGAAAGCACTGAGCTGCCTTGGAGCTGACTTTAGTGAGAAGATCAAAATGGTGGAGAATCACTTATTTTCCAGCACAAACCAGGTGAGGCCAGCAGAAGTTGGAACCCAGAAGATTGGAGTTCAGCCCTGGGGCAAGATTGAAACTTTGCAGCAAGGGGCTAAGTGTGCCTTTCTTCTCCCCCTTGGGCTGCTTGGGACCCAAGAGAGAGGCATAGATTTGTTTTTGTTAGGGTGGGGGAAGTGCTTTGCACCCCCAGGGATGCCACCCTGTTGGCTTTATTGCCCAGTGGACCCTCAGGACTTGGAACCGGGGACTGGAACATAATGGGGAGAACAGACCCCAACAGAACTTCGTTTGGATTTTGGGTGCCAAGAGGAAGCCTGCAACTGCAGTTTGGGGAAAAGGAGATATCCCCAAGATAACCCAATTTGTTTGTTTGTTTGCTTTAGGACTTTACTAACTAAAGCATACTTGTGCCTTAGGGTACTGGGAAAAAGCCTGCAATAGCAGAGTGATTATAAAGAAGTACTTTACGAGCTGAAGAGACTAACTTGCTTTGACCTAGGGGTGGACATCTGAATTGTAAACCAATATTTGGGAATGTCACTGAATGATATGTTTTGCTTTGTTGTGAATGATATGTTTTAGTTTCCTGTGTAATTTGATCACAATGTGTAATGGGTCAATGTATGTTCCAGGATATATGGCTGATTCAATTATGTGTCCTGAAGTGGAGTGGATTGTGTTGGTAAGCAAAATGGGCTCTTAGCACTTCAACCAAATGCCCTTGAAGAGTTTGGCTTTTGTTTCCTTTGAGTAATTCAGTGTATTTCATTGAGTTTTACTAGGTTCTAAGCCCCAGGCCCAAACCCCTATTAGGTGTTAAATCCATGTGGATGTGGATTGGTAACTAAGGTGGAGCCCAAGGTGGGGCTAACTAAGGGGAGGGCCTAGTTTACACATGAGTTTGAATGACATGTCTGAGACAGCAGAGGCTTTTAGACCACGTGGGTTTAAGTCTCCTTTTTGTGACGATTCTAGATCACGTGGGTGAGTCACATGTATGACTCACCCCTGACCCTGAAAAAGATATAAAACCAGGGGTTGGCTTTCTCTTCTTTGGAGCTCTTACCCACAGCAGTGGTGGTGTGCATGACTCTGGGCCAGCCCTTGTTCTGAGCTCCCAGGCTGAGCCTAGATGTTCCTAACTATGAATCTGTATTTGGTCTGTCTGTCGATGTTTGTACTTTGTTTGTATTTTGCTCTGAAGTTCAGGGTGGTGTTTTTTACCCCTGAACTAAGTGAATGATATTTGTATGCTGAATTAAAGTAAGCTTGTCAACCCCTTAACATTGCTTTCCTTATTAAAGCAGATCAAAAGAACCTGTGCTTTTGCAGCATGCTGGTAGCATGCTTGTTGTGGGTCTTCTGTTGGTCTTTTACCCCCACAACAGCTGCTAGCCGGATTGTTGAAACAGCAGGTCTGCTTCTTTCTTACAAAATGTCAATGTCATAGAGGATTGTCTGGGGAACTGAGATGTTTTAAAGGATCATCAGTTAGCATCATGCAGCTAGTATGTGTTAGAGGTGAGACTTAAACCATGTCTTTCTGACTCCAAGTCTGGCTCTGTATCCAGTATATTACACCATGATTCCATTGTCAAAGCACTCTTTGAAAGGTGACATTTAGGGGTAGCTAGGTGGCACAGTGAGTAGAGCACTGGCCCTGGAGCCAGGAGGACCTGAGTTCAAATTTGGCCTCAGACACTTGACACATTTAATAGCTGTGTGACCTTGGGTAAGTCACTTAACCGCAATTGCCCTACCTTCCCCCCTCAAAAAGAAAAACAAAAAAGTGATATTTAACTAACTAGCATGGTATTTCTTCTGGTGGAAGATTATGTTACATTATATTTTCAAATTCCTAGAATTTCTTCTTGGTTACTAACATTTGGCAATTTGGTAACTAAGATGAAATAGCTGAAGGCATTGCTAGGTCTTAAATTAGATTTGGCAATGACAGATGTTCCTACAGAAACTTAGGCTGAATCTCACTGGTTCATAATAACATCTGGGCCATGTTTGCCACTACAGGACAGATGAGATGGTAAGAAGAATTTTTGGGTTAGTAAACGTAAAACTGAAGAATTCACTTACCATCTGTGATTGCTTTGACAAGGGCACTGGCCAACCATGCCCACATAATTATCCTAAATGCAATATTTCCATGGAAAGATAAAGTTCTTTGCAATCAAATCTTAAATGAAGCCAGGAGGAATGCCTTTTTTAAAATTGAGTGCCATTCATTTAATATGGCAATCAAGAGGCCTTCTCTACTTTTTGGTAGTAATTTCACACACAGGGTTAGCCTATACAAATAAGGTTTAGTTACACAAAGCTGAATAATTAAAGCAAGTCATACAGGGTATAAGCTTCATGAAGTTTTACAGTTACCTCATAAGGTAAAGAGACCACTCCTAGAAATAACTTCTGATCATAAAAACACTTATGTGGCTTTCAGCATTTCACCTCACCAATCTTTAAATGTGAGATCTTCTAACCAAAACCCCCAAGGATTAAACCAAGCTAAGGAGAACATAATATGTGCCCAATGTAGGAATTTGAGAACAAAAGAATCTTTTGGAGCCTAATGCTGTATGTAACCTGTTAGAAAAACAATTTCAATTCAATTTTTTCTGACAAGAACATTTTATTACATCCATTTCAGTAGAAATAGAATTTTGAGTTAGTAACATCAATTCACCTTGAATTGAAATAGGTGTGTCACCTACAAGCAAACATAGTGCTACATGTATATATCTATAAACGAACAGGTTTATATGCAGGTACATATGTTACACATCTGTGGAAATATGCACACATGTATGTTTATATAAATGCATATTTTGTGCATATGCACATATACATACAATGCATACACATACATACCTGGTTTTGAGACCACAGACTTCAAGAGCACATAACATTTTCCATTTCAGAATGGATATATATGCATACATACACTCACATCATCTTTATGCCCTCTGGATGCTCTCAATGTCAATGTCCTTCATAAAATGTGTCATTCACAAACATAATATTCCATATGTGGCTTCTTCATACAAAAGATTCTGAAAGAAGATATATTTGAAAAAGACAATAAGCTGGAATATGTGCAAAGATGGCATCTGGGATGATGACTTGAATTCTTATATGTTTAATACACATACACATATATCTAATATGTACACGCATATATAGATGCATGTGTATGTATAAGGAGAGAACACTGGCCTGGACGATTGCAGTAGCCTTCTGTTTGGTCTCCTGAACTTTAGTCTCTTTCCACTCTAGTTCATCTTCCAATCAGCTGCCAAACTGATCTCCCTAAAGTTCAGATGTGATCATGTCACCCACTCTCCACTCAATAAATACGATTGGCTCCTAGTTACTCCCAGTATCAAAAGCAACAATAAAAAATCCTCTATGTGGCTTTTAAAAACCCTCCATAAGCTAGCTCCTTTTGACTTTTCTAATCTTCTTCAACTTACTCCTCTCCACATGCTCGGTGATCCAATGACAACTGGCCTCACTCATGTTCCTTTCAACTCTGCATTTTCACCGTCTATCCCCTTGAAAGTCTCTTCCTACTCATCTTTATTTCCTGGTTTCCTTGGCTTTCTTAAAGTCCTACCTTTTATAAGGAAACTTTTCCAATCTTCCTTAATTCTAGATAAAGTCAGTATTTATCTCCAGTTTATCTTAAATATATCTTGCTTTTATGTAGTTAGTTGCATGTTGTCTTCCATTAAAATGTGAGCTCCTTGAGAATGGGGACTATTTTTTGCCTTTCTTTGCATCCCCAGCACTTAGTACAGTGCCTGGCACACAGAAGGTGTTTAATACATGCTTATTAATTTAAATTGAGAGTGGAAAATAGCATACTAAATTCAGGAGATTGCTAGTAGATCAGGTTAACTGGAACATAGATTATGTGAAGGAGAATAATATGAAATAATGCTGGAAATGTAGATTGAAGCCAGATCACGAAGGGTCATAAATTTTAGGCTGAGTTTCCATTTTATATAAGAGGCAATAGCTGAAGATTTATGAATATGGGAGGGGAATTGCTTAGATATGTTCCTTATGAAGATTGTTTTGGCAGCTTTATGAAAGACAGATTGGAAAAAATATGAGACTGGAGGCAAGAAGACCAATTAGCATGTTACTCTAATATATTGGGCAATAGTGAAGATATGAATTAGGGTGGCGGCAGAGCAAATGGAGAGAGAAGGATGGATACAAGAGAAGTCATGGGAGTAGAAGTAATAGGACTTAGTGGTGGATTGTATATGAGGGAAAAGAAGAGTGAAAAACACTCCAGTGTTTTGAGCCTGAGTGCCTTGGAAGATGGAGATGTCTTCTACAGAAAGAGGGAAGTTGGGAGGAGAGTTATTTTGGAGGGCAGGGCAAGGAAGATGATGGGCATGGTTTTGGACATGATGATTTGGAAGTGCCAGGTTAAGACTACCCAACAGGCAGTTGAAGATGCAGAAATGGAGCTTAGGGAAAAGATTAGTTATGAACATATGGATTTGGGAGTTATCTGGACGGAGGTGATAATTGGGGGACCAAGAGGACAAAAGAGGTCACCAGAGAAAAGAAAGTAGAGAGAGAAGGAAAGAGAGCATAAGACAGATTCTTGGTAGGGAGTGGGACATTCATACAGAGGGGACAGGAAAAAGATAAACCAGAAAAGGAGAATAGAAGCAGTATGGTTGGAGTAGAACAGAGAAAAAAGAGTGTCACAGAAGCCAACAGAGGAGGGAGTGGCTAAAAGTGTTAAATGCCACACGTAGGTTAAGGATGAATAGGACTAAGAAAAGACCATCAGATCTAACAACTGAGAGTTAGTTCACGACCTTAGAGAAGGCAGCTGAAATTTAGTGCTGGAATTGGAAGCCAGATTGCAAGGAGTTGAAGAGGAAATGAGAGGTGAGGAAATGGAGGATATAAGAATAGTCTGCTCTTTCTAGCAGTTTAGGAGTGAAATGGAGGAGTGATGTGCAATGATAGCTGAGTGAATTGAAGACTGAAAGGGGGGGGGTTTAAGGGTAGAGGAGAATGTTTTTCAGTCATGTGAAAAGAGTCAATAGATAAGACAAAATTAATGGGAGAGAAAGTAAATAATTGGTGAGGCAAGCTCCCAAAGGACTTAGTAGTGGTTGGTATCAAGAGCACAACTGGAGGGGTTAGCTTTGGAAAGGAAAATGGCCACTTTAAGCCTTTGTGGTAGGAGAAAAGGAGAATCTGATGGCATTGTATACAGATTTAGAGGTGTGAAGGAGGAGGAATAAGAAGGTTTATGAGGCATAATCTGTCTTCTGGGAAAGGAAATCCCCTTGTAGGAGAAAGTTTTCCTCACCTGTTAAATGGAGATAAAAATAGTACTTGTCTTCCAGGGTCATTGTGAGAATAAAAGTAAGAACTTTATAAAGCACTTTACAGACCTTCAAGAATTGTGTAAGTGCTAGTTATTATAATCGTTGTTGTTAGAAGTTGTGCTTTTGCAGGAAGGAAAATGTGGGATCAATGAAAATGAAATCTTGCCCAATCTCTTCCTTTTAATCAAATTCTGGGTCCAGATTATTGTCTATTTTCTGGGCCTCTTCGAGATATACATGCTGATGGAGCCACTTCATTGATTGCCTTCCAAATGTGTGTCATAATCTGGGCAAGAGTCATTCTTCATCAAGGATTTATTTGTATTTATAAATGCCAGAGAGTCAGAATGGAGTCAGTCTAATCTCTCGAAAGATCGTTTGCATCATCAAAAGAAGATTAAAATTAATTTTAACATTCTGCTTGTGTATTAAGTGTATTTGGTTCTTTGAAAACTGATAATCCATGCATAGCATACACATGACTTAACTTTTAGTTAAGCCAAACATTAAATTATTCAGAAGGATCCTGGGGATTTACTCTTATGAATAATGGAAATTTATTTATATTTTCCAAAGAGCAAATAGATAATAATTCAATAAAAACTAATACTAATACCTTCTGGGCTTTATTGAAAAGGAGTGATGAGTCTTCATCTTCAAAATAATGTCTGATTTCTCTCAGCATTTTCTTGAGCCAGCCTCACCCCTGTCTCCACCCCAATACATACCTTTGCCTCCTGGCTTCCTTCAATCCTCATCTTCTGTAAGAAGTCTTTCCTATTCCCCTTAGTCCAAGCACCTTCCTTCTGAGATAATCTCCAATTCATCCTGCATATCTCTTGTTTCTACATGGTTGTTTGCATGTTTTTTTTTCTCCTCTATCAGACAGTGAACTCCTTGAAAGCAGGGACTTTTCTCCCCTTTTTTGTTTCTCTAGTGTTTAGCACAATGGCTCATACCTAGCAAATGTTTGTTGATGGATTGCCTGACAAACAAAAAGGATGGAATCTGAGATTTTCTGCTGAATATAGACATGACTGTGATAGGTACTACAGAAATGCAGGCACTGGGAAAAATAAATCAGTCTTAGAAGCTTCTGTGGTGTGACTATCTCTGGACTCCACATGGTTGCCAAATGACCTTTAAATAAAGTGTAGCATTAGATTGTGTTAGAGGGGCCTTTGCGAATGTGTATTTCTCTAGAGTAAAGCTATCTTCTTTTTGACATGATGTAATAGGGAATATTAATAAAGGATCCATCACCTGTTTAACCTACAGTCTCCAGACATCCCTTCCTGAAATGACATTATGATATGAATGTCTTGCTGTCCCAGACAATGGATTGTGGAAATGGGAATTAATTTGTGAACAACAGCTGAAGATTTCCTGCTCTCTCTTCTCCTGAAAGGCAACTACTCAATCCTCTTTTACCTAAGGAAAAACTGAAATAGAGAAAGGTTAAGTAATTTCCTGAGTTGTTGTTCTGTCATTTTGCAGTTGTGTCTGATTCTTTCTGTGTCTGGCTCTTTGCCTTGGGGATTTTTGCAAAGATACTAGAGTAGTTTGCCATATTCTTCTCTAGCTCATTTTGTGAATGAGGAACTGGGTCAAACAGGGTTAAATGACTTGTCCAGTGTCACATATCTAGTAGGTGTCTGAGATCACATTTGAACTCAAGACCCCTTAATCTTAGGCCCAGCACTTATCTCCCACCTAGCTGCCCCTAATTTCTTGAGTAAAACATTTATTTCACCACCAGAAGGCATTAGCCATGGTCCTGGTCAATGAAAAGAAGTTAGTCCTGAAGAGTCCCAAGTATACCCTGGCAGAGACCAATGAATATTGATGAGCAAAAATGATTGAGGTCATCCAAAGCCCTCAGTGGTTCTCAGAGAGAATCAGGCCCACTACTCTCTTACACCTTGGTATTACCCAAATGTATAAAAGTTACTCTGAACCAAGGAGTTCTAGGAAATGAACAATTTAGTGCTCTTTTGAGTAAGCAAGGAATTCTATACAATACAAAACACTTTACAACTCAGTGTTTGACTCATGTATCTACAGGGCCAGTCATAAGCTAAAGGCGGGGGAGAAGCTTTAGCAGTGCTATGGATCTGAACATCACAGCTCAGGGGATCTGGACATCTTGGTGCAGGGGATGGTCTCCAGACATGGATAGATTTGGGAGAAGGCAGAAGTTCCAGTGGTTAGGGTTCTCTGCCCTCTTATAACTGTCAGGGACAAAGATAGCTAACATTTACTCATTTATGTCTCTCTCTTTCATTTATTTCTATCATACCTAGCTCCTAACTCCTGGAGTAGAGTAGATAGGCCCAAAGCTAGCTCTGGTAACAAGCAGCTTGCCCCCACCATGACTCTTTTGTATCCCCCTCTTCTTCAGGTGCTACTCATGGAAGGGAGGAGCTACCACAATTCAAAACAAATTGGATTTTCGGCGAATTACTAAAGAGGATCTCGAAGCCCCACCCCACACCCAATTTTCAATTTTGATGCTTATGTTTGAGCTGCACCATCATTTACATTTACTATCCTTTAGGAAACATTCTGTCTCCTTGAGGAAAGCAGTCCAGGATGCTGCACAGTCTCCTTTTCCTAAGGGGGAAGAACAGCTGGCTTTGACACTCATAGCCTGTTGGGTTTGACATTTTTTGGCATCATACTTAGATGGCAGACCCTGAGGGAAATCTAAGTGGGATGGATTCATCATCCTCTCATCAAAGACACCATTGTTTACTGAAGACAAGAGGATAAGAATAAATAGATAGCACAGGTCCTTTCCCAATACTGACTGGTCCTTACGGACCTCAACCTCACCTGTGAGGATCTTCAAAGGTTGTCAACGAAGAAGGGAGATGCTGTACAGTGAGTGACTTGGCATGACTAAACTAGGCACTTGTAGTAGGAAGGCCGAATTTATGATCTCAAAAAGGATCATATATATATTTGAATGGTTCGAAATCGCAAGGTTTATAGAATTCTCTAAGTTGATGGCATCAAAACATTTATTTAGGTCCCACAGTGACAGATTCACGAACCAACCTCCCCATTCCAATATTGTGATCACGAGCCTCCAGGCCCAATAAGCCCACCTCACAGGAGTAGCCAGGAGGCCACAGAAAAACAAGATGACATAAATCATATTCACTGGCCTCAAGTCCTTGCTCAAACTCCTGGGTCCACACACGGGTCGGCTCTGCTTCGGCTTCAGCTGTAGCCATCTCTTAGCTCGCCTCTCCTTGCAGCCAAGCCTCTAGCCTTCTCAAGGCCCACCTCAACGACCAGAGACCAATTGGTTCCCAGTTGGCCCCTCTTAAGTCATCAATCTACACCCACACAGGTTTCACACCTGATAGGGCTTTGGGCCTGGGGCTCAGCACTTAACAGCTGAAAGTACTTTCAAGGTAAACAAAAGCCAAACTCCTCAAAGGCACCCTTAAACTAAGTACTAAGGAGCCTATTTTGCCTTAAGGACACAGCACTTCTCTGTTGTATAATATTATGACAAATGCCAGTGCTTTACAGTAGAGACTGAAGATCAGTGATCATTAGGAAGATTGCCACTGCTTGCATTGGAGTGGTAGGCACAGATGCTCAAAACTTTGCAAAGTTTCTTTCTTTACTTTCTTTTCCCTCCTTTCCTTCTCACCCTGCTTTCCATTCTTCCCTTTCCTTCCTTCCTCCCTCCCTCCTTCCCTTCCTTCCTTCCTTCCTTCCTTCCTTCCTTCCTTCCTTCCTTCCTTCCTTCCTTCCTTCCTTCCTTCCTTCCTTTCCTTCCTTCCTCCCTCCCTTTCTTTCTTTCTTTCTTTCTTTCTTTCTTTCTTTCTTTCTTTCTTTCTTCCTTTCTTCCTTTCTTCCTTTCTTCCTTTCCTTCCTTCCTTCTTTTCCTTCCTTCCTGCCTGTCTTCCTTCCTTCTTTTCCTTCCTTCCTGCCTGCCTTCTTGCTTCCCTCCCTCCCTTGCTTCCCTCTTTCCTTCCTTCCTGAAAAAGGCATGCCCACCACAGCAGAGGGCTTGAGTACAGCTTGTGCACAGTGCACCAATCCACAGAATCAGGTCATGCAGTCTGCAGCTTAACCATCTACCTGTTCATAAGCCAACTCTAAATTAATGTAAACTTGATAATAGTTAGAAGATTTATTCAGGGAAATTTTATATTTCACCCCTGGGACAGTAGCTCATTTCTTGCCCATCAGTATGGAGCACATGGAATTGGCTAATTACAGCTTTCTCTTCTGTGACAGGTGAAGCTTTTGCTTTTAATCAGAAATTTGAAAAGATCAGAGAGTCTTGGACTTTAGGTCTTTAGGGTAATTAACATTTAGCATATTTCCTTCTATCTGCTTTTTTCTTCTGTTATAAAATCTCTAAGTATATTCAATCAATCAAGCAAGCAACTAGCATTTATTAAGTGTCTACATTATCATGGGCCAGGCTTGGTGCTAAGGATACAAAATTTTTAAAAATGAAATATTTTCTTCTTGAATGGAGCTTCCATTCTAATAGTAGAGAACACACCCATACATATATAGCACAGAATGTATATAAAAACATACTTAATAATTTTGACAGAAAATATATTAGAAGCCACTTAGACTCAAGAAAGGCCCTTCCTGGCAGTTGAGTCAACCTTTGTAAGGGATTTCATATGAATTTAAAGACACAGAGGTGGGGCTGGAGTATGTGGAGGACAGATTCTGTAAAAGCACAGAGACAGGAGATGGAGTGTCATATTAGGGAAAAGCAAGAAAGCAAATTTGGTTGGCCTGTAGATTATATTTAACAAAACTGAAAAGGTATGTTACAGCCAAAGAAATAAAAAAAATCTTCTTCCTACTTTCTTCTTTGATGATCTCCCCACAACTATACCTTTCCTGGACCTAGGTTGTCCCAGAATTCATCCCAGATGCTTGATTGATTACTCATTCAGCTTGGACGAGATGGAAATTGTCAGTTCTCTTCCTCTCTAAGAGATCGTGGATCTCTGGACCCTACCACCTTACCAACTTCTCTCCTACTGCCTTCTAAGTTTCTCCAGGCTTTAACATCTTTCTTGTTTCTATGACTTGGCACTAGTCTGCATCTTTAGGACTTCCAGGCCTTTTTATCTTCCCTGTGGAAGAACTTTCTTCTACATATTGTCATCCCAATTGGAATATGAGCTCCTTGAGGGAAGGGACTGTTTTGATCTTTCTCTTCATATCCCCAGTATTCGAAACAGTGCTTGGTACAAAGTAAACACTTAATAAATGCTTAACAAATAATAAAAAGGCATTGGACAGAGCACTGCTCTTAGAGTCGGTGAAATCTGAGTTCAAATTTGTTCTCAGATACTTACTAGCTGTGTGACTCTGGACACTTAATCTGTCTGCCTCAGTTTCCTTAGCTCTGAAATGTAATTAATCATTGTATCTACCTCCCGGTGTTGTTGGGAGGATCAAATGAGGTAATATCTGTAAAGCACTTACCACAGTGCTTGGCATATAGTAAGCACTTAATAAATTCTTGTTCCCTTCCCTTTTATACATTCTCTCTCTGTCTTTTTCTCTCTCACTCTCTGTCTCTGTCTCTCTCTTATTTTCCCCTTTCTTAAAGACCAGCTTTAACCCTAAATCACTTTCTTTCTCATTGACTGGCCAACTAGGTCCCAGGACAAGCCCTACTTGGTCTTCGTTTGGGCCCTGATTGGCCTAGAATGAATATAAATAGCAATTGTTTCTGTTTTGGCCAGAAAAAAAAAAACTCTGAGGGTCATCCAGAATCACCTTTTTTTTTTTTGACTAGGTAATGAGGCCATTCTCTGCTCATATCTTATTAAGCCTTAATCACTGAATGGGTATTACCTCAGTCAAACTCAGACATGTAAAACAAATTAGCTTGAAGAGGCCAAGGTTCCCCACTACATCTCCATTTGTCCTATTCTATATCTCGCCACTAGACCCAGATGGATCCAGAAGATAAAGTGAGGCCGGTGACTTTGCAGTCTTCCATCACTTAAATCCAATTCACTTGCATGTCATGGCATGACCTGCCTGATGTCATGGGTCTTCTTTGAGAATGGAAGGACAAACAACAACTTCCTGTGATTGGCCAAGCAGTAAGACTTAGAGAAAAACAAGACAGCAATTAAGGATTACTAGCAAGAAATAGCACATGACTCTTAAGCTATTCACCTGTGACCACAGACTAATGACTTTAACTTTCTCCCATATATTTACACATCATAAAACCCCAAACCACTATGAATCAGCAGAAAATCAGAGAAAAGAGAATTATTAAAAGCACACCTTTCAAGTATTACAGGGCACAGTATTCGTCTGATGAAAAACTGCTTGGTCAAGAGACAGGATGCAATGAATCCCTATGCAAGAAGAATTCAGTATTATGATAATCCGTACTTGTAAAAGTGGGAAGAAATAGTGTGTAAAAGCTCCTCTGGTTCACAGATTTGTTGAGTAGGTATCAGGCTCCACTGAACTGCTGCTCTAGTGATTCATTGTGGCACAGAGGTACATAAAGTCATAGATCTTGAAAAAAACTCAGAGGGCCATCTAGTTCAACCAACTCCTTTTACAGGTGAGGAAACTGAGTTGTAGGGTTATTAAGTGGCTTTTTGAGATCATACAGGTAGTAGTAAGTAGTAAGATTTCAGAAACCATTTGTTCTCTAGATTCTCAAAAAAGTAGGAATTAATATGATAATGATAATAATCTTCCAAGGAACCTAGACTTAGTGATCAATGGTAGGAAATGCACAATACATCACTTTAGTCTATAAAAATTTATCTCCTACTGAATAACTAGCTGTAAGACAGATGACCCGGTGACTAGAACTGTATATCAGAAGCTCAATTTTTCACGCACCAATATATCCTCATACTACAAATACAGATCTCAAAACATCCTGGAGAACTCAGCCAATAAACTGCAATTGTACATAGACTGAATTGTTGACTACAGTTGCTCAGGCATAATCTTGATATTTAAATATTTAAATAATACTTTTAAAATAGATGCCACCACACCATACCATTATTTCTAAGATACGCAAAACATAAAACTTTCAAAATGTAGAGATCTAGGTGAGATCAAAAGCATTTGGGAGCATAAGAATGTTTCCAAGTAGCTTATAGAGGATAAATTTACATCCTAATCTTTTCATTAAAGTATAAAATACAAATTTATTATATCTACCTGTGCATGCATCTCTAAAATATTAAAAGTAAAGGAATAATGGCAGGGTAATGGATTGTCCCTGGATCAATTCTATCTAAACTTTCTCTCAAAAGATGAGAAAGGGATAAGAATAGCATTTTAATAAATGCTTGCTATAGGCTTACTATGTGCCATGTACTTTGCTAAGCAGTGGGATACAAAGGAAAAGCAAATAAAAAAATTACAACAAACACTGTTTTCTCAATGAGCATACATTCTAATGGGATAGGAAATGTATAAATATTTAGGTATGTATAAGACGGAATATTTGACATAAGTAATCCTAAAGAGGAAGCCACTGCTAACATTTATATAGTAGTTTACACAAAGCTTTACACACATTTTTCCATGTGTTCCTTAACACAACTCTGTGTGATAAATGTTATTACTATTTCCATTTTGTAGATGAGGAAAACTGAGGCCAAGAGAGGTAAATGCCTTGCCCATGGTTTCACAGCTAATAAATGTCTGAGGTTGGGTTCAAATTTAAGTCTAGCATTCTTTCCACTGTATAACTTGCTTATTATTGTTAATAGGGTTAGAACGGATTGGTTCAAAACTTACCTGTCTCATAAAAAAGAACAGTGTCCTCTAATAGCCTAGACCTTATAATGCAGAAGGTATGACCTTGTCTTCAACCCTCAAGGAGCTCTAAGGAGAAGACTATAGAGATTCTAATAAGAAGGATGCTAATTAATTATACCAATTAGATAAGCAATTATGGGGAGGGCTACCAAATAGCATTTTTCTCCCTTTTACCTTTCCTCCATTCTTTTCTCATCCTACTCTCCTTTCTTCAATTTTCTTTTACCTTCTTTCTCTGCCAGGTTTGGAACTGGGATATCAGTAAAATCTTCTATCAAAATACATGCAAAAAGCCTCGAAGAGGTAAGATAATTCTATTCTAAATGCATCGATGCTTGTGAAGTTATGTCTTCAGAATTACTGTTGAAAATTATCTTTTCAGTTTATGAAGGTGTTTCTGATGGATTTGCATATTTGTATAGAATCGAAATTTCTCTGAAAGTCCTTTCACTTGTAAGGCCTCATAAACATATTTATAAAATATTTCTTTCTTTCTCTCTCTCTCTCTCTGATTTTTTTTATAGTGTTATTCAGGCAGCCAAGCATTCTATTGCACACTGCTTAAAGATGAGAATTGTGGGATGAGAAGGCAGGGATAATCTTGATACCCAAATCCTCTACTTGCTCAATGCTCTTAACAAGCCTTCAGTCCTGTTGTGCCTGCCCATGAGAATGACAGCTGATAAGCAATAGACGTATAATTTATCTTAACCTGGTGACTTGAACTAATTGAGGGTAAAAAGATGCTTTCTTGTCAGTTCCTATTTATCATGTTTTATGACTCTTCTTTAGCCATTTCTGTTTTATTCTGTACAGTCTAAAGATTGCTGGGGTAGAGAAAAGAGAAACAAAATAAGACGTGAGTAGTTCTGTATTTTCCCCATTCATTATGATTATAATGTATCTCCAAAACAGTGGTATTCTTGTCCTCAGTGTAGGTACAAAGAATCATTTTTGTTGTTATTGTTTTTCTAAGCTCCTGATGCTATCTTTATAGGAATATATACCACTTAGAAATGAATTCTCATTTACTTTTCCTTGCTTCCATATATAGAAGCACATGTTCTAAGGCTACTTTCCCAACTTCTTCTTATACTGGCAGGCTGGGTCTCCAGAGGTTGGCTGGTTACTTTCCCCTTCAGGGTTGTAGGCTTAACCTGGAAGGTGGTTTTCTTAACCTAGAGGTGGTTTTCTAATACTCTGTCTTACAAACTCCTATCTTTGTTTTCCCCATTGATTGTCAGATGATATCAATTAGTCAGTCAGACTTAACAGCTATTAGAAACAGTTGTTTACCAAGCTGGCATAACAAAAAAAAGAGTCGTTTCAAAACACCTGCCCAAACCAGGAGCAAACTTTCTTACAAGTGAATTTAGAGTCCAAGAGAAAGTAGTCTCCAGCTTAGAGGCAAAGGGGTAGCTAGTAGCTCCAGAGTGGAGCTACTGATGGAAGTCCTTTTCTCCCTTTGTGAAATCATCATGTTGTTCCCCTTCAGTAATGAATAGCTTTCTTCCGGGCTCCTTGTAGTCTTTTAAAAATTTTTATTTTTAGTCTTCAACATTCACTTCCCTAAGATTTTAAGTTTCAAATTTTCTCCCCTTCTCTCCCCTCCTCCACCCCAAGATGGCATGTAAATTGATATATGCTTAACATATACATTGATATTAAACCTATTTTCACATTAGTCATGTTGTAAAGTAGAATTAGAACCAATGGAAACAACCATGAGAAAGAAGAAACAAACAAAAAAAAGAGAGAAAATCAATATGCTTCAATCTGCATTCAGACTCCATAGTTCTTTTTCTGGATGTGGACAGCATTTCCCATCATGAGTCCTTTGGAGTTGTCTTGGATCCTTGCATTGCTAAGAAGAGATAAGTCTATCAAAGTTAGTCATCACATAATGTGGCTGTTACTGTGTATAGTGTTCTCCTGGTTCTGCTCACTTCACTCAGCATCAATTCATATGTTTCCAGGTTTTTTTCTGAAGTCTACTTACTCATCATTTCTTATAGCACAATAGTTTTCCATTACACTCCTATATTACAACTTGTTCAGCCATTCCCCAACTGACAGGCATCGCCACTATATCGAATTCTTTGCTACCACAAAAAGAGCTGCTATAAATATTTTTGTGCATGCATGTCCTTTTCTTATTTGTGTGATCTCTTTTGGATATAGACCTAGAAGTGGTATTGCTGGTTCAAAGAGTATGCACAGTTTTATAGCCTTTTGTGCATAGTTCCAAATTGCTCTCCAGAATGGTTGGATCAGTTTACAACTCCACCAACAATGTATTCCAATTTTCCCATATCTTCTACAGAATTTATCATCTTCCCATTTTGTCATGCTAGCCAATCTGATATGTGTGATATGGTACCTCAGAGTTGTTTTGATTTGTATTTCGCTAATCATTAGTGTTTTGTAGCATTGTTTCATATGACTATAGATATCTTTAATTTCTTTCTCTGAAAACTGCCTGTTCGTATCCTTTCATGATTTATCAATTGGGAAATGATTTGTATTCTTATAAATTTGACTCATTTATCTATATATTTTAGAAATAAGATCTTCATCAGAGACATGGGTTGTAAAAATTATTTCTCATTTTCTGCTTCCCTCTTAATTTTGGTTGCATGGGCTTTGTGCAAAAAAAAATCTTTTCAATTTAAAGTGTTCAAAATTATCCATTTTGCATTTCATAACATTCTCTATCTCTTGTTTGGTCATAAATTTTTCCATTCTCTGTAAATCTGATCGGTAAACTATTGCTTGCTCTCCTAGTTCACTTATAATATCAACCTTTACATCTAAATCGTGTACTCATTTTGACATTATTTTGGTATATAGTGTAAGATGTTGGTTTATGCCTAGTTTCTTCTATACTATTTTCTATTTTTTCCAATCATATTTGTCAAATAGTGAGTTTCTTATCCCAAAACCTGCATCCTTGTAGAGTCTTAAAGCTGCCTTTTCTTAATGCATTTCACTTAACCTTCCAATGTAGACACTGCTGTCAGCCGCTATAGTTCAGGGGGACACTGCTAGGATACCCATGGGGAGTAATAACTCTTAGTTACTATTTAGCATATTAATGAAAATCCATTAATCATTAAGTGTTTTAATGGAAATTATTAGTATTTCAGCTAAATCACATTTCTGTATCCATAGGTATAATCATGTGATTTCATTATTTTTATTATTAATATGATCTCTTATGCTTAGTATTGCTAACACTGAAGCATAACTCCATGATATAAACTCAATCTTGTCATAGAAAATATTTTTGATAATCTTTCATTTAGTATTTTTAATCAATGTTTATTGAAGATATTTGTGTATTGGCTCACTACATTCTTTTTTTCAGACTTACCTCTCCCTGATTTACTTGTCAGGACTGTATTTTTCTCATAGGAGTTGGTAAAGCTCCTGCTTTTTCTATTTTTGAAAAAAAGTGAGAGCTAATTACTCTTTAAATGTTTGAGTGGGTTCATTTATAAATCCTCCCAGCTTTTTTATTTTCCGTTTAGAGACAGAAATGTATTAGGGCACCATCCATCAAATAATCCATGTCCTAAATGTATGTTGTTGTACAAAATACATTATGGATAGCTAATAAACATTAAACAATCAATTGACTCAAAAACACAAAATAAAAAAAAGCTTTTGTTGTTCCGTTCTTTCAGTTGTGGCCACCTCTTCATGACCCTATTTGGGATTTTCTTAGCAAAGATCCTGGAGTGGTTTGCCATTTCCTTCTCTAGCTAATTTTACAGATGAAGAAACCAAGGCAGACAAGGTTAAGTGACTTGCCCAGGGTCACATAGCATAGCTAGTAAGCGTCTGAGATTGGATTTGACTCTAGGCCCAGTGCATACACTGCAATACCTAGATTTCCCAAAAAAAAGCTTTCTTATTTAAAAAGTTGTGAAATATTTCTAATAGTAATAGCTCCCCATATGGTGCTGTGGAAAACATACTGGTTTAATCAGAAAAAATGTGATTTGAATCTGTACTTTGTCTCTTACTAACTGTGTGACATGATTTAAATCACTTATGCTTTCTAGCAGATTCCTAATCTCTAAAATGAAGGAGCTGGACCTCTGACATCCCTTCCAGCTTTGAATCTATGATCCTATCAAGTGCAAAATAGTTTTTCAAAGTACTTTGCTTGCCCCAGGTACCTCCTCCACCCCACCCTATTTTCAGCTCCCTTTTGTATGTTTTCCTCCATCATTAGAATGTAAGCTCTTCGAAGGCAAAGATGTCCTATGACTTAGGCTTAGAAAGATGCCTGCCGCCTAGAAAGAGCTTAACAGCTGCCTTTTCACCTTTTACTAGATCCCCCCAACAATGATTTGCAACATCTATAAGCATTAAAGGAAATTTCCGTGTCAGTCAATTTTTGAATGATAGAAACTTTTAAAAAGTTCTTTATTCTCTGTTTCTAGGATATAATCAGTTGAATTCAGGAATTCTATTTAAGGAGATTTTTTTTAATAAAAAAGACAAAGAATTTGCTGGATAATTTTTATTTCTGATAGGCATAGAAAAAAGAAGCAAACTAGCCTATATCACAAAATATACTGTATTTATTTGGACAAACAAGGCATAGTTCTATACATTCACTTTAATTATAGCGAATGACCAGGCATGTTTAAAATGAGGATATTAGATTCTATTCTGAGCTGTTAAGTTACTATTTAGATATGTGATAATGACATGGCAGGACCTTTCAATGGAAGATACAGCTCATGAAGTAATGGAGTTATTCACATTGAGCAAAGAGAGAAATAAAAAGGTTTATTTGTCTTTCATGGCCTTATGTTTACATATACAGAAGAAGGATAGCAGTTATCTACTAACAGTACAGAAACGTCATGGGCACAGATTTCAACTTGATGAATTGAGTAAATGGACCTATAAACTCTTTAAACTTTTAAAATATCAATAAAATAATCAGTACAAACATTCGAACAACAAGATTACATAAAAAACTGTGAACTTTCCATTCAGTCATTTTTTCAGTTGGGTTCAACTCTTCTTGACTCTATTTGGGCTTTTCTTGGCAAAGACACTGGAAAAGTTTGCCATTTCCTTCTCCAGCTCATTTGACAGATGAGGAACTGAGCGACAGAGGGTTAAAGGACCTGCCCAGGGTCACACAGCAAGGAAGTATATGAATCTGGATTTGAACTCAGGTGTTCCTGACTCTAGACATGGCACTCTGTCTATTGCACCCTCTAGCTGCCTATGAGCTTCTTTTACATATAGTTTTAAAAAGTTTATGTTAAATTTAACATATTTGTTTTTCTCTCCTTTTGTTCTTTTTTTGTTTCTTTTTCCTGTGTATTTTAAAAAAGTTTTATTGTTTTTTTCGTAATGAAATCTATCACTATCCAATAATTCTCTCCCTTCACCCCTGATTGAAGTTGTTCCCTATAACAAAATGAGTAGTCAAGAGAGATAAATCAACATATTGGACATACATCTTCAGACATATGTCTCATTTTATACTACTCGTCCCTCACTTCTCTGCCGGGAGATGAGTGAAAAGCTTCTTAAATCACAACTGGGGACTGCTTTGATCACAATTAGGAAGTCTTTCAGGTTTTCTTTTTACATTATTGTGCTCAAAATAAATCCTAATAATATACTTTCAAAAATTAAAGTTGCCCAAAGTAGCACTCGTACTTCTTTTTTTCCCCCCAATGATGCAAGGAGTGGTGTCTTGCTTAATTCAAGAAACATGGATTAACAACCTTGACATTGATAAAGTCACATATCTGTCTTCTCTGCCCATTTGTGAAAATGGGAGCTAGGTGGTCTGCTGGCATTTGACATTGTAAGATGGAAGGTATTTCCAAAGACCAAAATTATAACATTTGTCATATTTTGAGGCAGCTAGGTGGCACAGTAGATAGGGCACTAGACCTGAATTCCAATATGGCCTCTAATAGTTACTATGTGACTTTGGGCAAGTTATTTAACCTCTGTCTCTGTTTCCTCATTGTAAAAATAGGGACCCATTTCCCAAAGATGTCGTGAGCGTAAGATGAAATAAGATTTGTAAAGCATGTTGCAAACCTTAAAGTCCTGTAGGAATGCTAGCCATTATTATCACTTTGTCTTAATGACAGAAATGTTCATTTTTCCACTCTGGATTGGATAGTAACAATTCTTATATTTAAGGGCAATTTGAGGGAGAGATTTCTCTTGCCATAATATGAGCTTGCCTTTGAAAAATCAAATAAGCCAAACACAGACTTGATCCATTTATAGACCCTTTGGCTCCATTAGAATATTCTGAAAATAAAATGTTAGGGAAATGTATTATTCAATAATGGATTAACAATAGAAATGTTTCATCTAATATCTAGTGTCAGCTCTATCTACAAATTTTTCAAAGAATCAATCATTCAGAACAGTAAAGTCACAAGTGTTCATTCATAGAGGAAAAGTCAAAGAAATATTTGAAAGTTCTGAATGTACTTGGTTGACCGTTTTTCACCAAGCCGTGGTTATATAGGCTTACCCCTTGTTTTTTTAATTGAAATACAAAATGTAGTTGATATTTTACCTCCTTAAATATCTTTTCTCCAACAGAAACCATACTCTTTATCTACTTGGGGCCGAGGTGAAAGCTGAAAGAAAAAAAGGAAATCTTCATCTCAGACAAGAGTAGTGACATTAGACTGTGACCTCTGTTTTCCATAGTCATAGTAATCAGTCAACAATCACTTTTTAAAATCTCTATGTGCTTAAGTATATAATGTTATAACTATATATAAAACACATTTTAGTTTTCTTATCCTCTCTTTCAGTCTGAAAAACTCTTTGCTTTATGAATACATTGAGTTAATGTGGCCTTTTGTCTTGGTTATTCTTCGTTTGATAAGAACATTTTCAAAAACTCTCAGGAATTATAGATCTTCAGAGAGAAGTTCACCTTCCTTATGTCAAGCAAAGACTACTCAGAGAATCACAGACAGGTGGGAGGCCCCTTTGTCTTAAATCTTTAGCTCTGCCCTTTAAGGGGCAGTTTACATGTTTATTTTTTATTTTTATTTTTCATTTTAAAGAGAGTTTGTCAAGCTACACTTTGGTAAAGCCAGTTTAGGCCATCTATTATGTCTCAAAGCTCTCTTAGTCATTCTTTATTCTTTCTTATTCATTGTTATTCATTGCCTCCCAAACAGGAATCTTTTTTCCCTTTGGTTTTGCATAAATTGAGGTAAATCTACACATACCTTATTGGTAACAGGTGTTCCATACAAAATGTTTTCATTTTGGGCAATATCTTTAACTGAAATACAGAGAATTTATGTTAACATTTATAGTTCATTTTATAAGGAATGGACAGAGAAAAAAGAAGGGAAACCTGTAAGTGACTAAAAACTTTGTCACCCAAAAGGAACTATGACATTATGAAATGTGTTGATCTATGGGTGGAAGGAAAGAGGCTACAAGATTTGTTTAGTTCCTATTTGTGGCAGCAAAAAGAGGAGCATGGGATCTCTCTTCCCCTGGCATTAGTGTCTCCATCCTTAAACTAGGCTCCATTTCAGTGTGAAATTAGCAATCACAGCTAGGCTTTAATATTTATATTTTCATCTTTTTATTTCCCTATTATGCTATTCATAAAACAAAAAAAGAAAAAGCTGCCTTTTTGACTTTCCATGAAGGTCAATGGTAGATTAACCAACCTCTGCCTCACCTCCAAGACATGAAAAGACTACTTTCCAGACTTTGGCTCACTATTCATTCTCTCTGTCTCTGTCTCTGTCTCTCTCTCTCTTCATTTCTTCTATTCTTACTTTCCCCTCTCATGCCCATATATTTTGTAGGTAGGAAATAATTTGTATTGAGAATTCCTTTGGATGATGCAGGAAACATGGTGGTCAATTAATTGATATTTTCCTGTCATGGCTTTTGATAGTGATGCTTCTTTACCTGACCTATACCCTAAATTTGAAGTCTTGAAAGTTCCTTTCAGCTGTTAATCCTATGATCAATTTCAATCATGCCAACATTTTTTATATCCTTTTTAAAATTTCCACAGCTGTAGGACAGGCTTTAAATATAGAACAAAAAGATCCTCATCAAATGTCTCTGAAATGGGTGGGGGGGGATAAGTATTTTGCATTGATGGAGGTGCATTTCCCTAGGAATTCTCTAAACCAGTGAAATCACAGGTCCAATCTTAAAAAAAAAAAGAGGCCATAGATGATCTCTAAGGTACTGACTGACCTACCCAGAACCTCTAAGATTTTACTGTTTATGTGGATTTTATAGGTGCTTCATTTGGATCAGGATTACTTCCCTCTTTAAGTTATATTGGGCTTGAGGCCAAGCATCGTGGCTTGTTCTTTGGGGTAGTGTCTGGTCCACTGCTCTTTCAGTACTCAACAAATAGTGATGGATATTGTGTTTTCGTCACTTGGCAAATCCCTGGAGGCTGAATAGAGCTAATGAAGAAGCACCACTTCTTTGTGAACTCTGTCGCACCACTCTCAACACCAGTAGCCCAGGCAAATTTAAACCTCAAAATCAAGGCCAGAAATAGATCCAAAGTCAAGTGAAGTAGCCGAAGTGAACTTGGTACCTCTGTAAACATCTTTACTCGCTTTCAGTATTCATTGATGATAGCCCTTTCCAAACAATACTAGAGTAACCAATGGCTGCTATTAGACTAGAAATGCTGGGGGGTGTCAAATTATTTACATTTGTGGACTGGACATCTTTTTTGGATATACTTACCATCTGGATGGTGCACAATAGTGATTTTATCTGGGAAGAAAAAAAATGGAAATTAATATTGCTCAGTTTGTTCTGAGGGGCACACGTGTTGGCTGTACCTTTCCCTCACCTCCCCTGCCCTCCCCTCCCTCTTAACATCCCTGTTAGAAGTCACTTTCCCCCTTTGAAATGATTCAGAAATTTCACATGGGATCACAAATACAATAATAAAATTCTAATACTAAACCACTACATTTTAATTACTTTTAATCACTCTGAGAGCAGGGACAAGGTTCTTTCTTTTTCCATTACTTATTTTTAAATGAGATTTTATCTATCATCTACCTATGTTTGTGTGTGTATTTACTATATATACATATATATGCATATATAACATGTGTTTATATACATACATACATATATATACATATATATATGGTGTTTTGCAAACCTTAAAGTGCTATATAAATATCAGCTATCATAGTCATTGTTATTTTGTATTCTTCCTTTCTCAGTCTTTGAACACACCAGTGCTTGAAAATTGAAGGTATTCATCCCTGGTATTTATGAATTTGTCAACTTCTGGTCTTCTCCAGCACAAATAAGGGTCATAAAAGTGGTTCGGTCAGCTCTAAACATTCTATGTAAGTGGGGTCAGGGTTAAGAGTCGAGAAGCATTGGTTATAATTGTCCTGGTAATTCATATTTGGCTTTGGGAAGCATTGTGATTTGTGGGGTAAATTTAACTTCCTAATTGTGTTTCTTTAGACTATCATTAAATTTGTTTTTCATTCACTGAGCATGTGGTAATTAATGGCAAGGGGAGTCTTACATAAAGCATTCTGGGATGTGTGCAAAGCCAACCTGAGAAAGTATATGGTTAAGAATAGACCATACCCTGTGATAGACGGGGAATAGAGAGTTATGAAACATATGAAGTGAATGGTCAATGATTTAACACTGGTATTAATAACTAATTATTAGTATGATTGCATGGCTATTGGTCATGGGACACTATAGACACAGAAGAACTAAAAACCTAGAGAACAGAAGCACATGGTGCACATATATGCTATACCTAAAGTAGAGTAGCACAGAAACTCTACCATTAAGGATGTTATAATTAATGTGAGTCAGTCACATTGCAAGAACAAGGGCTGCCTATGTGTTCCATTGGTATTCACACAAAGAAATCTAGAGGAACACTCCCTAGCATAGTGAATAGATCCCATGTTGAGAATTTAGAGGAGAACATGAACAAGAATTAAGCAAGAGGAGATGTCATGTGATCTACCCTGGCAGAGGAAGTACTAACATTGATGAGTTCGCAGTACCGCCAAAAAGGCATAGCAGAAAGAGCCCTGGGATTTGGAGTCAGGGGACCTAGGTTTGAATACTGATTTCACCAATTACTAGCTGTGTGGTGAAACTCAACCTCTATGGACCTGAGTTTCTTCATCTGTAAGATGATGGGATTGGACTAGATGATTTCTGTGGTTCCTTTCAGCCCTAAATTTGTGCTTCTCTTCTCCAAATAACTACTACCTTTGCTAAAGATTTTCAGATCTATCTCATGGGTTAAAAATGATAAGTAACTTTAATTTACCATAGAAGTGTTCTTCTTCTGTTCTCTTCCCAATAATGCAGTCTCGGAGCTGTCGTAACTTTTCCTTAAGCAGAAACATCCCCAAATAAATGTTAATAATTGTAGTTTTGTCAAGGAATAAAGTGCAGAAATAATTTTTTAATAAGTTAACTTCTATGCTGTAGTGACACTTGAAAAGTATTCAGGAAAAGAAGTAGGAACCCCCAAAACAAGGCCTGCCCTACTTCTTTCCCTTCCCTCCCTGCCCCAGATCCCAACCCACTAGGATGCAAACCAATATGCAATGTGTAAATATATCTCTGATTATTTTATATTTTATACCCCCCAAGGTTCTATCCTTGTCCTTCTTCTCCTCTTTTTGTTGTCCAATTGCTCACTAGCATCCAACTCTTCATGACCATGGCACACCAGGCCCTTCTATCCCCCACCATCTCTCAAAGTCTATCCAAGTTCATGTTCATTATTTCTATGACACTACTGTATACTATTTCACCTGGTGATCTCACCAGCAACCATAGATTCAATTTATCATTTCTATGAAGATGATTCTCAGATCTCTTTATCCAGCCCTAATCTCTCTCCTGATCTCTAGTCTGACATCTCCAAATGCCTTTTAAATATCTTGAAGTGACATTTGAAACCCAACATGTCCCAGACTAAACTCATTATCTTTTCTTCCAATCTCTCCCCTCTTCCCGATTTCCTTATTACTGTCAGACACCACCATTGTCCCAGTCATTAGGGACACAACCTAGCTATCATCCTCAACTCCTCACTCTCTCCCACCCCTCAAATCCAATTAACCATCAATAAATTGTAGTAGTAATTTCTGCTTTGTAGTAGTAGATTCTACTTTCACAGTATCTCCCATATAGGCCCTCTTCTCTCTGTGAACACTGCTACCACCCTGGTCCAGGGTCTTATCACCTTGTACTCAGAGTATTAAAACAGTCTTCTAGTTGGTCTCCTGCCTCAAGTCTCTCCCCACAACATTCCATTCTCTACTAAGTTATAAAAATGATCTTCTTAAACCACAGGCCTGACTATGTCACTACCCTCCTTCCTCCTTTCAATAAACTCCAGTGGCTCCCTATTACCCTCAGCTTTGGTTTTTAAAACCCTTCGTAAGTCATTCTAGTCTTACTTACATCATACTTCTCTTTATGCATTCATGGAGATGACTTCAGCTTTGCTACTCATAGCTCAATATGTTCAGTTGATTCTGCCTCTTTGATTGGAGACATGAAGATGGGAGTAAAAAACTCCTCCCTTTATAGAGGGCTTAAGATGACAGCCATCTCTTCTACCCTACTCTTCTACCTTCTGACAGTGTCCTTCTTTTCATTTTCCTTTTGTGTTTTGTCTTCATTCATTAGATTGTGAGCTCCTTGAGGGAAGAGACTGTCCCCAGCATTTAGTACAGTGCCTGGCACATATTTAGGCACCTAATAGAAGTTTTTGCATCACATTGTACTCTGTGATCCAGTGACGCTGATCTCCTTGCTGTTCCTTGAACAAGACATTCCATTTCCCAACTCTGTGTGTTTTCACTGGCTTTCCTTTATGCCTGGAGTTTTCTCCCTCCTTATCTCTGCCTTTTGGCTTCCTTGGCTTCTTTCAAGTCTTAGCTAAAATCATACTGTCTGTATGCAGAAGCCTTTCCTTATCCCTCTCAATGCTAGTGCCTTTCCTCTGACATTACCTAAAATTTACCCTGTACATATATAGTTCCTGGTGTTGAACTGTCAGACAATGTTAAAGATTTGGGCAGCAAGAACTTTACTTTCTGGGTCTTCAATATACGTGTCCATAGTATTTGGGGAGCCATCCTTAGGCCGCTTGTCCATTGCAATTGCTTCCCAAGATGATGGCTGAAAGCACTGGGATGAAAGCATTACTCTTTTCAAGACTCTAGGGTTCAGGGCCCTGGGCTGTCTCCAACAGCATCTGAGGGGAAATGGTAGTCAAAGTGGTGGTGGTTTGACTTGCCTGGTGCATTCTGCCTTCTGCTCCTTCCACTTTTCATCTGCTGCTTTGCCTGGTTTCAACTCTACTGGTGTGTACTGCCTTCTCTCCCAGTCCCTCTTCCTGCTTCCTTTTGTGTGCGTCTTCCCCCATTTGATTGTAAACTCCTTGAGGAAGGGACTGTCTTTGTTTTAGTTACTTATATCCCCAGCACTTAGCATAGTACCTGGCATATAGTGGTAATAAATGTTTACTAGATTGGATTGAATTGTCTCTCCATCAGGGTGCTTTGATTTCACTGGACTGCTTTATGGGTCTCAGTTGGTAGGGATGGCTGATGCCTCCTCTATAAGGAGATATTTCCCTAAATAATGGCTGTGGTAGAAGCAGGGCCGGTGGTTTGGGGTTCTATTCCTATCTACCTATTGATAGCAGTTGGTCAGAAATTGTTTCTGGTGGTCATGAGAAAGGTAGGATCCTTCTTCAAAATGATTTCTTCCTTTCAATGACATCTGTGGAAGGCTAGGCTGGAAGCAGGTCTTGGGGAGACAATACTATTCCTGAGATTACTGGCTTCAGGATTCTAGATGGTATCCATCAAGATCTGAGGGGGTGATAGTGGAGGTAATGATTTGATTTGGCAGAAAGCACTGCTTCCTATTTCTCCCACAGAGTGCCTTGCTGCTTTAGCTAGGCTAACTTGCTTGTCTCATATGTGAATGTTTGTTGGCAGTTAGTTGGTGGGGATGCCATAGGACTTGTTTTCCTGCATGATGGCTGTAAGGTCTGGGCTAGAAGCAGAACCCTTGCTTTGGGGGATGGGGAGAAAATGGTGCTGACAATTCCTCTGCCTGTCATGAAATATTTCTTATCCTTTAGAATTTATTTGGCAAAGCACATTTCTCAGCCTTTGTCGTTCCCTTAAGAAAGTCTTGGACTTACCAAAATGCTTATTCATTTTTGGAATCTGGAGAAAGTCAGATTTAGCCACCTTTCCTCACAACTAGGACTGGCCTTAGGCAAATAAAGAGAAGACATTTGCTTATCTGAGGTGATTTAAGGACTAGTCCCTACTCTGAATGATTTCCCAGCTGCCACACAGTCTAAAATACAATTAGAGATTTGTTCCTTTGCTTAACTAATTACTTTTAAAGATATTTTCTTTTAAGTGAATTTTTCTTTGGGATGGGCAACACAGCACACTCTTATCAATCATTTATTTGGTGTGGGTTATTTAATTAATTGTCTTCCCTTAAGAGCACTGAGAGAGTGGAATTTTTCGTGGTAAGAAGGAGTGAGGAATAATTCTGGAATCAGAGGAATATTCCATGGAGATCAATCCTAGACTTCAGCTAACAGAATTATGTAGGCTACCTTGGTGGTGGGAACTACCAACACATGAAGAAGGGCCAAAAAAGAAAGAAAAAAAAGGAAAATGGGAAGTTGCTGGGGAAAGGAAAAACAAAAACCAAATCCTTTCAATATCATAATTCTGCCTAATTCCAGCTCTTAATAAGGCTTGCAGACATAAACTTACTTATTTCCAATTTTCTTGTTGCCCACACAGTCCTTAGGTCTGCAGTTCCCAAATGTGCTATGGTATTAACTCACAGGGCACCACTGGATATTTTAAATGTTCAACCTAGTTACTTAATAATGAAACCATTAGGTATTCTTCTGGACTAGGAGGACTGTGAAAAAATATCAAGACCCTGAGCATGCCATGCTATGAAATGAGAAAGTTTGGGAAATTCTGCCTCAGGTTAATGGAGCACAAATAATCAATACTCTTATAAATCCCCCAGAAACACAATTGTCCTTGGAGCTTAACACAAAATTAAGAATGGGGATGTTAAATTTCTTTTGGGATTATTGTCTGTTTTGTCTTCCAGCCATTTCTTTAATTGTCTGGTATATTTATTCTTTCTTTTGGTGTAGGGTCTACACAGATGTGCCTGACTGCTTTTCACTTAATCTTGGAAATGATTTTCTTGAAACATTTAGATATGTTAAAAATCAACTTTAGGAGCTGAATAAATATTTATGCAGACGCAAACCATTTCAGAATTAAATGTGCCAATGGTTTGTAAATCTGGAGTGTGCTTATTTAGAAGCTTTTCCTTAGAAGTATCAAGGCATTTGGTTTGTGAATAGATAGACATTTCAAGGCCTGCTTTATCATAGCTTTGGGCTGTGTTAAGTGTTTAAAAGTTGAGGGATTAGATGCTCAGTGACTAGAGATAATCACTGGGGACAGATGTGGGGCCTGGTTACCTGCTGAATAATTTCAAGTCCACTTTTTTCAGTTTGCCACTGTTTGAATTTCTTCAAAGCTTCATCCATAGAAATTTCTCCAGTTTTTACTTTTTCCTGTAAAAGTATGAGTTCTTCTTGGCCAGAGGGAATGCAGCATTTCAGGGCAGAACAGCGTTGATTGTCCACGATGATTCTATCTAGATTGGTGCAAGGGAGAGAATTTTGAAACATCAGTCAACATTTGGACATTTTATGCTTTCTCTCTCCCCTTAAATATTCATTAGCAGTTGCAAAGTAGATCATTGCAGGTGATTTATAACAACTGAGACCCTGAAACATTCATAGGACATTAAGAATATGGAATTCACTCTCTAGGGAAACAATCATTTCCCCTTTCTTTTGTGTTGTTGGCTGACTAAGCCGTTCACTAGCGTCTGACTAGCCATCTAAGACAGGCAGGGATAGAAAATGCAGAAAAATTAGAGGATGAGATGTGGATCCAGCTTCCCTATTCCACTCTTTCTGTTAATTCAACACGTGAGAAGAAAAAGACAGGGAAAGAGGATCTTCTGAGGAGGCAAAATGTTTCAACTAGAGGCAATTGGGTGGTGCTAGGTATAGACCTGAGTTCAAATCTGACCATAGACACTTTACAGCTGTGTGAGTCTGGGCAAGTCACTTTACCTCTGTCTGTGTCAGTTTCAGTTTCCTCATCTATAAAATGGGGCTAATGATAGTATTATCTCAAAGAGGTTTTTACAAGAATCGAGTAAAATTATATTTATAAAACACTTAGCATGGTTCCTGGCAGATAGTAGGCTCTTAATAAATACTTTTTCCCTTCCTTTCCAACTTCTTTTTAAAAACAATATTTTATTTTCCACCAATCAAATGTTAAAATAATTTTCAATATATATTTTTAAAGTTTTGAGCTCTAAATTCTGTTCCTCCCTTTCTCCTCTCCTTCTCCTGGAGACTGTAAGCAATCCAATATAGGTTATACATGTACAATCATGTAAAATATTTTCGTTTTAGTAATTTTGTATGTGAAGACTTGAAAAAAAAGAAAGGAAGGAAGATAAAAGAAAGAGAAAAATAGTATGCTTCACTTTGTATTCAGACAATATCAATTCTTTCTCTGGAGGCAGATAGCATGTTTCATCATGAATCCTTTGGAATTGTCTTGGATCATTGTATTGCTGGGAATAACTAAGTTATTTATAGTTTTTCACTGTTCAATATTGTTGTTACTATATGTTGTTACTATGTACAATGTTCTTTTGGTTCTGCTCACTTCACTTTGCATCAGTTCATTTAAGTCTTTCCAGGTTTTTCTGAAAGCATCCTGCTCATCATTTCTCACAGCACAATAGTATTCCATTACAATTATATACCACAACTTGTTCAGCCATTCCTCAGTTGATGACCATCCTCAATTTCCAATTCTTAGCCATTGCAAAAAAAGAGCTGCCACAGATATTTTTGTACAAATAGGTTCTTTTCCCTTTTTTTTTTTTGGCAGGGTGGGGGGATATCTCTGGGATACTGACTTAGCAGTGGTATTGCTGGATCAACGTGTATGCACAGTTTTATAGCCCCCTTTCCCCACTTCCACAGAAATAGTCAATCACCAGTAAATGACGGTGAATCAAATTATTTTAGAGTTGGAAGTGACCTTAGAAGTAATCTAGTACAATTTGCTCTGAGTAAGAATTCTTTCAACAACATCTGCAAGTAGACATAGAGTGTTTGTTAGGACATCTCCAGGAAAGAAAATAATCCAGAATCCCCCAAGGCAACCAATCCCACTTTTAGACAGCTGTCACTGAAAAAAAAGTTTTTCTATACACAGGTCTAAGCCTTCCTCTTTGCCACATCCACTAAACTGCTCCTTATTTTATCTTCTTGAGCTAAACTAGAAAAGTCTAATCCTTCCTTTATGTGACAACCCTTCAAATACTTGAACACAGCTTTCATGGCCCAAACTAGGATTTCTCTTCTCTAGGATAAATACCCCAGGGTTGTTTTTTTTTTAACCAATCTTCATATGGCATGACCTTTAGAACTTTACCATCCTGGTTACTTTATTATGAAGCTTATCCGGATTGCTCTTCATATGTGATGAAGAAACTAAACCAATGCTGTCAGACCAGGACAAGGTATAGGAAGGCTATCGCCTGCCCAGGTCTGTTCAATATTCCTCCCTTAACCTAACCTAATACTACATTTATTTTTTGTTTCCATGTTACACTGTTAGCTCTTAGAGTGGCAGTCCACCCAAATCCCCATTCTTGATTCAGTTAAACTTCTGGCTAGCCATGATTCCTCTGTCTTGTGCTAGTGAAATTGATTTTTTTTAATCTAAGAGTAACAAAGTTGGTCCAACAATATAGGTTGTCAGGAATTTTGGGGATCTTAATTCTGTCTTCTACTGCATATTTATTACTAGCTGTCTACAGATTTGTTAAGCATTTCATCTATGTTTTTACCTAAGTTATTGATAAAAGTTTTGAATAATACAGAGATAAGTAAGGAGTCATGGGATTCTCTTTCCAAGTTGGCATTAAAACAATGATTACTCTTTGGATATAATGATATCACCAGTTTCAAATATGCATAACACCTAATAATCTGGCCAATATGTCTGAGAGTTACCATAGTAGAGAGAAGATACTGAAGTTTACAGTTTCAGAGTCGGAAGTTAATCTGAACACATGTGTTCTCTTCACTCATGCCTGTCTTGAAGTCTCTTCAACAAATACTGATTGCATTGGTGAGAAAGTGTGACCCAAGTTTATTGTAAGGGCTGGGGTGTATTTATAATTTATGTATTGACTTTGGTACATGTGATGTTATTTTTTCTTTTGCTCTATAGTTAAATATGTGGTTATACTGAAGATGTAAAAGTATTATTCTCATGAGTGACGGATTGTATAAATAAAATATTGATTTTTAGTTCAGAGTTAAAGTGGTGAGTAGAAGTATATTCCCTCATGACAGGTTATGCTCTAGGGCTCTGAGAGAGTTTGAGTGTAATTTCATGGTGGTGGTCTTTTTCTAGGAAACCTGACCTGCTGTGTCCATATACCCTCTATGAGAGGTGTAAGGTACCACCTGCCAGTTTTTTAGGACACTAGAATGTAGTTCATCTGGGTTGGTGACTTGAAATTGTCAAGGGAAGTTTGGTTTTCTCTCCTTTGATATCTTGTGTGTAAACTTCTTATCTACTATTTGTTTTGTTCTTTACAATCCAAAGATACTTCTCTTTGGAAGGGGAAACATAAACATAAAGCTGGGTAAGCTTTTTCTTCTTTTTGACTTGAGCTGTCATGACATTATCCACCTAAAACAATATCTCCATCCCTTAATTCTCTTCCTTATTCCAATATTGCTTTAAAAAACCTTTTTTTACCTTTTAATTTTATCAGCCTTAGTTCATTCTGAGTTATCCTTCTGACTTTATTCTTACACACTTTTGTATGTTTTTATATTCATCCTTTGTTACCTATTGTTCAGTTGTTTTTCAGTTGTGTCCCATTTTTCATGACCTTATTTGGGGTTTTCTTGGCAAAGATACTGGAGTAATTTGCCATTTTCTTCTCTAAGCCATTTTACAGATGAATAAACTGAGGCAAACAGGGTTAAGGAATTTGCCTAGGGTTACACAGTTAGTGAGTGTCTGAGGCTGGATTCGAGCACAGGAAGATGAGTCTTCCTTCTAGCACTTTATCCACTGTACCACCCAGCAGCTAACTGTACTTGCCTCTATTATCTGTACTTTTTAATAAATTAAATTGGTTCCTGAGTTTCCTGTTCTTCCACATCCTTATGTTTAGGCAATTTCTCATTTCTTCTCTTTTTTGTCTTGAGAATATCATTCCTGAGATCTTCCCATCTCTCCTAATTTGAATTCCCTTGTATAATTTAGTCCATAGAATCTTACTGATCACTCCTGTCCTTTGCTTTCCTAAAACCCAAAGTGTATTTCAGACCATGCCTGGCTCCTAATCTTCTCTCTTATAGATTTCAATATGATGAAGCAGTCATCTCTCATTTCCCATGCCAAAATGAATTATTCCTGTACCTATTAAATGATAGAATTATCATTAAAGCAAGTCAAGAAATGTTTGGCTGCTCTGCTTCAATAGATGTATATTGAATCAGAGTCCTCATTAATTACTATATTATGTCACCACGACAGGTTTCGTGATCTCTTTCTTAAACTCTTCATCTACTTTCCTTTTCTTTTTAGGTTGTTCATGGAAAACATCAATGAATTTATTGCTTCTGTTTATGCCTCTGTTGATCTTTACCCAGATGTTCTCCACACTATTTCAACCTTTCTAGTCCTGAAATTCTTTCACAAAAATATGCCTTTCATACAAAATGCTACCCAACCCCCAAATTGCTTTAACCTATCCCGTTTCTTTTGAATTAAGCATCCTTTTAGAACAATGTTGAAGTTACTAATCTTACTCTACCAAGTACCAAAGATAACTGTGAGGTCAAATATGCTTCCTTGCATTTGGATATCTAGTTTACTTTGCTTGTTATCTCTGCTTTGTACATTTGTCATATTGGTTGCAGAGGTCATGGGGCATATTACTCTTAGATAATGCCTCCTTGTGAATTTCTCAATTACTATTTTTTATCCTACATTCAAACTACTCCTTATATGGGGGTTGTTAACCATTTTTTTTGCATGTATTATAGACCACTCAAACAATATTTTCAAATAATTGAAGGAAATTCAGTTAGGTTAAGTGCAAATAAAAATATAATTTTTTTTTATGTTTCCAATCTTATAGATTCCATTAAATCTGTCAATGGACCTCAGGTTAAGAACTCCTAATTTATAGTATCTAATGTGGTGAATATACATAGATGATTTCCCTCTCCTTTACTCTTTTCAATCCGAAGCTCTTATGATTAGAATCCTCAACCTGCTATTAAATGTCTCACCCACTCTTTAGTTTCAGGGGGTGCGGGGAGCATCCAGCTATCCTCAAATGGTTGTTGCTTCTGAATACCTCTGTGTGGTCTTAGCCTTCTTCAGTATATTGTTGTATCATTTTCACTCTGGACTGGGAAAAGCATACTTAGGACAGGTGTATATTCTATCATCAAAGTTATTAAGGGATCAGAAGTATATAAGACATTTTGGGATATTTTTCTTTATAGTACTCCCTATTTTATTTGTCAAAGTCATTGCAAAGTATTAGGTTAATAATGTATTATTAATAATATTTAATAATTAAAGCACTGATATTTTATGTCCTAGAAAGTATCTGGATAAATCTGATAAATTCTTGACTTGCTTGATTATTTCATCTTTTAGAAAGTAGAAAAAATGTTGAAGGAAACTATTAATCTGGATCTCAATATGATCAATAAAGTAGAACTGTCTGGAGAAATGAAGATGAAGGAAACAATGTAGAAAAATGACCATTCCACTTGAATATTTGAAAAGATAAGAGCCAAATATTGTGCACGTTAAGACATGTCCCTGAGACTTAGGGACAGCAGACTTCGAAGAGATCAAAAGCAAGACAAAAATGATTCTATGGGTTCTGAGGAATGGGAAGTTATCAAGAATGATTTCAATGAGGTAGGATGAGTAAGGTGTCAACAAACACTGAAGTCACTTGATAAGAAGCTCATGAATGAGCTCAGATTTTAATAGGATAGAGACAAAGGGTGAAATTGAGGGGGGCACCTGAAGGAATGTTTAAAAAATCTGCATAATGTTAACCACAGGATGAGGAATACTAAGGCCCACACACAACTACTGTCTCATTAATCTTCAATCTCTTCCTATCTGATGTAGGATCTACAAGACACAGCAACCAATGGGAAGAAGGAAAGAGAGAGAGAGAGAGGTAAGGGCCAAGAATGGCTCTAAGGTTGAAAATTTGTTTAAAAAGTGGTGCTATCGATGGAGAAGTTTCTTCCCCAGGATAAATATCCATCCCATGGTGAAGTAAAGAGTCAGAAGGTCTAGGACTGAATCCTGGCTCTGCCAGTTACAATCTGTGTAACTCTAGGAAAGTTGCTTAGGATAGGAAAGGCTTTCAAACCTAAGCTGAGGATTTTATATTTGACCTTGAAGGAAAAAGAGAGCCATTGGAGTTTCCTGAGTATGGGTGTATGTGTTTGGTGGGGTGGGCACAGGGGGAGGGGAAGCACCCACATCTCCTTCATGTTTAAAATCTCTTACTTGATTTCACCATTCTTGCTAGTGATCATATACTACATCTTTTTTTTCCCAGTAAGAGGAGGGATGAGACAGGAAGAAAAAAATAAATGTTTGCTAATTGAAAAAAAAATTGTTTAATGACTACCTTTTGCCTCTAGCATAAAATGCAAACTCCTCAGAATGGCTTTTAAGGATAATTGCCACCATTTATATAGTTCTTTAAGGTTTGAACAGCACTTTCTGAACATTATCTCATTTTACCCTCACAACAGCTCTGACAGGAAGCTGTTATTATTCCCATTTTCCAGATAAGGAAACTGATGCAGACAATGATTACTCAGGGTCACACAGCTAGCAAGTATCAGCAGGTGTATAAACTCATGTCTTACCTACTCAAGATCCAGAGTCTGAGTCACTGAGTCATTTAGCTTCCCCTATTTAAAACCCTATTCAATCTGGCTCTCGTGGTACCTTTCCCATTTTATTTGGTATCACGCCTCTTAGTATTGAGGCTCCATGCCTCCCTTATTATTAATTCCATAATTAATAAGTTGAGGATGGATGATAAAAATGTACTTCCACCCTCTCAGTCTTGTAGTTATTTCATACATGTTATAACTATATACATTATATATGTACATATATATATATTTACATGCTATTTACCTCAATACAATGAAAGCTTCTCAAAGTCAGCTTTTCTCCCCCTAGTCTTTGTATCTCTAGCACTTGGCACACAGTAGGAGCTTAATAAATACTTGCTGATTGGTGACTGATTTATATATTATCAGACAATGCTACTGTTTCCATGTTATAAGAGAGGGTTCTATGAGGAAAAATGAGTGCACACACACTGGGAATGACAATAGTGTATAAACAAAAAGGGTTAATAAATTTTTTTAAAGAAAAAAAAATCCCTGTCACTGGAGGACTTTTTATAACAATTATGATGATAGTAGTTGTTGTTTAATTATATCTACCTCTTTGTGACACTATTTAGCATTTTCTTGGCAAAGATAATGGAGTGTTTTGCTCTTCCTTCTCCAGCTCATTCTACAGATGAGGAAACCGAGACAAATGGGATTAAGTGACCTGTCCAGTGTCATACAGCTAGTAAGTGGCTGAGACCAGATTTAAGTTCAGGTCTTCCTCACTCCAGGCCCAAAGTTCTATCCACTGAGCAACCTAGCTGCTCAATAATAGTAGGTAGCATTTATACAACACTTTAAAGCTTGCAAAGCACTCTCTACATATATTATCTAATTAGACTCTCACAACAACCTGAGATGTAGGTGCTATTATTATCCCCATTATGCAGATAAGGAACCTGAGAGTCTAAAGGACTTGACCAGGGCTGCAGAACTAGTAATTGCATGAGGACAAATTTGAGCTCAGGTCTTCCTGACACTAAATCTTGTGCCTAGGGGCTATATGGTCATTTCCCAAATGTCCAGATATGGGTAAGTCTTAAGGACCCTTAATGTCTTTTTTCAACTCCAAGCAAGATAAGATGGTTCTACAACATTACAATTCAAATTGAAGGGTGATCAGACTGATGTCTGTGGGATTTTAACAAGTATTTCAACATTAATGGAAATTTGGATTCCCTCTTTCCTCCTTCAAGGTTGTTTATTCACAACACATTTTACAGTGAAATTTTTCCTCACCAGAGCTGTTTTTCTCTTTCACCATACAGGAACCCATGTTTGCTACTGTTGGCCAAGCTGGTGAATCCTTGAGTTGGCCATGGTGTGTGAGAGCATCTCTTTTTGGTAGAATGAGACTGCTAGGCTCAGATATGAGTGACTGGTCCGGCCATTGGGGATAAGGCACCTGTTTGATTCCCTGAGTTATTCAATTTTGCTATGCATGACTGCTTGGACCTTGGAAGAACTTTGGCAGGATGTTAAATTAGAGGAGACCTAGAAATGAATAGGGTATCATTTTTAGGAAAACCAGCCTTGAGAGCATTTACTTTCTGAAGCTATACAATACTTCCCACACCTACACCAGAGTCCAATTGGCAATTATCTCGACTCTTTCAGGATTTTCTTGTCTTGTCTTTTCTTTTTGGAAGTTCTGTGCCACATGAACTAACAAGATGTCAACACATTCTATATTCTAAATCCTTTTCTTCAGGGATGATGGAGCACGTAATCCCCAGGGAACTGGAGGAACACAACTAAGCCGTAGGGCTTCCTGGTTCAGCAGCAAAAGACATAGTTAGCAATTGAGAATCTGCTCCACACAGCATTTGCTCTTGACAAAGCCCCAAGCTCAAATCCAAAGACAAAAATCATGAGCTGAATTGCACTACAATTCTAGGTAGCCTCCCTGCTTTATTAACATTGAGTGCTTAAACATAGTTTACACTGATTTTCTGTTAATTTGGGTTAATCGTATGATCGTGGTGGCTGGCACGAGATTTACCAACCTTGATAATTATAATTTAGTCAAATTTTCATTTATGGCTTAATGTTAGTCACTGCTATATCCCATAGGGGTGTGGTTAAACAAGGCATGATGGGCTACCTATGGCATGCCTGATACCTGCTCCTATTAATTTGGAAATATTTTTAAGGGCATTCTCACTAGATAGCGGGCATACAAAGGTTAGTTGTATAGATGTGTCTTCCCTAGATTGTATCTGTTACCCCAGAGCCTTATGCTTGGTTCTCCTCTGGCCGATGGTGAGTTCTCTTCTACCAACTCACCCATGAAGCTGAAATCTTCTTTCCTTATGAAAACTGTCATAAAATGAGCCTCCACAGAGAAACCCCTCTGCTAATCAGAAACAGCAATAACAATGCACATATGACACCCAACCTTCAGTCTTGTATATCATTTTATTCACCTCTCTCAAAGCTCTTGACTTCATCTACTAAAAAAATAATCAAACTGGTTTAGGTATGATTTATATTAGTTTTCTCTGACTGGGCTCAGATGGTGGTTCTGATAGATAGGAGAATGCCCAAAAGATAGGGAAGAGTGCAGAAGTTGGGAAACTAAAGAACTCATAACTAGTAATGGGATAATTGAGAGGAGGCTGTAATCAGCATCATTGTGAGATAGCCACTCATTTAGTGATAATCTCCATAGACCGACACTCATGTTTGGCTCCTACTATTAAGTTTCCTTTTTTTAAAAAGAGAAATCAGTCAATCAGCAAGCAATTATTAAGTGTATGAGGTTTCTAGGTTCTGGGCAAAAGCAAAACCATTTCCTGCCTTTAAAAATTTATTCTCTATGGAGGAAACAACATGTACTCATATGACTAAATACAAAATGAGAGACAATACAAAATGAATGCTATGGAACTGGCCTCAAAATCAAGAAAACCTTGGTTCAAATGCCACCTCTGACACATACTGGTTTCATGACCTTGGGTAAGACACTTAACCTCTCTTTGACTCAGTTTCCTCATCCATAAAATGGGGAAAATAATAGCACTTACCTTTTAGGGTTGTTGTGAGGGTCAAAGGAGGTAATAATTGCAAAGCACAAAGCACAGTGCCAGGCATAATGAGTGATATATAAAGTTAGCTATTATTATCATTATTGCTATTATTACTTAACTTTTCAATTTCCCTATCAACTGTATGACTAGAAAGGGAAGAAAAGGCACTATCTCCATTAGTAGAAGGTGTTTCCTCCCTAAGAGTGTCTTATTTTGATGAAATGTCAGGTCTCAACCAAAATAAATACACAGTAATTTTGGGGGGATGCTAGCATCTAAAGGGCTCAGGAACAGTCCAGATGTAGGAGACAGGCAGCACTTGAGTTGTGTTTTGAAGGAAGCAAGAAATTTAAGAATTAAGAATGAGAGAAGAATGTGTTCCAGGCATGGAGAACAGCAAAAGTGTGGGGACAGGAGTAGTGTCCTGTAAGAGGAACAACACATAGGCTTCGATAATAAGTCTGGGAAGGTTTGTGAAGCATGTGAAGAACTTTATATTTGATTCTGGAGGTAATTAGGAGATACTGTAATGGTACAGACTTAGGATTTTCCATTAGAAAGCTCAAAATTTCGATGAATTGACAATTAGGCAGACTAGCATCAAAGACTGAGAATATGAATGTATTACATCTTTTCTACCTTAAGAAAGAGAAGGTTAGCAAAAAGCAACACATAGAAGAAGAAACCAAACCATCTAGAGTAACTGGTGGCCCATTAATTATTCAGTAAAGTCTTTTAAGCTACTATTATGCATTCAGAATATTATTCTAAGGATGATATCCTTTATTTTTCATAGGTTTGAGTCCCACCTTTGACACTTACAAATTGTGTGACCATGGGCAACATATTTAGACTTTCTGGGCCTCAGCTCTCTGAGCTCTAAAATAGTATCAGTAGTGCCTACCTCACAATGTGAGAATACAAGCCTCAAATGTGATATTGCATGTAAAATTGAAAAGGGCTATCTAAATACATATCATTTATTATTATTATTATTATTGAATTATGGTTTACTGATGTATTACTGTAGAAGTTATGATAGTATCTATTATTATGGCTAGCAATATAATTTAACTCAAAATCATTTATGAAATACCCTTCCATGCATTGTACTGACACACTTTTGGGACAAACTTCAGGATGCCTGTCCCTTAAGAGCTGGGCACTATAGCAACTGCTTTCTCCTGGTAAATGTTCTATTCTTCCCATCCTTCAAGGCCCGACTCATGAGACAGCTCCTTCATGAAGCTGCTCCTATTGGAACTTAGAACCTTCCTTCACTTGAAAACCTTAAGTCTTCCTCAAATTTCTCATAGCCCCTTTTTTTCTCTCTTTTGTACTTACCTCATTACTTATACTTATACTCATATCAGTGTTGGAACAGTGGATAGAGTACTGGCCTAGAATTAAGAGGTTTTGAGTTCAAATGTGACCTCAGATACTTACTAGATGTGTGACTCTGGGCAAGTCACTTAATCTCTGCCCCAGTTTGACGTGTAAAATGGAGATTTGGGAGTGGTTTACCATTTCCTCCTCTAGCTCATTTTACAGATGAGGAAACTGAGGTAAACAGGGTTAAGTGACTTGCCCAGGGTCACACATCTAGTAAGTATCTGAGGTCACATTTGAACTCAAAACCTCTTAATTCCATGCCAAGCACTTACCACCCTTAAAATAAGGAACAAGTGAGATAATATTTGTGAAGCACTTGGCATAATTCCTAGCACATAGTAGGTAGAATACAGATGCTAGGTATTATTATTGCTATTATTATTAATGTATATGATTTATCTTCACTAATAAATGGGAAGATCCTTGAGGGTATAGAATGAATGAATTTTATATGTCCAGAAATGAATATACATTTCTTAAATTGAATTGCATCAGTTCGCCTGAACAAGTCAACACTATATATTGTAATTATCTAGAAGTCTGTTGATTATGTTTTTTAAAACTTCTATTTTTAAGTAAATTAAAAACAGTGAACAGGAATCTATTTTCTATCTATCTTACTTCAACTCCCTCCTCAGGTTGTTGATTATGTAGGAATTGGGGATTCTCTTCAGGAACCCATTTTCTTGGTTTTCTCAGAAAAGTTCCACACCTATTTATCTCCCAGGGGAAGTGTCATACCCTGTAATCCCATTTAGTGGATTGGAGAATGAATCAGATGGATCAGAGGCTGTCCTAATTAAATCCTCATTACATTTCATTTTGCAATACTATTATTTTCCTATTGTCTCATCACTTTATTTCTGTAGTAAAAGAAATAGAAAGTTCCCCATTGAGTATTTTCATCAGTATTCCCACTAGCAGGATCCTCCATTAGTTTAGAGCCTTAACTTTGGGCAAACAATTTATCTTCTTTGGGTTTCACAGTCCTGATCCATAATGTGAAAGGGTGGGACTAAATGATCTCTAAGGTACTTTAAGGGTCCCTAATTTCATACTTGCTGCATCTGTGTAGATTAAAGCTTCCCCCCTTAATAGATGGCCTTTATGAATTGTTTTAGCTGAAGAAAAAATGTGTCACCTGGTGCTCAACCTTCTGGTGATGAGATAGCTTGGTCCTTGTACAATCAAATATACAAGCCACTGCTGGACCCATCCTTGGAGCCCTTATAGATGAACAGAATCAGGTAAAGTTTGAGTTTTGATGTCCTGACCTTTACTGAATGCCACAATTATCTGTTGAACTTTTTTCTGTCCCTGTGTTTATATATAGTCAAAAATAATTGACAGTATGATAACTGAATAATTATAATGTGAATATTTAGGATGCTTTCCTTTCAAGAAGCTCAAATCACTGTACATACACTCCCTCACTGACTCTTAAAATAGTCCTGCGAGGTATTTTGGGGGTACCTGGTGGGGATAATAATCTTCTCTGTTCCATCCTGCCTCTGCAGCAATTTTTGGGATCCTAATTGCATAACAGTTTCATCTACCTGGAGGACTTTTATTTTGTTTCTTTGAAAATTGCAGGTCCAGAGGGAGAATAGAAGTAGATTTTAAGGAAATAAATGTCTTGCCTCCAACTATTATGAAATCAGCAAAAATCAAGAACCCATCAATTACATGACTTTAGCATAATAATCTAACCCACAGGTAGAGTATCTAGGTGCCACATGATAGTCTGAGATGAGTTTTATTATACATTGAAATCTTTTCTTTTTTTATGAAAGATTACTCTAAGAACTTGCCCTGGATTAACAGTTGAATTGATGAATGTGGACACGTTTAATATAACTTTCATTTTTTAAAACTTTGCAATATCACTGAAAATACACACAGAACTTAAAATAGAGGCCAGGGATGCTGTGTGATCAAGAAGAAACCAGGTCTCAGTAAGAGCCAGAAGATGGAAAGAATGGGAAAGGAGAAGGTTTAAGATGAAGGCATTTGTTAATTAATGGATCAGACATTCTAAAGGTGGAGTGTTGGATAGATCTGGAGTGGAATATTGGGGTGTGGCTGCTTAAGGCAGAGAGGGATGGGAATAAGGGAGAAAATGGTTGTGGATAGGGTATTTTTTAAACAGAACTGGCAAATAACTCATCAGGTATGTTGTTGTGGGAATTCTTTTTTCAGGTATGGATTGAACTAGATGGCTGTTGGAACTCCTTCCAACTTTCACATTAAAAGTTATGTTCTGAGACATGTATTTATGTAGCAGGGGTTCATAATTTCTGGGTTAGAGATAGTATGAAGGGGGAGGTACGTGTTCATCACTGAAGAATGAGTCAGGCAGAATATCATTCACTGGGGTGGGGGTGGGAGTCTAGTGGAGGAAGGCAGGTGATTAGGATGTTGAGGCTCTCCTCAAGGTACAACCTCATAGCAGATAGTCACCTTCATTTGTAAAAAGATTTAGGATAAGTTCTGACATCAAGATCTTCCAGCTCCTACTGAGTTTCACTATGTTCTAAAGGAAGTTGACTCATTCTTGTCTTTCTTTATAACAATGAACCCAATCAACAGTGTGTTTGAGTAGCTGCTCTCAAATACCTGGCTTCATTTGATTTTCTTCTTTGTCTATCTATGGATAATAACTTGGGGTGGGGGTATCATTTTATTTGAGATTTGAACCATTTCAAAAGCTAATGGAATTTTCAGGGCTAACTAGTAAATTACACTTCACATTTTGAATGCTTTTTCTTTAAAATTAAAAAAAAAGTCTGTCAGCATACAATGAGAAATAGTTTCCTTAGTTCCTCCCTCTATGTATCTTAAGAAGAGATGGAGAGCATCTATTGCTCCCTTCATTTGCTCTCTTTAAACTGTGTTTACATTGAACTTCAGAGGAAAATATTGTTCTTGAGTTGATGGTAAATGAAGCTTACGGCCCCAATCCTTCTCAGTGTAGACTGGATGTCAAGTATCTCTTCTCAGAAAAAAACAAAAACAAAAAACAAAAAACAGAAGGGAGATCTAATGTCTACTTCAAATTTGGTGCCAGGGCAAAGGGATCATGTGGAGAATTATTTCATTAGTATGTAGACTGGACGAGGTCTTCTCCATCCAACCAAGTAAATATTCAGAGCTTCCTTTGAAGCCAGAAATTCTTAAAAAATATTTTTGTGTCTTTTTAAAATTAAGACTGCTCTTTGGTGGTCTAGTGAACCTGAAGGATCCCTTCTTAGAATAATACTTTTAAATGTATGTAGTGCAGGGGCAGCTAGGTGGTGCAGTGAGTAGAGCACTGGCCCTGGAGTCAGGAGGACCTGAGTTCAAATCCGACCTGAGACAGTTGACGTATGTACTAGCTGTGTGACCTTGGGCAAGTCACTTAACCCCAATTGCCCTGCCCAAAAAAACCAAATGAACAAACAAAAAAAATGTATTCAATGCATAATATTACAAAGGAAACCAATTATACCAAAATATACAATATCAATATGAAAAAGGACACTGAATTAAGAATCCTTAATCTAAGCATTTATGAAAAAGTAGTCCCAATGCATGTCTCAGAGGACTTGGCTCTTTATTTGCCCTCCATAATGGCTTAGCGTAGCAGATGGAGAGGCAGCCTTAGGGTCAAAAGACAGAGGTTCAAGTTTTTCATATGACATGCCCTGGCTGTGTGACTCTGGGCAAGTTACTTAACCTTTCAATGTCCATAATTTTATGTGGCCATTGGGTTTTAGGTGCAAGTTTGGAAAGGATTTTGAGGTCATCAAATCCAATCATGTGTTTTAAATATGAGGTAACTGAAGCTCAGGAAGTTAAGTGACATATCCAAGGTTCAATAGGTAGGAAATATCAGAGATGAGATCGGAATCCAGGTTTTGTGACTATGGATGGGCAGAGCAATATGTTCCTTCTTACTGTGTTATAGAACAGGTTTCAGTCTACATAGGTAGAAGGAATTTTCTCATTAGGAGTTACTTATATTAATGATATCATAAGTCTAGTATGAAAAGAAATAGCTAGGTAGCTAAACCACATTCTCTCAAGTCCATTTCTGATTTTTTTTGGGTAAATGTATTACTTTTATTTCACTGTTCTTCCTGAGAAGGATATTTGGAATACAACTTAACCAATGCAAAACTATACGAAACCAATCTGGCCTCTGCTTTTGTTTCCTAGCTAGGCAGCTTTTGTCATCATCAGGAAGCCAAGGAAATATTCCCATGATGCTTTTTTTCTGAAACAAGTGGCAATACTGGTCAGTTTTTTATGTACCTGACTTTCTGACAGGAGCCTGGAGCTTGTCACCATCATGCTGGGGTCTGGTGGTCTTCTGCTGAAACACTGAAAAACATATAGATGCCATTACTCACTGAGCCCAAATATCTCAGCCCTATTGTAGACAACTAGGTGCAGCTAGATTGCTAGACATCATTTTCCCTAACGACAATTCTTGACATGTTCTTTTTTCCTGAGTAGGAGGACTATTAAGTTTTCAATTTTGTCATTTGTACCACTGATTAGTCATGTCAGATAGCTCTTTTTTTGTCTAGAGTAGCATTTTGCTGATGCCAGGCCTCGCTGATTTACTGAAATTATATTTTATTTTGTTAACAGGTAAAGAAAACCCTAGCCCCTTAAAAATGCTAAATCCAACACTTAGGTAATATTTAAAATTTTCATTGAACTGATTCATGCTCCCCCTGCCATGCTCAGAAAGGCTGATGACAGTTTTTCCTTAAGTAAAGCAAATGATGCATTTCATAGATGAAACAAATGAAATAATCTTTAAATATTTTTGGTGTTTTAAATTTTATTTTTATTAAGAACTTAATCATCAGTACACATAAACCTTTCAGTATTTGAAGAACAAGAAAGTATTATATAAGAAAGTGTAAGCATCTTAGAGGACAGCTTCTTAGTGAATGTGGAGGGGGTGCTAGTTGGTAGTGATAGAAATGCGAAGAAAGGAGCACAAATAAAACAAAAAATCCGCAAAAGAAAAAAAAGGAAAGTAGAAGAGGATATACAAATATAGTCTTATTTGATATCTAGTACCTGCTAAGTGGGTGTTCTGATTAATTTTTTGGGGGGAGGGCAGGTGGGAACAATCAGACATTTGATTTCACAGAATTTCAGAATATGAGAGTTGGAAGATACCCATCAGCCATCTAGTCCAGCCTATAACTGAAAAAAGTAATTCCCACTCCCATTCCTATTTTGCCTTTTGAGAGACAAACAGAACAAAGCAACTCATATCTGTCACACAATAGTCTTTCAAATATTGAAGCTAGCTTTTATGTCAACTTTTGCTTACCCCAACTCCTTTATTACATGGGTATAGAAAAAAGCCCTTCAATGTGGACTTTATACTCATTTTTTAAACTGAAAGAGTTGTATGATGAAAAAAATTATAGACAATTAGTGTAGGGAATTCTAGATACAGACACTCCCTCTATCAACACAGGTCAGAACCTGGTCTATATCTCAAAATGATCTAGAGTTGCCTGGAGCCCTGAGAAGTGACTCAGCTTGAACATGGATACAGAATGAGTATATGTCAAAGCCTAGACTTGATCTTAGGTTTTCCTGATTCTGAGGATAGCTCTGCCTTGGCTACAATAAATACCAAACAATCTTGCTTTGTTCTCATTAGTTATTTCTCACATCAGACAGCTAGGTAGGAATAAGTAGCCCTTCTCATCTCCTTTTTTAGATGAAGGAGAAACAGCCTTGCCTGCTAAATGTCAAATGAAAACTCATGAGGTTTTGTAAAGGTTCTACTTTTTGGGATTCCAATGTAGCCCATGTATGCTCTGAGGTTCCTTATCCCAATTTCCACTTCCCTTAATTAGTTGGGTCTCCAAGAGCTTTGTGACCTCTTCCCTTCAGGATTCAAAAGGTACCCTTGATGGGTCAGGAGTAATTTTCTAATTCCAATGGGCCCCACTGGTGTGCTTTCCCCTGAAGATTATCAGTTGAGAATAATTTAGTCAGCCAACCTTATATATTTTTTTTAGAAAGGGTATGCAATAAGCATAGTTGGAACAAAATTTCTGCCCCAAATGTTTGTGCTCATTTTCCCCAAAGTACGGAATCAAGGGGAAATTGGACTCAGAGGCAAAAGGGCTTCTCGTTTTTGGAAGTCATTTTCTCCTATTTGTGGGATAACTACAGAGTTTCCTTTAAGCATGATGAATGTCTGTCCATATCCTTGCCTCCTTATGTGGAAACAATCATCAGCTAATCCAAGGACACTTTTTAGAACACTAATGGAAATCTACCAGACTCTAAGAAGCTAGAAAGTCCTCCTTCAGTTATAGCTTTTGGGGAGGAGACTTGGCTAAAGCTAAAGCTTAGGTATTTCTCCCCGCTCCCTGAAATGTTTTTTTTTTCCTTAGGAATGTGCTATAAAGCCATACTTACTCCAATTTCTGGATAAAACCTCCCATTCCAGTTAATTTGATGTTCCTATGCAGAACCCAGGGGGAATAACAGAATACCACAGCTAATTGCAACAGATACCCTGCCTGGCATCCTATCACTTTGTCAAATGGTTTATAAAGCTGATTGTGAAATGAAGGTGTTGGAATAGATGGCTTCTGAGGTTCCTTGCATCTCTAAATGTATGCTCCTACATGCTTAGCATAAGTATCAGAAAGACAGTGAAATATAGATAATTAAAAGGGTAGCCTTAGAATCTGGAAGATCTGAGTTCAGATTGTGTGTCTCACAAATATTCACTCTGTGACCCTTAGCAAGTCGTTCAGACTGTCAATGATACTAAGGGTAAAGTTGATTTAGTCCTTTAGGGAAGATGGTGTGGTCTCTAGGGACAATCTATGCTTGCCTGGCTGAAGCTGCTTAGTTTCTGGGGGTGAAGGACCTTGTATCAGAGTCCTGTAAGTATTAAGACCTGGAAAAACGATCTATTCTCTCTGGAATCTTTCCCCAAAGTTGATCTCTAGTCTTTGACCTTATCACCTGCTACTCTGACTACCAGCTATGGTACATTTAGGTTTTATTAGCTAGTATTTTCCTGTACCTTCCTTTCTCTCTTACTTGTTTCCCGCTGCATCTGGGGCCATCTCCAGTCATCCTGATCTATATCCTGTCACTGGATCCAGATGGCTCTGAGGAGAAAGTGAGGCTAGTGACTTTTCACAGGCTCCATCACTTAAATCCAATTCACTTGCATGTCACAGCATCACCTTCCTGATATCATGATCCTCTTCTAGGACAAAGAATGAACAAAAGCCTAAGACGGGTTGCTAATCTTCATCATTTCAGTGAGTCCACATGTTGGAAGTTCTCTAAACCAGTGAAATCATAGATTTGGACATAATCAAGAGCATGTAAGTTACATTCCAAATAACAAAAGAAGATGTGTCAAATAGTGGTGAAAAGAAAATGTCAAGGAAAACAATGGGTATGTTAAAAACACAACTTTGAAAAGGAGGAACAATTAATATAGTTTTCCTAAAATACAAAATTTCCAAGGAAAATCTATGCATATCTGGTAAAATTTATTGGTGGAATGCAGCTTGATATCTCAAATTGACATGTGGCAAAGGGGCAAAAGATAATTTTCTCATAAAACTAATGGGTGTATGTGGTTTAACATTTTGCTAAATATTGTCTATAGTTCTACTGACTAATGAATAATTAGGAGAAGTGGAGGTTTTTTTTTTAAAAAAAAGATTTCTATTTTTTGGCCGCTTCAAAATATTTGTTAAAAACAAAATGCTTTTAATATTTTAATAACATATTGAATCTTCATTCTTTGCCAATGTTGTTAAGATAATGGCTAGGAGTGCCTGGTATTAAAATCAGCTGACATCATCAATACAGGAAATAACATGAATCCAAAGTAGAGATTTAGTCAATAGAGCCTCTAATTGAAAAGCATAGTAATTGATAAGTTTGGAAGATTCTGCTGAGTTTTGCAGCCATTAATTAATCAGAAATGGATTTGGTCTTCTGTCTGTTAAGAGTCAATTTGTTAATAAACACTTTGTACCTTGAATTTTGCTGAAATACCTTCAATTGACATCGAACACTCAGCATGAGTGAAATACAGTAGATGCACATGAACTCCAGTTTATAGAATTAATGAGCACATGAATGTTCTGTGATGATGAGATGTGTTAGGCAGTGATATGCCTGCTTGGAGCAACCTTATCAGGGAAAGGTGGGATGAATAAATGAGGGTGGTATTAATAAATTCATCTGACTGCTTCAAGTGCTGATATGTATGCACACACATACTGTGACACAACATCCAGTTGTCAATACTGAGTCTTGGCTTCCCCGAGGGTTATTGATGTGGCTTGGTTTGGAATGGACTACAGGTATTTCCAGCATAACATTCTCTCTGCACTACCTTGAATTCTGCAGGCTTATCCCCTACATGATCTTGACAGACTAGAGGACTTTGTTGAATCTAGTATAAGGAAATTCATTGACTGTTTTTTTTTAAAGATCTGTTTTTGCTTTTTATTTTTACGTCATTTCCCTTCAGCCTCTGAGATTATACTGAACGCTCCTAAATTTTTTATAAAAAAAGGAAACATTGAAGTACAACTAACAGAAAAGTGATTATGTCTGATAGTCTAGACCATATTCTATATCTATAGTCCCATACCCTTAACAGAGAAAAGGGAGGTAGGTTTCATCATTTCTTTGGGACCAAGATTAGTCAACTTCATTAATTGATATAAATTCTAAACTTTTAGAGCTCCTTTTGTTTACATTATTGCCAATATTGTATTAGTGTCCTTTGCTGCTTATATTCTCTTTGTCAATTTATATGTCTCCTCATGTTTGCTGACATTCCTCACATTCATCCATTCCTATGGTGCAATAAGATCACATTATATTCTTACACCACAATTTGCACCCTCTTTGTTCTAGTTATTTTTTCCTATCATAAAGTGCTTTTAAGTAATATTTTGGATTAATGAGACTTCCTTCTTTGTATTTGAACTTCTTGGGCTATATGGCTTGCATTTATATCACTGAGGGAAATGATATTTAATAATTCAGTGAACTCTCTCTTTCTTTCTTTCCACTCCTTCCTTCCTTCTTTCCTTCCTTCCTTCCTTCCTTCCTTCCTTCCTTCCTTCCTTCCTTCCTTCCTTCCTTCCTTCCTTCCTTCCTTCCTTCCTTCCTTCCTTCTTTTTTCCCTCTCTCCTTTCTTTCCTTTGTTCCCTCCCTCCCTCCTTCCTTCCTTCCTTCCTTTGTTCCCTCCCTCCTTCCTTCCTTCCTCCCTCCCTCCCTCCCTCCTTCCTTCTCATTCTCTCTGTCTCTCTCACTCTCTCTTTCTGACAATTCTTTAATTTATTTATCATAACTACAAAGAATGTTGACCACTATTAAAGAAAAATATCTAGGATAAGTTCTGAAAGTCTGCTAGTTTATGGTTAAGAATGGTCAACCATATAACTTATATTTGAAAAAAAGTAAGATTCTATCCAATGAGGACAAATTATTTCTAAAACTCTGTAGCTGTTGATTTTCCAAGCAAATGTCAGGGTAAAGATATTCATTCTTTTTTTTTCATTGACAGCTTAATTAAAACTATTTTATGTACCTGCTAAGATTGCCAGACAAAATAAAAATCAAACCCCATCTCCTTCCACAACCGGTCACTTATGAAAGCATAAAGATTTAAATCAAGTATCTGAAAAGCATTTAAAACTTATTTGATAAAATACAGCATATAATTTCAGATTCATAAAAATTCATGTATTACTCTAACAGAAACAATCTTCATAAAATTTTGATATTCCATCTGATTAAAAAAAATCAACCTTAATGAAGGTCCTGTCTTCCCCCAGAATACCAGTGTTGACATCTGAGGTATCACTTTTACATATGTCAATGTGACATATTTACAAAACAACACAGCTGTTATTGCTATAAATACTGATCAGCAGAATACTATCTTTAAGTTATTAGTACAACAGCAACACTAGGAATAAATGCTCAAAATGGACTGGCATATATATATGTATACACACACATACACACACACACATATATATATGTGTGTATATATGTGTATACACATATGTATATATGTGTATGTGTGTATATGTGCGTGTGTATGTGTATGTGTGTAATACAACTAGTAGTGGGGGGAGGGGGGACCTGCACTTGACAGTTGCTAAAAACTGTTTCACATAAGTATAAAACTTAGAACAATGCTCTTGCATTCAGTGCTTTTCTGTACATTACATTTATTTTTCTAAAAAAGACCTATAAGGCTATGTTATTTCTACTTAACAGTCAAAAAATGTGGTCTTATAAAAACAATATGGTAGTACTTATACAGTGCAATATAAACTACTTGATTTTGCAGTGTTTGTGGAAAGATGTTGAATATCTGGAGGGATCTGCTTCCCAAGAAAAGGTTTTGCTTCCTAGATTTGTATCCTGGGAAGGTGAATAGACATTTGCTAATAGCATTCGTAATTCCCATTTAGGTGGGCTGCTTGCATAGATCTTTTTTCTGTCTATTGTGATGATACTTTCCAATAAATTTCTAAAGCAATGCTAATAGCAACAAACAAAACAAAACAAAACATATTACGGAGAATGAATGATATAGGTCTCTAACAAGCCTGGCCCCTAAACCTCATGATAATCTTTCTTATTAGTTTATAGTCACAATGTGGGCAGGTCAAGAGCAGTGTTGACATTGTACACGGAAGAATGTGTGCCTTGAAGGTGTGAGTTTAATACAAATTATATTTACTAAAGCAAATCAAAATCTCTTAAACATAAAATGTCAGCAGAATGGGTAAATGTCTCAGTTACTATCAGAGGAGTCTGAACTATTAGAAGATGAATAATGTTTTTCCTTTTTATGTCTTTTTTCTAATTTTTGTGATGTTTTTCTTTTTTCCCCTCCCTTTTCTTTCCTTCTTCTGGGATTTATTTCTTTTGTTCTGAAGATGAATAAGACTGTTTCCTTTTCTTTTTTCAATTTTTGTTCTGTTTTTTTCTTTTCTTCTTCCCATTTGTATCTTTTATCATGCAAAATCTGAATTTTTTTGAGTTCCTCAGTCTCTTTCTCACTGTCCTTATTACTTTTGCTGCTGACATCTAAAATGATATCTCTTTTGGGTCTACTTGGAGAAAATTATGGCATTCAGAAGTCAGGTGAACAGTTATTATATTGTGGATCAATTCATAGAAGACTTCTCTTATTCTCTGTATTGACATTTGTCATTTTTATAGCACAGTAGTATTAAATTATATTCATGAACCATAACATGTTTAGCCATTCCCAAACTGAATTGAATCCAAGATATCTGACTTCAAAATCATTGGTTTTCCTAATACACTACAATGCTTCTCAAACTGCCATTTTATTTTGATAGTCACAGTTCTTACATCCAACTCTGATATTGTCCTTGCTGCCACTTGAGGAGCTGAGTCACATCAATCTCAACATACTTGTTATTAAGTGAAATCAGGAAGGAAGTTATAACTAAAGACAAAGATGTCTCATGGATACTCTTTAACAATCTTTACAGAATTAAAAATGAGTATCACATGGAGGGCAATGTCATATGGTCTGAGCAGGCGTGGGTGAGCAGATGCAACATATAATCAATGATAAACTTTGGCAGGACCATGGCCCAGGAAAGGGGCCTTGCATAAATTTTATTGCATTAATTCCAAATTGTTTTCCAGAGAGGTTGAAACAAAAGCTATAATAATAGTCTATTAATATGGCTCTTTCTCCATACACTCTCGCAGATTGACCATTTCTATCTTTATCATTTGAATGAAGGGTATGAGTTTAAACTTGAGTTTGCTTTTATTAATGTTGATTGTTTTAGGAATTGAGCATTATTTCCTATGATTGTTGATAATTGGCATTTCTTGAAAATTCTTCTTATACTCTGAGCACTTAATATTCTTGCCAACACTGTTTTTCTTGGATATCAGATTCTTTCCATAAGATGAAATTTAAGAGAGAAAACTGTAGTCTTGGGAGCAAAGAATAAACATGTACTTAGGTGCAAGAAGAGGGAGGTATGGTTCAGAAGGGGAAAAAGACATTGAGAACTTTTAGTAAACTGTTGGATGTAAGGAAAACAAATGGGATCTTGGGCTAAATGAAAGCGACATAAATTAAGGGATAGGGTGGTAATAGTCTCATTGTCTTCTGTTTGGAACACATATGCAGTGATGTGTTTAGTTTTGTGAACCACATTTTATGAAGGTCATTGACCAGCTAGTGTGTGTTTAAACTAGAGGAAGGCCCAGGACAGTCAGGAACCTTGAGTTCATTGCACATGAGTATTGGGTAAAGGAATGAAATGACATCTTTAGCCTGGAGAAGACTTAGCAGAGGATGTGATAGCTGTCTTCAAGTACTTTAGAAGCATCAGATGAAGAATAGAGGCTTCAAACAGATGGCCTGCAGTCCACATGCAACCCACAACATTCCCGAGTGATGCCCAAACCAGATTAAAATGTCATTGGGAAATATTTAATGAAATACAAACACAATGAAAATTGATAATGTTAACATATGGATTTCTAAGTTAATATGTGGCCAGCAGGGGTCCTTATATATGGTTTGGTGGTCTCTGTTTTTTTCCATTTTTTTTTTATTTTTAGATTGCGACATACAGTTCTACATAATTTTGGGTTCCAGATTTTCTTCCCTCCC
>CM053623.1:298229243-298249819 GCA_028646595.1 Phalanger gymnotis | reverse complement strand
GGTATCTAAGAGTTGTTTTGATTTGCATTTCTCTAATCAGTAGTGATTCTGAGCATTTTTTCATATGTCTATAGATATCTTTAATTTCTTCCTCTGAAAACTGTCTGTTCATATTCTTTGACCACTTCTCAATTGGGGGGTGGTCTCTGTTTTTAATTGAGTTTGTTATCACTGATGTGGAAGAAGGATTAGATATTTTTTTTTGGCTTGGCTACAGAGGGAAGAGCAAAGATGATCAAGAGTTTGTAAAAGCCCTAAAATGGCAAATTGAGGGCTGAGGTCAGGAAAACAACTTCCTAACAATTGGAGTTATGCAATGGTGACTGTCCCCTATGTTTAGTGGTGAAATGGATAAAGCAATGGACTTTGAATCAGTAAGTCTTGATTTCAAATCTGACCTCAGATATCTGCTAGTTAACAAGAGCATCTGCTTTCCAGGGTAATTTTGAGGCTTGAATTAGATGGTGTGTGTAAAGCAGTGTGCAAACCTTAAAAGTGCTATGTAAATATGATGACGATGATTGATGAAGATGATGTGCTGGCTTGTTACATTTAGCCAATTGCTAAGGTATTAAACATAGTCTTCTAATCCATCAGGGAACTAGGTCACTCAGTGGATAAACAGCTGGACCTGGAGTCAGGAAGACTCATCTTCCTGATTTGAAATCTGGGCTCAGAAATTACTAGCTTGTGACCCTGGTCAAATCACTTAACCCTGTTTGCCTCAGTTTTCTCCTCTGCAAAATGAGCTGGAGAAGGAAATGGCAAAGCACTCCAGCATCTTTGCAAGAAAAACCCAAATAGTGTCATGAAGAGTCAGACACAGCTGCAAACAACAGAACATCTAATCTATCTGGAACACAGGAAATAGTATTGCATGGAAGACATCCATGGAAAGAAGTATGTATATTTCAACTTATCTCCACAAAGAGCAAAGCTTAGAATTATAGGTTGTCCATGAAGCATTATAGAACCTCAGAGTTGGAAGTCTTGGAATCTTTCAGGCTATCCAGTGCAACATTCAATTAATAGAGGAGTTCATTCCATAACCATTACTTGTGTTCATTGAGTGGAATTGTACCAGTGATGGGAGTCTCATATCATTTCATTCTAATCAATTTTTAGGACAGTTTTAATTGTTAGAAAGTTCTCCCTTTTATTGAGTTGAAACATGCCTCCTTGTAATCTCCATCCATTGGACCTAGTTCCATCCTCTGGAAATACACAGAATAAATCCACTCTGTTTCTTCTTTGATAGTTCTTTAAACAATCATATTTTCCTCAAATCTTTTCTTCAGGTTAACACTTCATAAATGCTTCAAATTCTTTCTTATTGGACCTGAATGTCAGATCTTTTACCACCTTGGTCTCCTTTTCTCTGAAAATGTTCCAGTTTGTCTATTTATCAGTCAAAATGAGATGCTCACAGTTGAATACAATACTCCAGATACATTCTAACCAGTTCAGAGTAAAGGGGACTATTATCCTTCTTTCTTTGAATGTTTTATTTATCCAGCAATAGCTTAAGATTATGTTAGCTATTTTTTCTACCCACCCAACACTGTTGACTCATACTGAGTCAAATGAAAAAAAGATAAAAACAAAAACAACAAAACTCCTATATCTTTTTCTTCATCACTAGCAGCATTCTGCTCCTCCTCACTATCATTATAATGCACATTTATATAACACTTTAAGATTTGTAAGGCATTTTCCTTATAATGTTTCTATTAAGAAATTCTCCTCCCTAAAAACCATTGCTCATAAGGAAACTGAGGCTATAAGTGGTTAAATGCTTCCATGGTCATGTAGCTTTTGACTGTGTGAAACCAGATATGAACCCAGAAGTCCCCATTGGAAGTCTAGCCATAGCTAAATCTGCCCTATCCTGTACTTGTACACTTAATTTTTTTAGAAGCTAAATATAGGATATTATCCTTATGCAGTTTAATTATTATTTTTGCTGATAGAAAAGCTAATAGCCTAATAAGGAAAGAAGCTTTCAGTTAATTGACTTGGGATATAATAAAGAGAAGAATAATTCAGAAAATGGCTAATTATTCTTTCTTCCCTATAGATATTAGCAGACATTCCATACCACTAGCATTGGAATACAAACTCTTGCTTTCTTCAAATCTATGGGGTCTGTGTGTGTGTGTGTGTGTGTGTGTGTATGGGTATGTATGTGTATGTACATATCTACATCTGTCTAAATCTGCAAATATACATATACATACACGTACACACCCACATATATATGTATAGAGATTTTAATTTCATAACTTCTACATGAAGTAGGTAGAAATAGATATCAAATCCAAACTGTGGGTGGAGGAATTGAATTACAGAGAGTCTTTGCTTTGTCCAGGATATGTGTGAGTGTGTGTGTGTACATGTGCGTGCATGTGTGTGTATGTGTATAAGTTTTAAAGTGATAAATATAACAAAACATTAAAAAGGACTTTATATGAAAATATTAACCCCAAATAGTTTAAAATGTGTCAAAATGTATATATTTAGTTTTTAAAAATCATGTAAGAAGTTGTTTCCATGTTTCTTTCTGATATCTTATTTATTCCACTCCATTATTTGAGTCTGTCTCCTCCCATCTTGACAGTTCATCTCTTTTTTTAAATTTTAAATTCTATTTGTAATGCATGGAGTAAAACAAACATTTCCATAACATAGTATGATAAAAACATGATCGCATATGAAACTGCAAATCCACTATAAATCAACTTGCTATTCCTTTTAAAAAACAACAAAATTATCATGTACCTTTCTTTGTTTCTTCCTCCACCCACCCCACTATAGAGGTGGGTGCCTGTAGACACAAAAAGATATATATTAATTTGGGTATTTAGAATATTCAAAATAACTCATCTGCTCGAAGTTTTTCTTAAAACAATACTGCTGTTACTGTATACCATATTATCTTGGTTCTACTCATTTCACTCTTCATTATTTCATGCAAGTCTTTCCATGTTTTTCTAATATCATTGAGCTTATTATTTCTTATAGTACAGTAGCTTTTCATCACAATCATATACCACAACTTGTTCAGCCATTCCACAGTTGATGGACATCCCTGCAATTTCCAGTTCTTTGCCACCACAAAGAGGGCTGGTATAAACATTTCAGAACATAGTTTCTTTTCCTTTTTCCTTAATCATCTTTGGGAATAGACCTAATAGTGGTATTGCTGGGTCAAAGAGTATAGATAGTTTAATAACTCTTTGGCCATAATTCTAGATTGTTCTCCAAAATGGTTGGATCGGTTTATTTCTTCTTAGGTGGCCTTCTGCTCCCAGGGTCCTACGTTGGTGTAGGACTTAGTGCAGACGCTTGATTGATATTAGCCCTACTGTACATTATATCTCCCCAGCAAAAGTAATCCACCAGCCTCCCATAGTAACAAGAATGACAGATACATACAACTATTAATTATTCTTCTGTTTATCTTTTAGTTTTTAGTACTATCATTAGTTGTAGCCTTTTTGTATACTGTGGGTCTGATTCTGCTTTCTTAACTTTGCTTTGCATCACAAATATTGCCATATTTCTTTTTTAAAGTAAATATTTGTAATTTCTTATAATGCAGTCATCATACGTATTTTTAACACATTTTGTGCAGCCTTGCCCTTGTTAGAAACATAGCTTGTTTCAAGTTTTTTTCTTATTCCAAAGAAATATTTTTTTCTTTCCCTAACAGATAGATTCTTTTTAGCTTTTAATACCATTCTTATAGTGGAAATGCTGGGTCAAAGTATATAAACAATATTGTAGCACTTCTTAGATGCTGACATATTGCCTTCTAAAAATATTGTGTGATTTTGCCCACTTTACCAGGTTTATAATCATTTATCTCTTTCTCCACAGCCTTGTTAACATTGAATTTTGTCATTTTTAACAGTTAACCTTTTTTATCTGAAGTTACATTTAACAAATGCTCACAGAATTGAAATGAATCTTGACAATATAATCAATGTGCCTCATGATGTTGTATTAATATAAGTTATTAACATAGTTATTTAATATATACTATATATACTAAATATACTATAGTATATTATATATTATATATTATAATCATATATTATTGACATGCTATAGAATATAATATAGAATATGATGTGATATAAAACATCCATATTCTATTAAAACTTACTTTAATGAGAATGTCTTTGATTACTAGGGGGTTTTAATAATTTTTCAGTTGATTATTAATACTTTATTTTTCTTTTTTCAAGAACTTTCTGTTCACACTCTGGGTAATTATTCACTAGGAAATATATCTTACTTTAGAAATTCTTTTTAATTACATATAGATTTTGGATGTAAGATCATTATCACATATATTTTACTACAGACATTTCCCCAAATGTTTCTTTCTTTTTTTCTGGATGATTGGATTTTTTTCTGTAAATATGTATATTTTCACAAAGATATGTGCCTACGTGTGTATAGTATGTACATTTGTGTATGTAACACGTCTCTAGAAGCAATGAGCTGGCCACAAAGGATTTGGGAATTGTAGAAGAAATTAACATGGGATCAGGACTGTAGGGCAGAGTTACCTTGCCCTCTATGGTGAGAGCTTTGGGGAAGATCTGTGGAGAGGGACAATATTTTGGGATGTTCCTTAGACATGTCGAGCAGAAGCCCAATTGGTGATAACAACACCAGCAATTCCCTCTCTCTAACAAATGCCTCCAAGTGAGAGCATGAGAGTTGAACATTAAAGAGACATGTGGGAGATAACAGACTATATTTTGAAATCAAGGGCCCTTACACTGATAGCTATAGTGCTGGGAGAAACATAGGTATAACTGTCACCCATTCCTAATCATATCTTTTTATTCTGTTAAAGACTGAATCTAATGGATGTATTATTATTTCTCATAACAACTGTGGTTGACTCCTTTCTTGTGTCCCATTTTTCATGGTATAAGGGTATGGAATAGTTCTGGGAGCCACATAGAGACTTTTTCTAATGCAGAGCTTGGATCCAAACCTCACAACTCACTGTTAGAAAGTTTATCCCTTATGCCCATCAATTGGAGAATCGCTGAACAAGTTGTGGTATATGAATGACATGGAATACTATTGTGCTACAAGAAATGATGAGCAGGCAGATTTCAGAAAAAAACATGGAAAGACTTATATGAACTGATGCTGAGTGAAATGAGCAGAACCAAGAGAACATTGTACACAGTAACACCAACATTGTGCGATGATCGATTATGATAGACTTAGCTCTTCTCAGCAATACAATGATCCAAGGATTCCAAAAGACTCTTGATGGAAAATGCTATCCACATCCAAAGAAAGAATTGATGGAGTCTAATGTATATAGAAAGCATTCTATTTTCAATTTATTTTTTCATGTTTTTTTCTTTTGATCCATTTCTTCTTTAACAAAATTACTAATATGTAAATATGTTAAATTGCTTATTGTATTAGGTAGAGAAGAAGCCAGAGAGGGAGAAAAGTTTGAGTGCAAATTTTAAGAAAAATGGATACTAAAATTGTCTTTACATGTAATTAGAAAAAATATATTACTATTTAAGAAGAAAAAAAGAAAGTTTTCCCCCTTTAAGTGGAGATTAAGCCATTAATATTATATATATATATTAATATATATTATTAATAATACAAGCCATTAATATATTTCATAACTATTCTTTCAAGGGTAGAATTACTATGAACTTGGGGTCTTTTAAAATCTGCCTTAGCAGATAAAAGCCTAATATAATGATCCCTAGGTTTATATGTATATATGTGTATATACACACACATATACATCATGTGTGCATATACCATGTATATGCATAAACAAATGTATATATACATAATAATATACTATATATACATAAATATATATACATAAATATATATACATATACATGCATATATATATATATATACAGACAAATTGTGTGTATGTGTGTGTGTGTGTGCATTTTCCTGGGTGAGTCTCTTACTTTTTTAGTGTTTTAGGAAAATTTTTAAGTTGTAGAAAAGGTTCTGATGTATATTGGCAGAGAAATTTTCTTCACTTGGGAGTTTCTGATTCTAATGAAATTACAGGTCCTATCCTTTTATACCCCCCCCATACAGTCACAACTGTCTGTTGTATTTCTTATAATTTTTTCTATTTGTTGGATAAGATTTTCCTCCTCTTGATAATTATGATAAATATTTCATACTCAAATTTTTTATGTTTTGTATATGTTGATCTTTGATCCATTGGAAATAATATAATATGAAAAAATGATAAAGCACAGCATAATAGGTTAGAGAGGGTCTCAGAGTCAGGAACAGCTTTTTGAATTCCTGCCTCTAATGCATTTTGGCTCTGTGACTCTGGGCAAGTCATATCTACTCTAAATGCTCCTAGTCAACCCTCAAGTTTTCTCCAGGAGCTTCCTATATCAATGAAATAGCACATATATAAACAAACAGAATATAAACACATACATGCAGATATACAACACATATATGTGTATTTATGCATATACATACATTATACAATCTGGCATTGCATTTACTTAATTATATGCACACATGTAATTCCGTATGTACTTATAGTTACATGCATAAACACACACACACATACAAGGTGAAGTCTAATGTGATTTCTTGCCTTACTGCTATCCAATTTTCCCATTTGTTCCACTGATCTATTTTATGTTTTTACCAGGTGGTTCTGGTAATTTTCCCTGAACAGAATGAGACCTGGCAGACCACAGGCTTCTTCCTCTTTTCCTCTTAATATTGTTGTTTATTTTCTCATATAAATTATGCTGCTACTCCATTTTACTCTCTGACGTACCTCATTGGTGCTTTGATTGGCAATTTCATTAAATCTAGAAATGAGTTGGGGTAGGATTAAGCAGCATAGTATAGTAGGATGAATACTGGATTTGAAATCAGAGACTAATTTCAATCTTGTCTATAATTATTAGAGGCAACTTGGTGGTACAGTAGATACAGTGCTGGTTGCAAAGACATGAATTCCCATAGATACTTACCAGTTGTGTGACCTTGGGGAAGTCAGTTGACCTCTGTGTTTCCACATCTGTAGAATGGAGATCATAAAAGCCCCTAATATATAGTTTAGTCATTACAGAGCCCAGGTTAAGACAATGGATAGAACAGTGGCACTGGAGTGAGGAGGACCTGAGTTCAAATTTGGCCTTAGACCCCAGCTGTATGATCCTGGGCAAGTCACTTAATCCCAATTGCCTCCAAAAACAAGAACAAATAATAGTAGGAGTGAACAGTCTTGGTAGGAATGACTGAATAAGTATAGTAGGAATAAAGACTAAAACTTTGGGATTTGGACTATGAGATCTACAATAATCTGGTTAAAAAACCTAATACAGTTTTAATAATAATAACTAGAAAAATCAACTTGAAATTATCCTAACTTCATATTTTTCTGATTAAGCTATTACAGGATCAATCTTGGGCACTGACTAGTTCTAAATGATCACACTTTCAAAGAGAATATTAGATTCCAAAGAAGGACTCTATTTGATTTCCTCAGGCTTCGACTAATGAGAAACTAAATAATAAAATAAGATACCATCATTGACATATTTGAAAATTTTTACTATGATTTTAAAAATGCTTTGGAAGAAGATGATGTTTGATCAACTTTCTGGTGCATCAAAGTGGAGAAAAAAGTTATCAAGCCAATTATAACATCATCAACTTCAATGCCTGCCTCATTACGGAATTGTATTTTTTTCTTCCTTTCTATGAATGATGATCAATAACAAAACTAAGCGCCTTAGGACTGTCATTACCCTTAAATAAAAAACTAGGACCAAATGGAAATATCTCTCCTTACAAAACCCTTACCATTTTTGGAGATTCCTCACATCATTCAACAGTTCACATCCCCCTAAGGCACCACCTCCATTCATTTTTTATTTATTTTTTAATGTTGGTGAGACAACTTTGGTAGAATTTGCTTTGGAATGAAAATGATGCTGAATGGGAGAAAATTTACATAGTGTTGCATATTCAAGACATTAAGTTAAATTAAGCAGAAGAACAGAGGCGGAGAAGGTGAAAATGTGACTAATTCACTAGAAATTGTTTTCCTTTCTGAAGCGTTGACAGCAACATTTTACTTGTCAACCTCATCTTTGGCCTGTTAAAATTGGGGAATTGTTTCTGAGCCACCCTCCTTAGAAAGAGCTAATGAAACTGGTTTCAATTGTCATTAAAAATATTAAGTGATGCAAGGTCTATACGGTAACCTGGTGCATCAGTAAAGGTGTGAATTAGATTAAATGTAGTTGAAAGCCAAAAATTAACCCCTTGGTGTCTATCCCATTGGATTTGCATAGAAATCAGAGGTGAAATGGGACAATTTATTGGTCAGAATTATGGCACTGAATTGAACATGTTAAAAAGGAGCCGGTTTTCCTGGTTGTTAAAGTGCTTTCTTTGAGCTCTCAGGTATAGTAACATTGTTCATTTTAACATATAATTAATGTTAATATGTTAATTCTAACATATAAACCTATATATATATATATGTATATATATATATAATAACACATATATCCTTGTCTTAACTAGCCCCATTCCTCCATAAGCCCACGCTTTAACCAGCTTGTTTAGATCTGATCCCATCCCACTATACCATGTGGATACCTCAATTAACTGTTAGCAAATCATTGATCAGCATTACTTCTACTTCCTCATTTTAATGGAAATCTGTGTCTTTCTTTAGGATTATATATCAGTTGGATACTACCTCTTTTATTTCCCTCAATTTCATTAGGGCAGGATATAATGTGAACTTATTTTCTGCTCCCCACTGCTACTTCCAAATCATTCCACAATGACCTTTCATCTTTTGAGTTCCACACAATCTTTGTGTGATATCTTATCCCAATCCTTGTTGCTGCTGTCTACTGACCTCTGAGTCACTCAGAAACGTTCTTAGTGATTTTAGTAGACAACTCAGATCTTTTTCCACCCCACTCCCCCATATCTTAGGACTTCAATATTCATATTTATGATCTTGCTAACTATCTGAATTCTCATTTTCTTAAACCCAGCTTTATTTATGTTCTTTTCCATTCTTTCTACTTCAGCCACAGAAAGGTATGGTCAAACAATAGGCCTCACCATCTCTCACATCCAGAAATCTGAAATTGCACCTTCTAACCACTGCTTTCTTTTCTTTTGACTTCCCCCTTTTCATACTCAATGTAATCCTTGCTAACAGCATGATAAGAGTGTGATCTGGTCCCTAGATCCCTCCTTGTTTCCCCATGTTTATTTTACCGTGACTCCAGGTGCCTCCAGAGTCAGCCTTCATTTCAGCCATACTCTTGTTGAATGCACATTTCATTCCCAATAATGTCTGTCCCAAATCTTTTCTTCTCTTCTTTTCCCCTTAGCTAAAGTCCTATCCACCTGTGAGAAGCTTTTCCTCATCACCCTTAATTCCAGCTGCCTTACCTCTGAGGTTACTCCCAATTTGTCCTGTCTATCTCTCATTTGTATGTAATTGTTTACATTCTGTCTGCCCCATTATATTCCAAGTTCTCCAAGAGCAGAGATGGTCTTTTACCTTTCCTTATATACCTAGCACTTAGCACAATGCCTGGCACACAGAAAAGGACTAATAATTGCCTATTGACTCTCAGACAATTCAAGTCAACCACTCTCACTGGACATCTTGGAGGCATCTTAACATCAATAGGTCCAAAACTATACTCATACTGAAAAGGGTATTTGGTGATATCCCCCAATTTAGTCAATGAAAGAATCAGAATGCTCGAAACCTAAGAGAATTTATTGTTGGTGAACAAAACAGAAACTTACTGGACATGTTATATATGCTTATCACCCAAATGGATTAAGAATATTTTCATCAGGGGTAGCTAAGTGTTGCAGTAGGTAGAAAACTGACTTTGGAGACAGATGGACCTGAGTTAAAATCTGGTTTCAGAGACTTACTAGCTGTGTGACCCTGGGCAAGTCAGTTAACCCAGACTGCCTCATATATCTGCCTATCTATCTATCTATCTATCTATCTATCTATCTATCTATCTATCTATCTATCTATCTGTCTGTCTGTCTGTCTGTCTGTCTGTCTGTCTGTCTGTCTGTCTGTCTGTCTGCATGTATGTTTTTTTTCATCAACCTAAAAGCACCAGTTTCTTCTGGTGGGTAACAGTCATATGTACTCATATTAGGTATCCAGTGCCATCTTCTTTTTACTACTCGAGAAGATAGTAATATACACTTTGAGAGCAAAAGGCTTTGCTATTGGTTACATAGCCAATAATCAGTTTCTGTCCTTCATCATTTCTTCCCTAGATAATTGCTGTAGCCCCCCGATTAATCTCTTTGCCTCAAGTCTCTCTCTGCTATAATCTCTTATTTACTTAGTTGCTAAAGAGATTTTTTAAAGCACAAGTCTACCCATGTCTTTCCCCACACCAACTCTCTATTACCTTTCAGATGAAATATAGCCCCCCTCCACTGTTTTGTATTTAAAAGCCTTCACAACATAGTTCCAACATAGCTTAAGAAGCCTTTTTGTTTAATGGATGGAGCACTTGACAACTTGCGGTCAGTAAAACCAGGAATGAAATGACTATCTTACTGGCAATTACACACTTATTAGCAATGTGACCATGGACAAGTCATTTACTCTCCCCATGCCTCAGTTAATTCATCTGTAAAATAAGGGTGCATGTAGTCTCTTTCCAGGTCCAAATCTCTGATCACATGATCTTAGAACAACTTTTCATAATTACGACTTAGTCTCCTTCACACATAAGAGAGGCCAATCAAACTATTCTTATTATTCTACATAAATTGAACTCCATCTCTGGTCTTTATTCCTTTGTAGTAGTTGTTCCTCATGCCTAGAATATAATTCCTTATCTCTTTCACCAAATTAGACTCCCCGGTTTTCTTCAAGGCCCAGCTCACATGCCTTCTCTATGGAGCCTTTCCTGATCCCCCAGCTCTTAGTGCCTATCCTCCCAAAATTGCCTTGTGTGCTATTGTTGTCCTTCAGTCCAGTCTGACTCTTGGTGACCCCATGGACCATAGCAAGCAAGACCTTTCTATCCTCTTCTGTCTCTTGAGTCTAATCCAATTTTGTGTTCATTGTTTTCATGACACCATGTACCCATCTCATCCCTTGCCATTTCCTTTTCCTTTTGTCTTAAATCTTTCCCAACATCAGCATCCTGTTTTCTCATTATGTGGCCAAAGTATTTAAGTTTCAGCTTTAGCATTTGAGCTTCTAGTGAATAGCCTGAATCAAGCACAAACACACACACACACACAGAACCACATACATAGGCACTTAAAATGTTGCTTGATTGACTGATTGGTCATCCTATGCACATCATGTTGACAATTGAGGAAGGGTTTATGGGGTGTGCTGCCATCAGAAACCTGAAAGAAGATGGTCCCAGAGACAGCAATGGAGAGTCCTTCTGGTTGCTTCTTTTTGTGCCACTGAGACTCTACTGATCCTGCCAGGAGATGCCCTTCCCAAAATATGATACTGGGCTATAAAGCCATTACTATAGTTCATTTCTCTCCCCTTTCAGGGACATAATTGTTACCTGAGCAGAACATAAAATGTTTGTATGTGATAATTGATTTTTATCCACCTTTGACACAAGGGAAAATAAGTTGAATTTTGATGATGCTTCTTGAATTGGGGACCTCAGGGAATTTCTGAGGGGGTTGTAGAGACTGGGGCTCTGGCACATTTAAATAGCTATTTTGTGGAGCCCCTGCCATGAGGCTTATTAGCAAAACCACCTCCTTCCTCCTACACTATTGCACTGCAGCCTCTTTTCCCTCTTGTTAATAGGCAGTCAATAATATTTATTGAGCACCCTAGCTCCCTCTGTGAACACTGTATGAGGTGCTTATCACCTCCCACAGTTCCTTGTTCCCAGGTCACCCTTTACTCATAACCTTCCTTCTCTCTCTGCACTAAAAAAGGAAATGTTAGGAAAGATCCTATTGTAGTAATATTCTAACTTTAGACAAAATAGAATTGAATTGAAAAGGTCATTGAACTTTGTGGATTATCAAAAATAATTGAGAAAGAAAAGATCTGGTGTACCTGGTAAGTAAAGAGACCACCTTTACCCTATACTCTACAAGGTTCTCCTCTCAAGTCCCTTGTCCCCTTACACTATTGCCAGTGTTGCTCTGCCAAGCCTCAGCTTTGGATTACTACTAATTTCCTTCACTGGAAGCTAGAGAAAATCACACAAACCTACTAAATGGATCCACTACAAATTTATGTTAAACAATGCCAACTGGACCTTTACTGTGGCAAGGCAATCATTTTGTGTGTACCTAAGTGACTCACTATCCCACTTGCTCACCACAGTAGATTTGCCAAACCTTTTCAACCCTCTTCTAACCTCTTATGGCTCCCCCTCCCTTAACCCTTTTTGTTGAGAACTTTGCCTCATATTTCACTGAAAAAACCAAAGCCATTCACTAAGAGCTGTTTCTTCTCCCCTCCTCCTCATCTCACATCATTCAGATGCCTTCTGCCACTATATGTTCCTTAGAATCCTGTTTTCTGTGAAGAAGTGATTCTTCTCTTTATCCTTTCCATCCATCACTATTCCTATTTCATCTTATCATCTCCACCATCTATCGTCACCAGTCTTTCATTGATCTTCAACCTTTCCCTGTCAACTGGCCGAATGCTATCAAGCATTCCCACATCTTCCCTCTTCTCAGAAAACCCCAACTTGATCCATCCATTTATTCCTGTTAGCTATTGTTCCATAGGCCTCCTCTCTTTTGGAGCTAAATTCCATGAGATGGCCATCTACAATCAAAACCTCTATATCCTTTCCTCTCATTCTCTACTTACCTCTCTACAATCTGGCTTTCTATCTCATCTTTCAATTCAAATTGCTCTTTCCAAAGTTACCAATGATATCTTAATTTCCACATCTAACGGCTTTTTCTTAGTCCTTCTCCTTCTTGTCCTCTGAAGTGTTTGACATTATTGACCACCATTTTCTCATTGATAATCCCTTTTGTCTAGGTTTTCATGACACTACTCTCTCTTTGTTCTCTTCCCACGTGTTTGACCACTATTGTGTCTCTGTTGCTAGATGTTTATCCATGTTATGATAACAGCGCAGTCCCCAAAGCCTCTGCCTTGGTCTCTGCTCTTCTCCCTATATACTCTTTCACTCGGTGATCTCATTGGCTTCCATGAATTCAATTATCATCTCTATCCTCATGATCCTTAAATCTACTTATCTGGCCCTCAATGCCTCTTCTAGTGTCCAATCTGGCACCTAGAAATAATTATTAGATTTCAAAATGAATAACTCACAGATATCTTAAACTCAACACATTTAAAACAGAAATCATTTTCAAATCTCCACTATCCTCCCAATCACCCAGGCATGAAACCTTGGTGTCATTCTCAAACCCTCACTCTTTTTCTCATTTCCAATATTCGATCTACTGCCCAATCCTGTTGATTTTACTTTCATAACATTTTTTGTGTATACCCCCCAACTCTTTTCTGACACGGCCACCACCTAGTAGGAAGCCCTCATTACCTCATACCTATAGTGATTGTCTTCTGGTTGTTCCCTTTGCCACAGGTCTATTCCCATTCCAGTCCATTCTTCACTCAGTTGTTAAATTGATTTTCCCAAATTTCAGATCTGATCATGTCACACACACTCCTATTCAACAAAATCCAGTGGCTTCCTATTATCTCCAGAATCAAATATACTATCCTCTGTTTGGCGTTCAAAGCCCTTCACTCAAAGTCTTCCTTCTACTTTTCCCTTCTTTGCTGTTCCTCTTGCATTATACCTCCTCTGCTGACTCTAGTCATTTTCACTGTTTGTCCCCTATGCCTGCAATTCTCTCTTTAATCTTCTACTCATCCCAGCTTCCTTCAAGATCTTAGCTAAAACTGCATCTTCTACAAGAAACCTTAATTCAAATGTCTTTCCTCTGTTGATTATTTCTGATTGATCCTATCTGTAAATTGTTTGTGTGTTCTCTCTTCCATCATATTGTAAGCTTCTTGAGGGAAGGATTTTCTTTTACCTGTTTTTGTATGCCCAGCACTTAGCACACAGCTTGGCATGTGGTAGATGCTTAATAAATGTTTAATGAATGAATGAATAGTTGTTTGTATGTTGTCTCCTACATTAGAATCAGAGCTCTTTGAAAGCAGTGACAGTCCTTTGCCTGTTTCCCATGATTTAGTAGAGTGCCTGTGGTAGAGTACATAGTAGGAGCTTAATAAATGCTTACTGACTGATTGACCTTTAGGGCAGTTATAGGTGGTGACAGAAGTGTGACAGCCTGTTTCTATTTTGTCATGAAAAAGAGCAATAGGGACTAGAAGTCCAGGGCTTATGTATGACATAATAGCACAGCAAATCTTGAATATGGTCTTTTTTTCTCCCTTGATTCTGCCACCTCCCTGGTACAAATCCTTATCACCCCCCCCATCTGGAATCTTGCAATAATTGTCAGCTGGTGTGTCTGCCTGTCTTAAGTTTTTTTTTTTCCCCATTCCAATACATCCTTCATTAAGACACCAAAGTGATTTTTCTTAAGCAGATCCAATCGTGTCACCCCCTACTCAACAAATTCCAATGGCTCCATATCACTTGCAAGATCAAATACAAAATCCTCTGTTTGACACTCAAAGCCCTCCATAACCTAGTCCCCTCCTTCCTTTCCAGTCTACATTTTAAGCTCCAACATGCAGTCTTTGATGCAACAATGCTGTTCTCCTTGTTGTTCTATGAACAAGACATTCTAGCTCTTGGCTCCAGGCATTTTCTCTGGCTGTCCCCCAAGTCTGGAATGCTCTCCTTGTTCATTTCTGCTGGCTTTCCTGATTTACTTCAAGTTCCAATGAAATTCCCTTTATTCATGAAGCTTTTCCTAATTCTTCTGAATTCTTATGCTTTCCCTCTCTTAATTATTTATTTATCTTCTATTTAGCTTATTTGTACATATATGTTTGCTTGTTGTTTCCCTATCAGATTGTAAGCTTCTTGAGGGCAGGAACTGCCTTTTGCCTCTTTTTGTATCCCCACTGCTTAGTACAGGGTTTGGCACATAGTGGGTACTTAGTAAATATTTCTTGACTGACTAGTTCTTCATTTTTTTAAATACCGTCCATCTCCACGTTTGCTTCAGGAGAGAGGGAGGCTGGTAACTTTGCCCAGCACTCCCTCACTTAAATCCAGTTCACTTGCAATTCATGGCATCACCTTCCTGATGCCATGGTCTACTTCCAGAATTGAGGACAAACAACAACAACCACAATCAAACAACATAAATAATTCTTCATTGACAAGTCATATCACACAAGGAATAGCAAGTTCTTCATTGGGAGAGGACTGTGTTATACAATCAGAGAATTTCAGAATTAGAAGGAGTCTTGGTAACCATCTAGCGCAGCAGTCATCAAACTACAGTTGTGGGCTAAATCTGATCTGCCACTTGTTTTTGTACAGATCTCAAGCTAAGAATAGTTTTTACACTGTGCGGTCGTCTTCTGCCAGCTCCTGATCTATTTAAATTCATACCTGGTAAGAACTCTTCCCTCTAATGTATCCGACAAGAGGTCATCCAGCCTCTGCTTAAAGACCTTCAATGATGGGGAATCCACTACCATCTGAGGCCACATATTCCACTTGTGAATCACTCTAATTGCTAGGATGTTGGGCTCTTTTCCTGTCATCAGGCTGAAACTGGCCTCTTCGCCGCTTTTACCCAGTGCCCCTGGATGTGTTTTCTAGGGTCAAACATAAAAGGTCTAATGATTTTTCTCTGTCTTTGTGTCTGTGTCTATGTCTCTCTCTGTCTCTCAGTCTCTCTGTCTTTGTCTCTGTGCCTCTGTATCTCTGTCTCTCTCTGTCTCTGTGTCTCTCTGTCTCTCTCATAATAAACACCCTTCAAGTACTTGAAGACAGATTTTATGTCTCCTCCTCTTACTGCCTAATCTTTTTTTCTCCAGGCTACCAATCTTAAGTTCCTTTAACTGATTGTCATATAGAGTAGCCACAAGGCCTTTAGCCACTCTGGTTGCTTTCCTTTGAACACTCTCCAGTTTATTAATGTCCTGAAACTGCACCACTCAGAAAAGAACACAGAGATCTAAATAAAATATTTAGCCACTAAAGTACAAGGACAATATAATAGAATTATCACCTTTTTATTGCTGTAAGCTATAACTCCCCTATTCCCCTTTTCCCCCTTTCCTTCTCTCTCTCCCTCCCCCTCTTTCTCTGACTGCCACACACATATTACCACTGAGTCAAGTTTAATTTGCATTCCATTAACTGCCTCCTGGAGCAGCTAGGTGGTATAGTTGATAGAGTACCAGGCCTGGAGTCAGAAAGACTCATCTTCCTGAGTTCAAATCTGACCTCAGACACATGCTAGCTGTGTGACCCTGGGCAAATCACAACCCTATTTGCCTCAATTTCCTCATCTGTAAAATGATCTGGAGAAGGAAACAGAAAACACACTCCAGAATCTCTGCCAAGAAAACTCCAAATGGGGTCAGGAAGAGTTGGACTCAAGAGAAAAATGACTGAATAACAACAAAAAACTACCTCTTCTCCAATATCTTTTTCAGGTAAACTGCTATTTAATCATCATGACAGTCCTCATTTTCTACTTAGGAAATAATTTTTTTAAACCAAGTCTAAGGCTTTGCATATTTCCTTATTAATTTTTTCCTCATTAGATTCATCTCAGCGTTCTAGTCAGTCCCCTCAGCATAGGTGACTGAAAGTGATCCCAAGATGCATATCTTTGGCCTTGGAGATGATCTTGTAAATTGAAGAGCTTCTGAGTTCCTGGATTCCTCAGTTTGTGGAGGCTTTATTTTGGAAAAACCCTCTGTAGCTACTATAGTACTTCTTGGAGAAGATGGGTCCTGGCAGGGGGATGAACCCAAACTCATCAAAAGGCATGTACCTAATTATACAGTGCAGAGCTGAGGTGCAGGAGAAACACTGATTCATTAGTCTTACAAAATGTCATGTTTTGATGTTCTAAATATCGATCTTATAGGAGAGTATAATAGTAGTTATAAATTTACTGCTGTGTGTTTAGGTCTTTGTCAAAAAGTGCTTGGGAGCCTTTTGTGTTATTAGCATTTCTTTCCTGGAAAGGAAATGAATATCTAATTGCTGTATTTATAAATTGGGTACCTTTTGACTCTCCCTTTTGGGAATACCCTAGAAATGGGCCAAATCTAAGCTTTAAGTGATTTTCTCTGGGGCTTCAGGATGGATGGGTGAAGAGTCAGAGATTTTTTTGGGAAAACAGAAAAGACTTCCCTTCTGAGTGGGTCCAGAGTTGAGAGGCACCCTTTATTGAGAGTCAGAGGAGGGTGGTCCCCAAATACCCTCTGCACCCAGCACTGGTTATGTTGTTATCCAGGATCCTTTGAAATCTACTCTCCTTAAATCTAGGTTGCATTTCAGACTCTGCCAGCCTTATTCTCTCACTTTATCACAAATTGTAGGAGATAATTTTGCAACAAAGTTCCCATCTTTTCCACTTGGGCATCCTATCCTTCCTTATTAGTGGGAATCAGGTCCAGTGTAGAATTTCCCATCTTTGGGGAAATCCTCCCTTTTTGGAAAGATACAATTATCATTAAGACAAGCAATGCAGTCATTAGCTGCTCTGCTTTTTGGCAGAGAGAGAACTCCAGGAGATGTCTGGATAACTGAAGGCCCCCATTACTACTATATTGTCCTAGGCTTATGATTAAATACTTCATCAATTTCCTCTTGCTGCCTAGGTGGTCTCTAGTAAACTCAGACAACAAAATTTCTTGTGCTGTTCTTTCTTAGTTTCATGGTTTTCCTCACATGAGTGTATTTTCCTAAAATACAATGCTACTGTGTTCCTCTCCACTCCCTGCCCTCTCACTTCCATCTCAGCCTTTACTTAACCACTTTTTCTAACCATCTAGAGCCATATCCTAGTCATGAGTCTCATTCAGTGATTGATCTGAGGTCTAATTTGTCTCCTTGTATTTGGATATCTACTCTAGTTCATTTGGATGCTTTAGACATCTGTGTATGGACATTTGAAGCCGACAGCTTTTCCAATAGCTCCTCTCTTGGATTCTGTCTTCTACGAATTTTGAGTATCTCAACTTCTATTCTTCTTTCTAGATTCACAGCTAGTTTATGTAGTGCTCTAAATCAGCACCTAGTAAAGTACCTTGAATATTTTTGGGAAGACTTTGGATCTGTCATTTCTGTGTTCTAGGGAACTTGAGAGTAGAATCCTTTTTCACCAATACAGATAAGCAATCCCTCTAAAACTAGCTGCATTAAATGGTTTAGTGCCTTGCTCAGGGTCATATAACTAGTACATGTCAAAGGGAGGACTTAAACATAGGTATTTTTTATGTTTTATTTTTTAATTTTGGGACAAAATATAGGTTTTTCTTGGCACCAAGGCTAGGCTATATCCACCATGCAGCACTGCTTCTCTTCCTCCCAGACAGTGGGTGCATAATAAACATTTGTAGATTGGATTGGTAGGTAACCACTGCTGAGTTACTTAATAATTATTTAAAAATAATTAATTAAACAATAGTTATTATCCATGGATGGTAAAATCTATGACTTCTAACTCAAGGGAAAAGAGGATACTTACATGTAGACAGGAGAAGGTTGGTGAGCTGTGGCCTTAGTTATTTTAGATCTGTGTATCCAAAAGGGATAGGGAACTTTTGGATGTAGTATTGGGCCTGGATTCAGGAAGACCTGAGTTCAAATCTGGCATCAGTGACTTATTAGCTGTATGACTCTGGGGAAGTCACTTAATCTCTGTTTGCCTCAGTTTCTTTATCTGTAAAAATGGGGATGATAATAATAGCATCTATCTCCAAGGATTGTTGTGAGGATCACATAAGATATTAATAAAGAAGCACTTGGCACAGTGTCTGGCACGTAGTAAGTGCTATATAGCTGTTATCTATAAGTATTGCCATTATTAAATGGCTATCTTCTTTGCAACTTATAGTCTTTCTTTCCTAGATACTCATTTAACCATTCCTTGAATACAGAAAACTCTAGAATCTTTCCAGGAAAATTCAGCACTCTGCCTTCCCAGCATCCAAAAGTGCTAAAACTCTCCAGGTAGATTTATCTCGTAAGAGATAGGAAACTTCTGAGAATGAAATCTGATGATGCTGAAGGAAACAATTCCAATGAGGATTTCAGAACTGATTAGTTGTAGTTCTGCAGTGCTGAGGATTTGAGTAGGTCAGGAACTGAGGAGATGAAGCTGGGATCACATCCAGTATGTTTCAGATGGGGGACCTCAACTTCATCTGTCCGGCTTTGAGATTAACTTTCTTTTCCCAATGTCATGCTGCTGTGTGATCAATAAGATGTCAAAGAGAGGTCCTTGCTAGTTTGTGTTATAGATTGAGATCTTTTATCTCTTTTCTTTTAACCATTTTAACTGAGTTTGAGTCATACGACAACACGTGTGAAGTCATGGTGGGAAATAACGTGAATTTGAAGTCAGCTGAAAGCTCTGAGGCAACATAATATAAATGATGAAACAGCTGACTTTCCCCTGGCTTCTTCCTTGGCTGAGCCTTCTTGACAAAGGGGAGATCTTTATTCTGGTTTAAACCAGAGTCTATTTGGCTTTTTTACACATGTATTTAATAAGAAACTCAAGGGCATTTTCATGTCTTTTAGGGAAAAAAATACTACAATAGTAGAAAAAAAATCCTTAAATTGCTAAGATTAGAGGAAAACTAAGACTGTTCCTTGTTATTTAATGAATGTCTAATTGTTCGAAGATATTTTATTTACTTTGATTTCTTATGTAACAAAAATTTCTTAATTTCAATTTAGAAGTATCATGATGCATGATACAAAACGCTGGACTTGGAGTCAAGAAGATCATAGAGATACTGAGTGGGAAGGGATCTCAATGACCATCTATGCTATCATTTTACAAAGGGGTACACTGAGGTGGCAAAAGGTTAAATGACTTGCCCATGTTCACAAAAGTAGTAAGTGATAAAGGAAGGATCAGAACTCAGGTCCTCTGATTCTTAGATTGCTTAAGTAGTTTTGTGATCTAGGGGAAGTTACTTAATTTCACAGCCTCAGTTCCCTCAAATGGAAAATAAGGAGACTGGAGTCAATGACCTCTAAGTCTCTTCCATCTTAAAATCTCTGAAATATAGCATTCTTTCAACTGCGCCATATTGACCCTGGATTCAAACCAGGAATTGAACATTTTCTGCCTATGGTAAGTTGCTTGTTTATGGTCTGTGCTTGGTATATTTACAAAATTGTGGAAACAATAGATGTAATATGACGATATAATAGCAAATATCTCGAGGGGGTGGAGCCAAGATGGCGACCAGAAAGCAGTAACTGGCGTGAGCTCCCCACCAAATCCCTCCAAATACCTATAAAAAATGGCTCTGAACCAATTCTAGAGCTGCAGAACCCACAAAGTGGCAGAGGGAAGCAGGGCCCCACCCC
>CM053623.1:298210463-298228743 GCA_028646595.1 Phalanger gymnotis | reverse complement strand
ACTCAGTTGTGTATCTTACCCCACAGGAAAGAAGGAAGAAGATAAAAAAGGGGGGGGGGATAATGGAAGGGAGGGCAGATGGGGATGAAGATAATCAAAAACAAACACTTTTGAAAAGAGACAGGGTCAAGGGAGAAAATTCAATAAAAATATCTCTACCAATGCTTGACAAATCATCCTGCTACACTTGGAAAATGAAACAGAATCAAATGGAATATTAAATAAGGCAAGATCATTATGTAGTTGTAGAAAGTGATCTTATATTGAGTCCCACTTATACCCATCTGACCATGGAAGAGGCAACCTTGTTCAGCTTCATTTTCTTCATCTATAAAATGGCAATAATAATACTTGTATTCTGTACCTTGCTGGGTTGCTATAGAGATATGGGTTTAAAGCCATTTCACAAAGCATTTTCCCAGTTTAACCCATTTCTTAAGGGTCAGTCCTATTCTGTAGTGAGGACCAGAAGGTACAGAAGCAGATTTGAATTGTTAGAACTATGCCATGATCCTAATTGTTTTGAGAATGATCTATATAAGAAAGTGGGGCAGGAAGAAAGAAGAGGGGAGAGAATGGTAACTACTCAGAACTCCTTTAGTAGTTTCATCTGTGCAAGGAGAGAGTTAAGGGAAATTTTACCCATTTGCCCTAGAAACTGAAAGATGAATTTGATCTCCTACTGTCATGTATTTATAGAAACCATTGATGTGGGAGAATAGGCAAAGAACCTGAATGATTTGGACAAGGACATTAGAACCCATCACTCAACTTCTCTCCACTTGACCATTTTTTCTTCCTAAATAACACAGGAAATATTTCTTCCTGGCATGTTTGTGTGGTGTGAATGAATTTTCCAAAGGACTTCAACAAGGTCCTCTTTTATTTTTTTTTTTATATTTTGATTACATTCTGCTTGGTCAATTACAAGTATGAGTGAATTGCATGTGGAACATTTCTGAGTGTCAGTGAGTTGTACTTGACATTTTGGGGTCCCAATAGCTGAGCTACTCTCAGAAAGGTCTGTTGTACTCCAAATGCCACAGGCAATTCAGTAGCAATGGAAAATGGAATAGGAAGTTATATTGTACCCAAAACTGGCCACACAGACCCTCAGGAAGTGACCTTGTCCTTTTTAATCATGTATGAGGAAGATGAGAATTTACAAATTGAAAGATATGGCTGCATAGAGCCTCATCTATATATATTTTGGGCATGCGATTCATAATACACAATTTTGCTAACAGCCACTCTGATCTATATCAGGTACAAATTTCTATCCTTTGCCTTTAGTTCATTTTCAAAATCAAGATTTTGTTACTGAAGAATGTTTGGATTTTTTCTCATTTGTTTATTTCCTTGAAAGTATACTATAGGCAGGTTTGTTGTTGTGGTTCTTGTTTGTCCCTCATTCTTTAAGAGGACCAATGACGTCAGCAAGGTGATGTCTTGACTTGCAAATGAATCAGATTTAAGTGGGGTAAAGCTGGGGGTGGGGGAGGAATGAAGAGAAAGGATAGAAGGAAGAGAAAAGATCATGGGATATTAGAAAACTGGGGCTTATTAAAGGCTGTTCCATAAGAAAAGAATAATATTCTTCAAGTATATTATTAAAAATAAATATTAAATTTTTATAAAATGTAATAGAAGTACAAAATTCAAAATCCTTGTCTGTTATGAACAAAAGGGAGTGAGTTTCGCTGTTTCTTCTTTAACAATAAACCTTTCTGAAAGTCATAGACAGGGAGGAGAAAAGCCTTTCTTTACCTACTTTCCCATATTCTCTGAGTCAATGGAAGCTATGTTTAGTTTTATGTTTGGAAGATACTGGCTACCACAGCAGTGGGATTCTAGGCCATTTCTATATAGTCTCTTCCCAAAATCAGCAATGGAGAGTATAGAATGGCCTAGGACTTAAGGCATTGAAAGCTAGGTAGGACCCTACCACATTCTGGCTATCTCCAACATCTCACTCAACAAGTCCTTAAATCATATATCAGGGGTTTTCAATGGGGAATCTAGAGATTTTCATTTTAGTATTTTGATAACTGCATTTCAACACAACTGGTTCCCTTTCTAATCCTCTGTATTTCATTTGGTGCTTTCAAAAAACAATCTAATAAGGGGTCTGCAGGATTCTTTAGACTGCCATAGGATTCTGTGATACAAAAAAAAAATAGTGAAAAACCCCTGTTCTTCACCAAAGCCATAGTTTCTTGTTCTTATTCAGTTTTCAATCTATTTTATACCTTTAGGCATTACTTTCTTCATTTCTGTTCATTTTCTCAACTCTCTTTCAGTGTTCAAAGTTTGGAAAAGCAGTAGCTACCATGAAACAAATCTCTTTCTACCCATATATAAACTATTTAAAGTCACAGAGGAGCTAGGGAATGATTGAGCATAGAGTCGTCTTATCTCTGGGCTCTCATTTCCGCCTCATCTTTTGATTCTGCAATCTTTCAGAGTAGCATTCTTGGAAGTCTGCATTAATACTGTGGACATGTGTGAGATACCAGGGAATCAGTGTATACCCAATGGCCATGTAGTCCAGCTGAAAAATAATTCCCTCTACAAAGTATCCAACATATTTTTAATCCAGTCTTTGCCTGAAGAGCTCCAATAAGGGAGGACCCACAGAAAGAGATTCTTATCCTTTTATTACTCCCATTTCTCTCCCTACCTCAAACTATGTAAACCCTAGAGAGGTCTATGTAGCTTTATGACTTTTTATTGTGTCCCAACAAGACCTGTGCTGATTCACGTCTTTTAATTGAATGGGTGGATTTCTGGGAAGCTGTGGTATATCTGTTTCACAGAGCTGCCAAAGCTTTGGAGGAAAATTAGAGAGATGTGCTATAAAATGCCTATCCTCTGAAAGAAAAAGGCTATTAAGTGTTAAGAAAGAATTGTTGATGAGGAAAAGTATATAACATTATGAAAACAGCATGACCAACAATATTATAATGAAAATTAGATGAATGAAAACATTAGTCTTTTTGGAAAGTAATATAGCTTACTGGAGGAAAAAAGAGAGAACAGAATTGGATTCTAGAGATTCTAGAGAATGTAAAGATTTAGTTTAGCTACCACTATTGCTTTTTGACTTGGGGCAGGGCACTTACTTCTTGGAAAGCTAGGTGGCACAGTCAATAGAGTCAGGAGTCAGGAATACCTGAGTTCAAATTTGACCCCAGATATTTACTAGCTATGTGATCCTGGGCAAGTCACTTAACTCTATTTGCCTCGGTTTTCTCATCTGTTAAATGAGCTAGGAAAGGAAATAGCAAACAGCTCCAGTAGCTTTGCCAAGAAAACCCCAAATGGGGTCAACAAAGTGCTGGATGATTAAATAACAACGATCAGTTACTTCTCCGTTCCGTTGATAGAATCAGGTAAAGGAGCTGGTGTGGTTCAGACTTAGAAGAAAAGGCTTAGGGCAAGGGCTTGTAATAAAAATTATTATAATGTATTAAAATTACTTAAAAAAAGCATTTGAAGGGCTATCACTTGGAAGAGAGATTAGACTGAATTGTTCTGTTTGGTCCCAGAGCTGTGAGAGTAGTAAAGAAGTAAATTTAAGCCCGAAATTAAGGGAGAAATGGGAATCTAAACTTGCTTACAAATACAGCTGTGCAAAAGGGAACAAATGGACTGTCTCACTAGCTGGTTTCTCTATCAGTTGGTCAATGAAATCCCTTCCAACTCTGAAATTCTTTGCTTGAATTTTCATATTTTGAAATGGGAAGCAATAAGCTAGTGATACTCACTGTCCACTTAATAGATACATTGTAGGAATAAATGAAATGAAGTATTCTAAAAATTATACTGATATTTTATTAATCAATGATTCGAGGTGAGAGATACGCTACAGTGTATTATGGGAAGAGCACCAGTTGCATCAAATTATATCTTACACACTTGAGAGCAGGATGAAAATGGCTAAGTCACTTACCTTCTGTAGGCCTTAATTTTCCCTTCTGGAAAATGGAGATGATAACAATACCTACACAAACTACATGTCAGTGTTGTTGTGAGGAAGGTTCTTTGCAAAACTTATTCTATAAATATTAGTCATTATTAAGGTGTCTATTACTCCTTAAACTTCTTTCTTTTTTATTATAAGCTAAGGAACCATCAACACACAGACAAAAAACAAAAAAAAATGGGATTCTGTTTGAGATGGTGAACCTTTGTTATTTGAAGTTTTTTTTAAGTGAATGTTACATTTAACAAGGCCCAAATTGTCCTGTTTATTCTGACTCCCTTTTAACTCCTTAAACATTGCCTCAATCTTCTCTTTCCATCTCTCCTTCTCCCTTCCCCCTCCTCTCTCTCCTTCCCCTCCATATTTCTTTCTTCTCTCCCCCTCCTTTATCCTCCTCTTTCTCCTTCCCTCTCTTTTACTCTATTATTTCCCCTATCTTTCTCTCTCCTCCTCTCCCTCCCCTTTTATCATCTCTCTTTCCCCCTCTCTTTCCTTCTCTTTCTTTCCCCCTTTCTTTTTCTGTCTCTCCTCTTTCCCTCCTCTCTCTTTCTGGCTTTTCTATAGTCACAGAAGAATTTAGGATAGGTGAGTGAAAGCATGAATATTTACTCAAGAAGTTAGCTAAAAAATGTTAGATCTTAATAGTAGGTGGTCTCAAATATTCCCCTCTATCCCCACCCCATAAAAATAATGCTGATGAATTCTGGAGTTTTTGCTGGAAGTTCTCAAAGATTTCTCAAAATACATAGTATTTGCATTTCCAAATAGTTGAAATTATATAAAGGTGAACAGATTTCTAGAGCCATTGGTACCAGTGATTCCCACACAAGCATAGTAGTGCAGTAGAAAGAAGACTGGCCCAATAGTTAGAAGGTCTGTGTTCTGATCCTTGGTTCTGATATAAGCTAGCAATGTGATCTTGGTTTTGTGGTCTGAATTAAATACTCTGCCAGTTCTATGATCTATAGAGTCCAGGCACTCAAGGAATTTGTAATCAAATAAAGAAGGTGCCGCACATGAGTGAAATAAAAAGGGGGGAAAGATAATTGTCTAAAGGGGCAATTAGAGAAAGCTTTAGAGATAAAGCAGTGTGGAAGCTGAGCCTTGGAGCAAGAGAAGAAATTCTTTATCTAGGAAGCTTGTATGAAAATGTCAATGTCTCCTATATAAGAACTTAAAATAATTTTTTGTTAGTTAATAATTTTTCTCTTGTATAGGTCACTAAATGCTCTTTTTATTCCAGAAGGTTTAACTTTACCCTTTGTTGTTATAGCAAAGCCTGGACATACTAGCTCGAGGTTATGTTCATTTTTATTTGCTTTCTAACTTGTAGTTACCAAACTCCATTAATGTAATTGTAGTATTGTGCTTAATGACCAACATTATCCCAACCCACGAAATGACTGGGAGATCAAGCTATGGATTTAAAATCTCTAAGAGCATCATATTAAGGGATAGGAAAATCTGCTGGAATTAACTGAATACAAATTCAAAAATTTTCCTGGAGCTTTAAATAACCGTGATCCTTTTGAAAATTCTAAATGTCATAGAAAAAGCTCTGAAAAAATAATTCTGATTCTATATTTAGAGTCCAGTACAATTTTTGTTTTAACATGGGAATCATAATATATACTACTGCTTTTCTCAATCTCAAATGAAACTTGATACTATAGACCTATGACCCACTTAGATTTTCTACCAATACCTGATAAAATTAAAGAGGTACGAAATATATGCCACCTGCTACAATTCTGCTTCGTCATATCATCATGGCCTGAAGTAATTGATTTTTTGATGGTCATGCTAGGACAATAATAAAAAAATCAAGACCTAAGCTCCGGTCTTCCTGCCTCCAAATCCAGTATACTTTCCACTGAGCCACCTCCTAGTGATTTCTTTGCTTTGATTTTAATGTTGTGAAAATCATTTCTCAATTATAGTGTTTTGAAAAGCAATTAAACACCAAGCTTTCATCAGTGATTTTTCAACTGATAAACCATTTTTCAAAAGTTAAGAAGCTCTCTTTTGGCATTTCATTTTTCAAGACTTTTGTAAAAATGATGAATTGATTTATTTCCTAATTCTGAATATTTTTTCTTCAAATGTCAAGACTATTTCCCTGGCTTCCCATTGTTGCTGTTGTTTTGACAAAGCATTTCTAAAACCACACTGTGGTTTTGGTGAAGCTTCCTCTGATCCATATGAAAAGTGAATCTCTTTAAGTAACTGTTGTATATTTGAACATCCCGTATACTTGCTAGTTGGCGCCTGATCATAAACAGACATGAGATCTAAGCCAAGTGTGAAAATGAGAAGTGATCCCTCCTGCAAATTCCCAAAGCCCTCACTTTTTATCTCATTTATCACATTCTACCTTGTATTAGAGTTATTTGTACATTCATTTTCCTTCCTCTACAAGATTATAGGTGTGTGGTTGTAGAAATCTGCCACCCAATACATTAGTTGATATTTAGGCTTATACTCATAGATCACAGTGAGTTTAGGTGTAATTCATTTTGCCAGCTGAGAATAGTTTTAAGGTTTATTTATTTTAAGAAGAAACTGTCTTTGGCTTTGAGATGGACTAAAACTTGTTGCAGACTATTACACATATTAGCACTTAGGATACACCCATGTAGAGTATAGTGAGAAATATGCTCTTTCAAAAATTTCTAGGATGATGCTAAAAATAGTAATAGACAGTGTGCCATAAAGGATGGTCAGGAATATCTGGGCTCAAGTATGGGACACATACTGGTTATTTGACCCTGGTCAAGTCACTTAACTCTCAGTTCTCAATGATTATAAATTGCAGAGCAGGTGCTGATCCTAATTGGTAGAGGGAGTTTCCTCATAGGAAATTACCTTGTTCCAATGAAATCATAGGTCTAGTTCAAAATAGAAAATAATAATAATTCATACGTCTGTAGTGCTTTTAGGCTTATAGAGTATTTTCCTCATAAAAATTCTGTATGGTTCACAGTACAAATATTCTTATCCTTAAGTTCAGCAAAACTAAGTGCCCATTCTGACATAAATAATGAATATCCATTGGATCCAAGATTTTAATTCAGGTTTCTGGACTCCCCACTACAGCATATAATAGTCCAAAGTCTCCTTCTTGGCATTTAAGATTCTTCACACTTGGGTATCAACTAACAGAGCCAGCCTATTCAATAGCCAAACCTCACTATTTACACTCTTAGAAAATAGATTTCATTTTCTCTCCATCATGTTTTTGCTTATCTTCTTTGCCTAAAATTCCTGCCCTGTTCTTGCTCCACATTTCTATCTGCTATCAAAATTCTACTCATTCTTCAGGGCTCAACTCAAATGTGACCTGCTTAATCTTTGTTCTTCTTAGCTACAGTCTCAATCTTTGACTTGAACTCAAGCTCCTATCCCTGGAACTCTGGCTTTCTTATTGGTGAGTACCCACTTTATCTTGCCTGGGCCCTGACTCACCACTCAATTCCCTGGTCATCTTAGTGCTACTGAATCCTCCCCACTCTCTTTACCTTAAATCTCACTTTAAGAAGAGTAATCAAATTAATAATAGCATTCCTGGAAAGGATAACTTATCTTTACCTCTAAACATCTCCATGTCCTCTAACTTCTCTGTGCTTTCTGTCCACTATTAGTTCTCTTCCCTCTTCCCCTTTTTTTCTCCCTCTCTCCCTTTCCTTCCTTCCCTCTCTCCTTTTTCCTTTTCTCTCTTTTCTTTCCTCCTTTCTTTCTTTCTTTCCTTCTTTCTTTCTCCTTCTTTCTTTCTTTCTTTCTTTCTTTCTTTCTTTCTTTCTTTCTTTCTTTCTTTCTTTCTTTCTTTCTTTCTTTCTTTCTTCCTCTCTCTCTCTGTCTGTATCTATCTATCTATCTATCTATCTATCTATCTATCTATCTATCTATCTATCTAGATATCTATCTATCTAGCTATCTATCATCAATTTCTCTATCTTCTTCCCCTATTAGAATGTAGGTTCCTTGAGAGCAAGGACTTTCTTGCTTTCCTCTATTTATGTCTCAGCACTTAGCAGAGTGCCTGACACATAGTAACTACTTAATAAATGCCTTTTTTTACTTATTTATGCCTCAATAAAATTCTTAGCTGAGCACTAGTAATTTTGCCTCCTGCAAATTCCTACAGCCCTCACTTTTTATCTCATTTATCATATTCTACCTTGTATTAGAGTTATTTGTACATTCATTTTCCTTCCTCTACAAGATTATAGCTACTTGAGAGCAGGGACTGTGTCTTATTCAGCTTTGTTTCCCCCATTTGGCTGAGTGCCTTGTACCGAGTAAGCATTCAATAAATATTTCTTGAATGACTAAATGAATGACTTTGAAATTTGCCAACTATTACAAAACAAACGGGGGGAAAGTACCAAATTCAACCCACTAGGAAATGGCATCAACAAGAAAAAAAATATCTCAAAGTTCCAGTTGATGTTGTCTCATGGGGGGGAGGGCAGACAATGAAAAGCTATGGGAATTTCTAGGTTTGTTATCAATTAATAGGAGTAAATGAAAGAAGATGAGGAGCTAAAGGTGAGTAGACAGCTTAAGCCAGGAAAAAAAAAAGACACAGGTGTTTCTACCTTCCACACTCCACCCAGCTCCCCACCCAACACACACACACACACACACACACACACACACACACACACACACACACACACACACACACACACACACACACTCCTTTGTTGCTGGGGAGGAAATTTACCAAAATGAGATTAGCCTGATTTGCTTTAAATTGCTTAAGATTTTAAAATGACCTAAAATAATGGAACTAGGGACAATAATTAGATTTATAAAACTTTTAGAAGAAAATATAAAGAAAAAATGCTCTTAAGTCCCTTAGCTATATTTTGACTGAGTTTGTGGACAATAAAGTAGTTTAATTTATTCTACTTGCATCACATAAGTGGATCAGAACTTAATTCTCTGCTATCTTCTGTGGAATTATATTCCATGGTTGATTTATTAAAAACAATCCCTTCTGAATGAAGAACTAGCATTAGATTTTAATCAGTTAACCTTGTTTTTCTTCTCCATTGTCTTTCTGAAGAGAAATAAATGGAGCATAAATTGTGATTTTTTCTTCATTATGCCATGGCTCCCCAGGACCAGGACTTATCCTGGTAAGTACTCCAGTGGGTACAGGTATGCAAACACCCACTCACACATACAGGCACCCTACTCAGCCAACACTTTACCTTGAGCTATAAAAGGTGTAGTCTCCTCTCTAATGGGAACACTTCTTGGTCTTGGGGCTGGGGCTGGAGGTCTGTTTATAATGAAAGACCTGCCGCCTATTTTTTTCTTTGTACTCCCATTGGCCAAGATTATGTCATATTCGTTCTCAACAGTTTCTGCAGAGGCATAAAGGTCTTCCTCCTCTTCTTCCTCGTACTCTTCTTTCTTTTCCTTTTCCCTCTTCAGCTCGCCTTCTCTCTCTTTTTTAATCCCAAGATCACGCCAGGCCTGGCTTCGTTCACTTGGTCCTTCCTGTATTTTCCCTGCATTTAGGATGCATTTAGGCTTACGTTACACACAGGATTAGTAATTCATATTATACACACATTACATGCCTTACATTCCCCAGTTTACTTTAATGTTACATGGAACAATATAAAAGATTCAGCCAGTCAACAACCATTTACTGGATGTTAAGCATTAGGCATTTATTATGTACTAGGATATAGCCAGATAGCTCAGGGGACAGAGCGCTGGGCTTGGAGTCAGGAAGGCCTGACTTCAAATTCACCCTCAGACACTTTATTAGCCATGTGACTGCGGGCAAGTCACTTAACCTCTGTTTGCCATAATCCACTGGAGAAAGAAATGAGAAACCGCTCTAGGATCTTTGCCCTGGTCATTGGAGTTATGAAGAGTTGGAGACAACGGAACAATTGAACAACAACAATATGCCAGGAGTAGGTGGGGATATAGAGAAAGGCAAACAGATGGTCCCTACCTTCAAGGAGCTCACATTTCAGTGAGTCGAGACAATGTGCAAACAATGGTATCTATAAAACTTATGCAAACTAAATGGGTGTCAATCTTGGAGGGAAGGCTCCATCATGAGAAATTGAGATAGAAGACAAGAAAGGCCTCTTCCAGAAGGTGGAGTTAGTGTTGAGTCTTGAAGGAAAGCAAAGAATCAAGAAAGTTGAGGTGAAGAGGGAGAGGGTCGAAAGATGTAATATAATATCTAATAATGACAAAGTCACCATTTTTTCTTGATTGTAGAGTGTGTGGAGGGGAGTAAAGAGTAAGAAGACTATAAAAGAAGGAAGAGACCAGGTTATGAAGGGCTTTCAAAGCCAAACAGAGCATATTTGATCCTCCAGGTAAAAGGGAGCCATGGGAGTTTATAGAGTGGGTGGATGGGGCACATGGTCCATAGTAAGATCTGTATTTCAAGAAGATCACTATGGTTGCAAAGATCTCATTGTGGGATGGATGAGAATGGGGAGAAACCTGAGGCAGGGAGATGGCCAGTAGGTTTTACAATTGGTGTGGTCTTTTTTCAATAGGTCTAGATATGAAATGATGGGGACCTGCCCCAAGGTTTGGTCAAGTCTCCTACTCTGTGTTTCTTCCCCTGTAAAACATGGAGGAAAATACATCTACTTCTCAGAATCGTGTGAGAATCAAATGAGACAAATACGTAAAAAAACTCAAAAAAGCATTTTGGAAAGAAGTTGATAGGTTTATATACTGATATATAAAATGTCCATAATGATCAATATTCAGATAATTATCACTAATAATCATTTTTCTTGATATAGAAGACTGTGATGGTTCTAATTATAATGAATTTATGCATAACTGTCCCCAACTGAGAAAACAATGAGGTATGAAGTTAGTCTCTCCTGGTGCTTTTAGTTAAATTTTACCTATGCAGGATCAAGTTTTGAATATGCAGCAAACATGTCTTTTTGTCTGCTGGCAAACAAAATTCTTTGCCTTATCTTTTGATCATCAAATAACAGTTTTTGAATGGATGTCTTCCTGATCCCTTCCATTACAGGTGGCTTATGCTGCAAAGTCAAAAAATAGGAAGTCCTTTTTCAGAATTTCTTCTGATTTTTCAAGGACAACTTCAGACTATAATTTACATGTAAAATGTATATCCTGGGTCATCTTCAGTTCTCTTGATCTGTATCTGGCCATTTGACCCACATGGCTCTGGAGGAGAAAGTGAGGCTGGTGACTTTGCATAGCCCTCCCTTACTTGAATCCAATTAATTTGCATGTCATAGCATCAACTTCCTGATGCCGTGGTCCTCTTCTAGAATGAAGGAAAAACCACACAATAGAGAAATAGCATGAAGTTATGGAAAAAGCACAGGAGTTAGGGTCAGAAGAGATCTAGAAACCTCTGTTTCTCTATCTGGTATTGTGATTTACTTGCATTGTGAAAGGAACACAAGAGGATATCTGACAGCAGTCATAAGATAGTTTCACGAGTTAATGTATTGTTTGAAGAATGATGTTCATTGCTTTGGTTGATACATTGCAAAATCAGCACAGAGAGAAAAAATGATTAAAGGTGGTTCTTCTGGGTGTTCACAGATTCTCAAATCTGAATTAAACCTTGAAGGATCCTTCTGTCTCACTGATCAGTATGATATCAGGAAGAGAATATTTGAGGAAAAAAATTTTTGGAAGGAGAACTAGGCATAAAGGAAGAGGCATATTCCTAAGACGGTGGCCTAGTTGTTTGGGGAATATATTTGAGTATAAGATAATGATTGTGGGATCATAGTTTTAGAGCTGTAAGGTACTTCAGCCTCAATCATTTCACAGATGAAGAAACTGAGGCCTGGGTAGGAGAATAACTTGCCCAGGGTCAAATAGCATGCATCAGAGGTGCAATTTGAAAGTTTCTTTGACTCCAGAGGCATTTCTTTCTTTAATAAGTAGCCAGCATTGACTCTTTTTAATCTCACTATGATTTAGCTTTTCCACTCCTGAATAATTTGCAATGTTGAAATTTTGACCTAGTGACTTGTCTTCCCTGATAGCGTCCCAATGTGAAACCAGATAAATGTGTGAGGAGCATTTTCCTTATGTTCCATTTTGAGCAGAATGTGCCAAATATCTAACTTCTAGAACATCTTTACCAAATTGTTTGACTTCTTCTCTCTCTCATCTGCCTCCTTGTTACATTCCTCTACTTCGATCCTCACCCCAATCAATTATAAGAGCTGGACCTGATAAAGGGGGAAAGCATCTTTTAATTCTTATTTTATATCTCACCACTTGACTGAGGAACTTGTAATGACCTTGACTTAAGTGCCCATGAAAAGTATCATTAACGAAAATCAACGACAACCATCACACCATTTGGACTTTATAAATACACATACTTAAGCATTTTATTATGGACTGAGAAGTGTTTCTTTCTCACTGCCCCCTCAAATGTCATGGAAGTGGAAACTCAGAGTCAACAATAGCCCTAACTCAAGAGGTTAAGTGACTTGGCCAGGATCACACAAATCCACAGTTTTCTCACTGATACTCTCGCTATTCTCTCTTTATTAATTCAAATACCATATATTCATCATTTAATGTATACAGAGCACTGAGAGTGATGGGCACTTTAGATAAGACATAGTCCCTACCCTCATGGAGCTTTCAGTTGGAGGAGAGGTATAAGGCACAAACAGAATTGCAGAAGATGCAGAAGATTATAGGATAAGGGTAGTGATGAGCTGCAAGACAATACTATGTCAAGTACAGGGGGTGGTGTCATTAAGAGACATGCATTTTTATATACAGCCATCAAATGGATTTGTTTTGCTTGAACTTATTACAAAAACTCTATTTTTTTCCTTCGGCCGTTGGGAGGGGAAGTGGGAAGGAAAGAGAATAGATATCTGTTAATTAAAAAAGGAAAGGTGAGGGGAGTGCTACAGATGGGGAAAGTTATATGTACTTTCAAATAAGGTCACTATTATTAGTTTTACTTAATCATCTTATTTTACTATAAGAAAACTCTCATGGAGTGGGAGTAAATTGTACATGTTTATGATGTAAAAACAAAACTTGTCAATAAATCTTTAAAAAAATTAAGGGGAAGACATGAAGGAAACTGTCATGTAGGATAAGAAATTTGAGGTATAATGGGGTTTCTTAATCTGGGACTCTGAGTTCCCTTTTCCTTAAGATGTGAGGGGGCAGTAAGAGAGAATCACTTCTCAGTCCATAAGAAAATGCTTAAGTATGTGTACTTAACATAATGTGATGGTTTTTGGTTTTCATTAAGGATAATTTTCATGGGCATTTAATGGGCATTTTATGGATCTCTAATAACTATTTCAATATGATTTGTTTCCTTTATAATCCTATATATTTTTATGCATTTAAAATTATTCTGAGAAGTACCTGTAGGCTTCATCAGATTGCCAAAGGGATGTATGACACAATGAAGGCTAAGACCCTTTCAGTAAGATTTTAAAAGCCAGATTGGAGTTCAATTGGAAAAGTTGGAGAAGGTTTGCTAGGCTTAGGGAAAATGGTGGCCAGGGACACAGAGTGGAGAGAACAGAATAATGTGGTTCTAGAGGCAGAGAATAATCTGCCATATCTGGATTATGGAATGGATGTTTGGGAGGCATGATTGGGAATGTAGGTATTGTCCTCACAACTCCCAAGTCCAGACCTTCTAGTGAATCAGGGCATAGCTTGGGCTTTCTCAACAGTTTCATCTGCCTTAGAACTTAACTATCAGTGTAACTTTGGGCACGTTACTTAGCCTCCATTGGCCTCTCTAGGATGTCTACACCTGTAAAATTATTTAGTAAAATGTAAACTGCACTAATAGTCTTTGATATCTTTGCTAATTCAATGGATCTTATGATCCTTCAGTTTCAAAGAAGTCTCCTGGATTTCCTTTTATTTCTGTGTGTTCCTTCTCTGTCTACACTGATTCCTCATCTTCACGAGCCCTTGATATGGTCCTCTAAAGGTTCATTGTTGGATCTCTGTTCCTTTTGTATCTACTCCTTCCCTTGGCAAACTCATTTGCTTCCCTACTTTCAACTACTATCTCTATGCAGGTAACTTCTAAATATATATATATATATATATATATCCTTAAGCTCTGAGCTCATGATTCTTCAGTTACTTACAATATATCTTTGCCTGGATAGCTTGCTGGTACCTCAGGGGCAGCTAGGTGATGCAGTGGTTAGAGTGCCAAGCCTGGAGTCAGGAAGACTCATTTCCATGAGTTCAAATCTGGTCTCAAACACTTACTAGCTGTGTGACCCTTGGCAAGTCACTTAACCCTGTTTGCCTTAGTTTCTTCATCTGCATAATGAACTAGAGAAAGAAATGGCAAACCACTCCAGTACCTTTGTCAAGAAAACTCCAAATGGGATCATGAAAAGTTGGACACAACTGGAAATGACTGAACGACAACATCCTCAAACTCAACATGTCTCAAACTGAACTTATCTTACCTCCTTAATCTGTACCTTATTCTGATGATTGCTATCTAGGGTTCCACCATTCACTCCATCTTCTGTGTTCACAAACTCGGTGTTAACGCTCTCTCATCACTCCTATCTAATCAGTTTCCAGATCATACGAATCGAACCTCCACCATTTCTCTAATACCCTTCCTTTCCTCAATTTATAGTAACATCAGCTTAGTAAGGTCCTCATTACCTGTATGCAATAGATTTCTAATTTCTCTATTCTCTTCCCTCCCAGTCCCTCCAATCCATCTTTTATATTACTGCTAGAAAAAAAAATCATTCTTATATTAGAAATCTTGTTATTTCACTCCTATGCTCACAAAGTTTCGGTGGTCCCATAATGGCTTTTAAATAAAGTTCAGACTCCTGTGGCTGGCATGCAAAACCCTTTAAAACCTGGTGCCATCTTCTTTTTCTATCCTTATTCATAGGATTATTGATCTAGAAATTGAAGAAATCTTAGAGGTATTCTATTCTTTCATTTTACAGAGGAGGAAACTGAGTTCCAAAAATTTGAGTCCAAAGTGACATAAGTGATAAAGGGCAGACCTGGGATCTGACTCCAAGCTCAGTGCACCTTCCCCTGTATCACATTCCCTGCCATTCTAGATAAATTAGATGACTCTTTGTTCTGTGAACTTACTTCATTTTTTGTTCTTTGATTGAAGTCATTCCATTCCAAATGCTTAGAATTTCCTACCTCTGCAACTTTATCACTGGGATTCATATCTGTTGATGCTAGGAAGCTCAAAGGCCATCTAGCATCTTCATCATAGCATACTACATTTTGATCTAGAAGGAATCACAGTGTCAACTAACTTCAAACATCTCATTTTACAGTTGAAAAAACTGAGGTCCATAGAGGTTAAGTGCTCTGCCTCGTATCACACAGCTAGTTAGTGTGGCAGGGTTTGAATTCAGATATTCCTCTAATCCCAGCTGCCTCCATCAGGCCTTCACTGATCTTTCTTGTACTAGTTCCCCCTCCTACCTGCCATAATACCTTTTTGTTGTTGTTGTCAATGTATTTAGTTGCATTCATGCCTTATTACTCTATCATTCTAGAAATATCTTGAAAGCAGACACATGCTGTATTTTCTTCACTGCCTGTACACGACAGTCATTTAATAAATGTTAATTAATTAATTAATAATTAATCGATGCATTCGTTGCATTTTCTTGAAAGTCAGGCGTACATTGTATCTGTGTTTGCATCAGAGCCCAGCAGAGTACCTTGTACAAAACTGGCTTACTAGAATGACTCAAAACTTACCTGGTAACAAACAAAGTGGCTTTTCTAGCCCAATGGGAGAAACCACAGCTCGAGGAGGAGGGAGAGGGGGTCTGTCAGAGAACAAGGGATCTTTTGAATTCCCTTCATGATTGTTCCCAGAAATGACAACATACAGCTCATCATCTGACTCAACCCCAGTGCCTTTCTCCTGTCTCTTCTCTTCATCATCCTGTTCCTCTTCCCCTTCCTTTTTTTCTTCCTTTGCTTCTTCCTTATAGATCTGCCCTCTTCCGTGATGATATGATGTGTGCTGCATCATTGCTGTTTGGGAGAAAGATTGTATTATTTCATTTAAAATAGACCATCTGGAGGCATTTCATGTTTCACAGTTTCCTACAGAAGTAACCCTGCTACTAATAAAACTTTTATGAGCTGATACAGAGGGAAGCTGTCAAATGCAGAAGTAGAGTGAACAGCAGTTTCTGGGTTTTTAAAATATTTACCAAATGAACAGTGAAAGCTTCCATCATATTTTGCCACCTCAGTACACAACATACTCATGCATATAATAATATTCTGATTCTGTCAGCTTGTCTGAGCAGAGTCCTATGTTTGATAGCATCACTGAATTTTTTATTTCAACAGAAAATCTGACTTAATAAGATAAGTGATAAGTATGAGATGACAAAGATGATGGCAATCAGTGGCAAGCTAATCTTGACTTGCATGTGAATGAAGGGCCAGAAGAAAGTCTGGGGTTTTCAAATAGCTATTCTTTTAGTGTTTGGCCAGATGCTTGTTGTGGACCTGGGTTCAAATCACAGCTCTGCCACTGTGGATTGACTTATGACCTTAGGCAAGTCACTTCAATTTCTTAATTTGAAGGAATGGATTGTCTTTTACCTTTAATTTTATCCCCCCAAATTAGTACCATGCTTGGCATACAGTGGGTGCATAATAAAGGTTTACCAACTGTAAATTGAAAAGGATTGGACTACATGACCTCTAAAGATTCTTCTAGATATAAATCTATAATCCTAAATTCTCATATTCTTAATTCTTATAAACAGCAGTTTCTATTTTCTTTGAAAAATTTCTCCTCTCTATCATTTACTGCCTATTTGATTTTATATAAGTTACTTAGCCTTTCCGGACCTCAGCTGTTTTATCTGTAAAATTTAGGTTAAAAAATACGTGAAGGTAAGAAGAGGGCTCTGATGATTGCATGGCATTTCTTCTCATTATAAGGAGGATTATTTATCATGGATGTTGTAGTGGTTGACTATGGGTTAGACTAAATGGCTTCTGAGATTCCTCTCAAACTTTCAAATTCTGAGCTTCTGTGACCCCTTTTGCTATTGTTGTTGGATTGTTTTAGTCGTGTCCAATTCTTTGAGACTCCATTTGGGATTTTCTTGGCAGAGATATTGGAGTAGTTCGCCATTTTCCTTCTTCAGTTCTTTTCACAAATGAGGAAACTGAAGCAAACAGGGTTAAATGACTTGCCCAAGGTAACATAGCTAATAAATGTCTGAGGTAGGATTTGAAATTAGGTCTTCTTGACTCCCTATACTCTAAACACCATGCCACCTAGCTGCCCATGACCCTTTATTTACTCTATAAATAACGCATAGCTTATTGACCACCTAAAAATATCGTGGTAGCATGAACCTCTAATGAAATTTTCCTCTCTGTAAATTGCCATTCAAAAGTCTAATTTAAATTTGTTAAAAATGCTTTATGTTATGGATAGAGAAGGAAGTGAAGGGAAAGAAAACAATCCGTAATGGAAAATAACATAAAAATGAATTTCAAAATGCTTTATGTTGTGTACAAGATTCAAGATTTTTATTTAAATAGACTTAAAGCATAGCACTAAGAGCATTTTTGAGAACTGATATTTGTAGCAGCAGACTTAGGGGGAAGAAAATATTTGGGATAGTTCACACTCACCACAATTAAAGATATTAAAGAGAAGAAAGGAGTGTGGGGGCAGAGCCAAGATAGCCGCATGAAAACAGCGTCTTACCAGAGCTCTCTCACAAGTTCTGTCAGATTCCTATAAAAAAGTGAATTTGAGCAGATTTGAGAGAGTTAGAAACTGTGAGAAGTCTGAGTGGGGCAAATTTCCCAGCCAGGAGAGTCTGAAAGGCTGAAGGAATGAATCTGTAGGCTAGGAGAGCGCTCGGCGTGTGCAGAGCTGCCCCAGACCGGACCAAAGCAGAAGCAGCTGGCCGGGAAACCCACGTGGGAGACAGGCTGGGAGAAAGCTGGGCACCCAAAACCAGTGGAGATCCCCAGGCCTCCCAACACAGCACAGCACTTTGTGGAAGCCACGAGAGGTAGCGCAACACCACCTACCGTGAGATACAAGCTCCTGAGGCTTGCAGCTCAAAGGTTTCAAATGCTTCTTGAACTTCCAGGAGACATAATGGCCAGGTAAATGGCTCTAATCCCTCCCCTCCCCACCCAGAGAATTCCTCAGGGGAAAAAAACAAAACAAAACGCTGGAATAGAGGAGACAGGAGTGGGGCTTCAGTGGCCAAGTAGTGGGAGTACCTGAGT